>OX457033.1:308235-449270 GCA_949752745.1 Protula sp. h YS-2021
AAGTCGCTGGGGCACCATTCGGAAACCGTGGATTTTTGTCTCATGTGAAGACCAAATAGTGTCCCCCGATGGGCAATATTCGGAAGTAGTTTCCGAATAATGTCCAGGGGTATTACTCAAATCCCATTTACGACATATTTGCAGTTTCACAACATGCAGTAGCCTTGAGTGGATTGACCTACAAACGATTAAAATCCCATCCCTTATACAGGGTTTAAGCGATGCCGAGCCGTCGTCAAAACAGCAAGTAAATAAGCACCCCTCATGTTGTTTTGAGACATTACTCCAAGACAGGTATCGGTAACCAGGTAAACGGTCATCGCCCCCCCCCCCCCCCCGTCAACTGCCCTCCCCCCTCTTTTGCAACCCGGTCGACCCCCCCCCCCCCCCCCCCCCACACACACGCACCTGCAATTTGACGGGATCGTCATCTGCCCGCCTCCTTTTTTTTAGTGAAAAAAAAAAAAATGAATAAAATGGGCAATTGTGCTGTCCCCGTCTACTTCGTCTCTGAAACAATTGATCTTCATTGATCTTTAACTCTGGTTAAAATAAAGGGGTATGCAAAACTATTGATCTATTCATCGTCTCTGAACAAAAATATATCTAAGAGACGATTGATCTGTTCTTTGTCGCTCAGTGACAGGGATGAAAGAAACGATTGATCCATTCACCAATATTGATCTTAGGAGAGACTGATCCCTAAACTAATTGCAATTCTATTGAAATTAGTTTCCTGTTGGTGAATTGCAATTTACCGAGGTGCAATACATTCAACAAAATAAATATAATTTGATTTATTGTGTCTTTGTAAGCCTAGAAAACAAGAAAAAAATAGTATATGGAGGGGGGCAAATGACTACCCCTCCACTTTGAGGGGGGAAATGACCAACCCCCACTCCCACTTTAAGGGGGGGGGGGGCAGTCGACCGGGTTGCAAAAAGGGGGGGGGCAGATGACAGGGGGCTGGTTGACTGGGGGTGGGGGGCAGATGACCGGGATTCGGGTAACCATGTCACTTTTGTCTGAACTCTCCTAATCCCTGTCACAGCGTTCCCACTCTCCAAACAATTAAGCTCTGTGCTGTGTCAGTAAATCTACTCCTGGCACATGAGGCAGGCGTCACAACAACACACCAGCATTTTTTTTTTTTTTTTTTTTTTTGGGGGGGGGGGGCTCTTTTAGGAAACCGCAGTCATTTCCAAGAGAAACAGAACCGCCGCCCCCAGGGGCACTATTCGGAAACTGTTTCCGAATAGTACCCCCGGGGTTTCTCTATGGGGAAGGGGGTGGGCTTCTATTCGGAAGCTCCCGGTTCTACCAGGTTCTGCACATGCATTGCGAGCAACAAGTAATGACTCCTATGTATAGAACACCTTGGCAGCCAAATGAAAACACGGTTTTCAACTATGTCTAAAGAATGAAGGAATACAGGTCTGCCACCTTTCTTTAAATTTTCGAGACAGTATTCCTTGAAGTTCGTTAAGATTTTAATGATTTTTTTTTTTTTTTTTTTTAGCTTTTCGCCAAAATTTTTGCCATTTCCCCAAAAATTGTAACAAAGAAGGGAAAAAAGAAGGCCTGACAGTGAGAGTATTTTCCTGGAGTTAGCTAAGATTTTACGGATCTTTATTTTATTTTGCCAATTTTTGGTCAATCACCAAAAACTGTACCAGCCAGATAGGAAGGAATTTCTGCTGCCTTTTCTCAACATTCCAAGACTTGAAGACTATTGTCCTTGATATCGTCAAGATTTTACTGAAAGTTGCATTGGCATAGCCACGGTTTTACAATTGAGGGGGGGGGGGACTTTCGTAAAAAAAAATAATAATAATAATAGCCAGATAGGTAGTAACGCTTGCTACTCTTATTTAAAATGTCAAGACAGTAAAACTATTTTCCTGGATATAGTTATGAAAAAAAAGAAGTTTTTCGCAAATATTCTCGCCAATTTCTTGCGAATGGTCAAAAACAAGTAAAAGCTAGGGACACTTACGCACCCTACCTTCCACCAAAACGTTTGAACATTTCCGTCAAACTGTAGCAGGAGATACGTTTAAAGGTTTTTGGCCACTATATCCGCCAAAAAGTTTTTGGCCAATATTTCCGCCAATCTGTTCCCGGAAAAAATTCTGTCCAAGAGAATACAAGATATCATTCATGTTTCGGTTATCCCCCCCCCCCCAAAAAAAAAAATGGCCAATGGCAACAGCACTGCCTTTCACCTTGATACTGGACAATTAAGTCTGGCACGCTGTGTGAGCAGGCCGCAAACTGCACTGTAGCGTGTCCATTGGTAGAATCTATGCCCGAGCCGGTGGTACTGCACGGGTGTAAATCACTCCCCTCCCCCCCCCCCCCCCGCCCCCTGAACGTACTTAAGAATATCGGCAAATTCTATAAACCAGGAATGCACGATTACATGAAGGTCAGTGACACAAATAAATGATGTTTTTCTTCTTTTTTTTTTTTTTAATAAACCTGAGTCACTTTCGGATATTTTCAAACTGAGAGAGATTCCCCCGGGCAGCCATCCAGCTTATGCTTGGTTAACAACGGGGGTAATACAGTACATGGTCGTTATAACAGCCATGGTTTATCCGAACTATCTGTTATTCCGAACCACATCCTTCGGTTCCAAATTAGGGACCAATGTATTTTAAATGGAAAAGTTCGGATTAACAAATACACGGTTAATTCGAACCAAATTTGACCTGAATTATTTTTTATTTTGGCACTTTTGGCCGTCCAAAATAACCGTTTCAACCCCTCTATTGTTGACAATTCATTGCATACCAAGTCTTTGAAATTATGAGTTCAGAGTGAGGGTGTTATTCTCAAATATACCACTTAATTGCAGTCATTGTAAGTAGGATTAACTGGTGAGCATTCAGCTTGTGACATCGTTCATCCAGGGATTGCATTGTAGTCTTGATTGCAATCAAGATTTGAACTTCAAATGAGCATTACTGAGTGATTGACTGATTTGAATTCGTATGATCTTTCCTTAATTGAAATCCGTACCATGTTTAGACAGACAACCTTTCTTTCTTCCATTGTTTTTGCATTTCTATGTCAGAATCATGCAGCATTATTAGAATTTTATGGTCGATGATCTTACGCTTTCAACAAAGACTTCATATGGTCTTCAATACGTTTAATATTTAATCATTTTTACCAAGAAAAACTATAAAAGATTGACAGGTTATGCCTAGGTTATCATTTGATAAAAGAGCACTGAGATGGCAACAAAACGAAAATAGTAATAATGACGAAAAAGACCCAAATGGAACACACAATAACATAACATATATTATCGTCCCGTTTATGTAATATTATATCGTCTCAAAAGTCCACCCACGGTTAATCCGAACTATCGGTTAATCCGAACCAATATGTCCGGTCCCAATGAGTTCGGATTAACGAGCATGTACTGTACATAAAACACTCCACGTTTAGGAGTCTTTTAACCTTTTAACCTGTTGGTACATGATTGCACCCCCCCCCCCCACCGTCCCGGGGATATTCCACAGATTGTGACGGTGCACAAACATATAGAATATATTGCGAGAAAATCACAATTCTTGTGTAAATAACGACCTGGGGTATCAACAACTCGCTACAAGCTTTAGGAACATTTCAATACTGGAAAATCTCACTATTTTGGCGACAGGCTTTGAGGTGTGCCGACTCTGCCTGTTTTCTCCAGATAAAAGTTTTGGCAGATTTATTCGTGGCACAAACAAATGACATCACCATCCACACAGCCTCCACTCACTATTACAATATCTAGTACATTTTCACATCTACAGAAATAACACTAAACTGGATGTAGCAGAAGCCAAAGAACAGCACGCAATGTGTCACTTCGCCGTCACATGTACATAACTAACAATACATCAATACATTGGATGCATCAGAAGCCGAACAGCAGCTCATATTCTCGGTCACTCCGCCGTCACAGTGACTTTAGCACACATGTACCACTTCCATTTGCCGTACAATTGTGCATAAACAAATCTAGGAGGGACAAAATTCTATTGGCAGACAGTTGATTAAAAAAAAAAGTTAATCTTTTTATTGCAGAATTACACTCATCTCGGGGACTACAAATTTTCATTTAAAACTGGCGAATTTCAACCAATTGGCGAAACAAAAATGATGCCCAATCTATATAAAATGATGCCCAGTCTATTGAAACCCGTCAATGTTCAAATGTATATTCGTGGCTCACGCTGTATATTTGACCGTTACACGAACTCGAAAGGAAGTCCTTGTTTCTCATTCACTTCACGCCCGACCAGTTACGCTTCGAACCAGTCCAGAATGATCCCTGTAGGAGTGTCTAACGACAATTACAGTTACGCCACGACCCAGGCCAGAATGATCCCTGTAGGAGTGTCTAACGACAATTACAGTTACGCCACAACCCAGGCCAGAATGATTCCTGTAGGAGTGTCTAACAACGATTACAGTTACGCCACGACCCAGGCCAGAATGATCCCCGTAGGAGTGTCTAACGACAATTACAGTTACGCCACAACCCAGGCCAGAATGATTCCTGTAGGAGTGTCTAACAACGATTACAGTTACGCCACAACCCAGGCCAGAATGATCCCTGTAGGAGTGTCTAACGACAATTACAGTTACGCCACAACCCAGGCCAGAATGATCCCTGTAGGAGTGTCTAACGACAATTACAGTTACGCCACGACCCAGGCCAGAATGATCCCTGTAGGAGTGTCTAACAACGATTACAGTTACGCCACGACCCAGGCCAGAATGATCCCCGTAGGAGTGTCTAACGACAATTACAGTTACGCCACAACCCAGGCCAGAATGATTCCTGTAGGAGCGTCTAACAACAATTACAGTTACGCCACGACCCAGGCCAGAATGATCCCCGTAGGAGTGTCTGACAACAATTACAGTTACGCCACGACCCAGGCCAGAATGATCCCCGTAGGAGTGTCTAACGACAATTACAGTTACGCCACAACCCAGGCCAGAATGATCCCCGTAGGAGTGTCTAACGACAATTACAGTTACGCCACGACCCAGGCCAGAATGATCCCTGTAGGAGTGTCTGACAACAATTACAGTTACGCCACGACCCAGGCCAGAATGATCCCTGTAGGAGTGTCTGACAACAATTACAGTTACGCCACGACCCAGGCCAGAATGATCCCCGTAGGAGTGTCTAACGACAATTACAGTTACGCCACGACCCAGGCCAGAATGATCCCTGTAGGAGTGTCTAACGACAATTACAGTTACGCCACGACCCAGGCCAGAATGATCCCCGTAGGAGTGTCTGACAACAATTACAGTTACGCCACGACCCAGGCCAGAATGATCCCCGTAGGAGTGTCTAACGACAATTACAGTTACGCCACGACCCAGGCCAGAATGATCCCTGTAGGAGTGTCTAACGACAATTACAGTTACGCCACGACCCAGGCCAGAATGATCCCCGTAGGAGTGTCTGACAACAATTACAGTTACGCCACGACCCGGGCCAGAATGATCCCTGTAGGAGTGTCTGACAACAATTACAGTTACGCCACGACCCGGGCCAGAATGATCCCTGTAGGATTGTCTGACAACAATTACAGTTACGCCACGACCCGGGCCAGAATGATTCCTGTAGGAGTGTCTGACAACAATTACAGTTACGCCACGACCCAGGCCAGAATGATCCCTGTAGGATTGTCTGACAACAATTACAGTTACGCCACGACCCGGGCCAGAATGATCCCTGTAGGAATGTCTAACGACAATTACAGTTACGCCACGACCCAGGCCAGAATGATCCCTGTAGGAGTGTCTAACAACGATTACAGTTACGCCACGACCCAGGCCAGAAAGATCCCTGTAGGATTGTCTGACAACAATTACAGATACGCCACGACCCGGGCCAGAATGATCCCTGTAGGAGTGTCTGACAACAATTACAGTTACGCCACGACCCGGGCCAGAATGATCCCTGTAGGATTGTCTGACAACAATTACAATTACGCCACAACCCAGGCCAGAATGATCCCCGTAGGAGTGTCTAACGACAATCACAGTTACTTCACGACCCGGGCCAGAATGATCCCTGTAGGATTGTCTGACAACAATTACAGTTACGCCACGACCCGGGCCAGAATGATCCCTGTAGGATTGTCTGACAACAATTACGGTCACGCCACGACCCATGCCAGAATGATCCCTGTAGGGGTGTCTGACAACAATTACAGTTACGCCACGACCCAGGCCAGAATGATCCCCGTAGGAGTGTCTGACAACAATTACAGTTACGCCACGACCCGGGCCAGAATGATCCCTGTAGGAGTGTCTGACAACAATTACAGTTACGCCACGACCCGGGCCAGAATGATCCCTGTAGGATTGTCTGACAACAATTACAATTACGCCACAACCCAGGCCAGAATGATCCCTGTAGGAGTGTCTAACGACAATTACAGTTACGCCACGACCCGGGCCAGAATGATCCCTGTAGGATTGTCTGACAACAATTACGGTCACGCCACGACCCAGGCCAGAATGATCCCTGTAGGATTGTCTGACAACAATTACAGTTACGCCACGACCCAGGCCAGAATGATCCCCGTAGGAGTGTCTGAGAACAATTACAGTTACGCCACGACCCAGGCCAGAATGATCCCTGTAGGATTGTCTGACAACAATTACAATTACGCCACAACCCAGGCCAGAATGATCCCCGTAGGAGTGTCTAACGACAATTACAGTTACGCCACGACCCGGGCCAGAATGATCCCTGTAGGATTGTCTGACAACAATTACAGTTACGCCACGACCCGGGCCAGAATGATCCCTGTAGGATTGTCTGACAACAATTACGGTCACGCCACGACCCAGGCCAGAATGATCCCTGTAGGGGTGTCTGACAACAATTACAGTTACGCCACGACCCAGGCCAGAATGATCCCCGTAGGAGTGTCTAACGACAATTACAGTTACGCCACAACCCAGGCCAGAATGATTCCTGTAGGAGTGTCTGACAACAATTACGGTCACGCCACGACCCAGGCCAGAATGATCCCTGTAGGGGTGTCTGACAACAATTACAGTTACGCCACGACCCGGGCCAGAATGATCCCTGTAGGAGTGTCTGACAACAATTACAGTTACGCCACGACCCGGGCCAGAATGATCCCTGTAGGATTGTCTGACAACAATTACAGTTACGCCACGACCCAGGCCAGAATGATCCCTGTAGGATTGTCTGACAACAATTACAGTTACGCCACGACCCGGGCCAGAATGATCCCTGTAGGAGTGTCTGACAACAATTACAGTTACGCCACGACCCGGGCCAGAATGATCCCTGTAGGATTGTCCGACAACAATTACAATTACGCCACAACCCAGGCCAGAATGATCCCTGTAGGAGTGTCTAACGACAATTACAGTTACGCCACGACCCGGGCCAGAATGATCCCTGTAGGAGTGTCTGACGACAATTACAGTTACGCCACGACCCAGGCCAGAATGATCCCCGTAGGATTGTCTGACAACAATTACAGTTACGCCACGACCCAGGCCAGAATGATCCCTGTAGGATTGTCTGACAACAATTACAGTTACGCCACGACCCGGGCCAGAATGATCCCTGTAGGAGTGTCTGACAACAATTACAGTTACGCCACGACCCGGGCCAGAATGATCCCTGTAGGATTGTCCGACAACAATTACAATTACGCCACAACCCAGGCCAGAATGATCCCTGTAGGAGTGTCTAACGACAATCACAGTTACGCCACGACCCGGGCCAGAATGATCCCTGTAGGATTGTCTGACAACAATTACAGTTACGCCACGACCCGGGCCAGAATGATCCCTGTAGGATTGTCTGACAACAATTACAGTTACGCCACGACCCGGGCCAGAATGATCCCCGTAGGAGTGTCTAACGACAATCACAGTTACGCCACGACCCGGGCCAGAATGATCCCTGTAGGATTGTCTGACAACAATTACAGTTACGCCACGACCCGGGCCAGAATGATCCCTGTAGGATTGTCTGACAACAATTACAGTTACGCCACGACCCGGGCCAGAATGATCCCTGTAGGATTGTCTGACAACAATTACAGTTACGCCACGACCCGGGCCAGAATGATCCCTGTAGGATTGTCTGACAACAATTACAGTTACGCCACGACCCAGGCCAGAATGATCCCCGTAGGATTGTCTGACAACAATAACAGTTACGCCACAACCCAGGCCAGAATGATCCCCGTAGGAGTGTCTGACAACAATAACAGTTACGCCACAACCCAGGCCAGAATGATCCCCGTAGGATTGTCTGACAACAATTACAGTTACGCCACGACCCGGGCCAGAATGATCCCTGTAGGATTGTCTGACAACAATAACAGTAACGCCACAACCCAGGCCAGAATGATCCCCGTAGGAGTGCCTGACAACAATAACAGTCACGCCAAGACCCAGGCCAGAATGATCCCCGAAGGAGTGTCTAACAACAATTACAGTTACGCCTCGAACCAGGCCAGAATGATCCCTGTAGAGTATGCTGTGCTCTTAGAGCAGATGCGCTGATAAGGACAGTCATGCCGGTGATATGTGGTCTGAGAATTTACTCACCTGGAGAAAAGAATGCTAAAAAATCGCCAAGCAGCATATAAATTTTTACACAATTACGCTTTTCATAATATCACTACACGCCTGAGAAGTTGGAAGAGCCATTCAAGAGACCCAATGAATAACCATCTTGTTCGAATTATATGCATATTTTACGTGATGACGTCGTCTGCCATTTCCAGGGCTATTTCTGCAAAATCGTGAAATTGCGGGCAATCCCGCAGCTGTTTGAAAGAAGCGCGGGATTTGGAATCAGAGTGCGGATCATATATATATATATATATATATACAATCAACGTCTTGTCTATCAACTACCAAGTTTTATCAAACAAGTAATGCATATATACGTAAGTGTGGGAGAAAGTAATATTCGAGGAAAAAAACAGCAATATAAACTTTTTTTTTATTATTATTATTTTCATAATTTCAAAATCTCGCACTACTCTAAAAAATGTGCGGGATTTTTTTTCGAAAAAGCGCGGGATCCGACCCGCACTGTCCTGAGCACAGGCAATACCGCGCATCCCGCACAGCAGATGTAGCCCTGCACTTTCGTTCTACTCGCGACAAAATTTGAAATAATCTTTCGGACCTGCCAAGCAATAGTCCCACCAAGTTTCAACTCCCTTCGATGTCCGACGGCTGATAAATTTTACACACGAGATTTTAACGTAATTAAGCTACACAACTTTCTTAATTTTGCTACATCCGTTGACTTTCCCATAGCGAGATATTTTGCACACAAGTTCGTCTTCACAATATATACATATCTGACGTCGCACGCCGCACTCGTTCCTTGTAGCCGCGACACAAACTGACACAATCTTTCCGACCTACCAAGCAACAATCTCACGAAGTTCGAACGTTGACCCATGTTGAGCGTCTTGCAAATTTCGCACACAAAAATTTTTACGTTATGACCTCTAACGCCTTCCCTAATAATGTAGCATGCGTCAAAGCTTGACAGAATCGTCCGACCTACCCAATGACTAAGTTTGAAGTCAATCCAACTTTTCGTTCTCGAGATATCTCGCACACATTTTGTTCACAACAGACTGACACACAACAGACTGACGTTCGCCAATACACATACACACTTACATCAAACATACAGAACGTAAAAACACCCTATTTTGCCGTTTGTCTGGGAGACATAACCAACGACAAAACATAAATGTAAATCATTTCATTTATAACAGAGCAGAACCTCTGTCAGGGAACAACTCTTGTAAACCTCTGCCACAGAACCACTCCCGTAAACCTCTGTCATGTAACACCTCCCGTTAACATCTGTCATGTAACACCTCCCGTTAACATCTGTCATCTAACACCTCCCGTTAACATCTGTCATGTAATACCTCCCGTAAACCTCTTTCATGTAACACCTCCCGTTAACATCTGATATGTAACAACTCCCGTAAACCTCTGTCATGTAACACCTCCCGTTAACATGTCATGTAACACCTCCCGTTAACATCTGTCATGTAACACCTCCCGTTAACATCTGTCATGTAACACCTCCCATAAATCTCTGTGAGGGAACACTTCTCATTACGAAACAACCTCTGACAGCGGAACATGCTTTTCTGACCACACTTCCAATCCACGTCTATTTCTAGCATACTGCAGCAAAGCGAACATTTTTATTGTGAACGGCATTTTCTATATGATTTCTTATACTTCAAAATATAGAAGTCTGGCGGCAAATTTGGTGGTGACACGAACTGAATGCTAAAAACTACAGAAACAACAGGTATTCGATAATTCAAGCCTCGTTGAGTAGACAAATCTGTCTTAGATATCGAATATTACAATTATTTAATATGAAATAAGATTGTCCATGGACAATGCCCCAGTTCACCAATGCTGATGCCAAGATTTATGACATAAAAATATAACATATGACTCAAATTTTTAAGACAGTAACGTTATACACTTGGTGTCAGTCGAAATTTCAACTCAAAAATGGTTTACCGCCAGTATATCCGGCAATTTTTGGCGGATCACCAAAAAAAGTAATAGCCACGTGTTTCGGCTATTTTTTTTCTCGAATCGCCAAAAGGAAATAATAACCAGTCAAAATTCCGTGTCTCCACAAAAATGCTACGAGGAGTTCCGTTTTCATAAAAATTGTTTTTGGCTAATATTTCGACCAGTTTTAGGCAAATAAAAAAAAAAAAAAAAAAAAAAAAAAAAAATGGCTACGCGGGTACCAAACCCTGCCAACTTTAATCAGAATTTCAAGGGATTAAGATCAAATACCTACACTCAGTTGCGTTTTCAATGATTTTTTTTTCACCACTCATCAAAACAGTAAAAGCCAGATGGCTAATACTTTTTTCTTCAAATATTTCAAAATTTTAAGAAGATGGCATTATATCCTTTGCGTTAGTAACGACTTTATCAAGAACTGGTTTATCACCAACATTTCCGCCATTCGGATTATGCGAAAAAAAAATAGGCCAATCAACAAAGAAACAGTGGAAAGGCACATATACATTCCTGCTACCTATACTTAAAGTTTCAATACAGTAAGGCTATTTTCCTGGGTTATTTAACTTTTTACAAAAAAAAAAAAAAAAAAAATAATAATAATAATAATGTTTGATTCTACACAGTACACAAATAAGACAAAATTTGGGCTTGTTATGTTTAAGGATATTTGTGAATAAACACGCCGAAGGCGCAGACCTCAACCGGACACAAGTCGCCATTTTGGCAATTTTTGACTAATTTAAAGAATAATACAAAGTTGCACAATTTCAATACAGTATATATATATATATATATATATATATATATATATATATATATATTCACTGTGTAAGGTACATATGCCCAGGATAAACAGTTTCGGAGAACTCGCGTGGAAAGCACCCTAGTCTTACATTGCAATTATCTCAAAAAATAACATTTTTTGACAAGTCACCATTTTGGCTATTTTTGGCCGATTTGAAAAATAAAAAAAGATTTTGCGCAACTTCAATATATATATATATATTCACTGGACAAGGTTGTATATGCCTAGGGTAAATAGTTTCGGAGAACTTGCGTGGAAACAAAACAGCATCTAAAGTGTGACCCCTCTCCTTCCCTTGCTCGCCCGGTTGGGGTCTAAAAATACCTATTAACATGATGAATGCACTCATATAAGACAACACTTTGCTGTCTTGTCGGAGACCTTTATGCAACCTTTTTTTTTTTAAATAAATATAAGAGTTATCAATAAAATATCATTTAATGTTACATTTACTGAACAGCGTAATAGCTAAATTATATTAATAATGGTAATAATAATAATGTTAATGGTCATATTTTAAAAATCACTTTTTCTCTTAGAGCACAGTTTAGGAAAAAAAGGTTCCACAAAGACCCCTTGCAAGACAGCAAAACCAAGCATGGTTCCACAAAGATCTCTAGCAAGACAGCAAAGTGCTCTCTTATATGAGTGCATTCATCATATAAATAGTATTTTTTTATTAACAATATCCTTAAGCATAATAAGTGTAAATTTTGTCTTATTTGTGTACTGTGTAGAATGAAACATTATTATTATTGCTACTGTTATCATTAATATTAAGAATTGTTATTCTTACTATCATTATTATTATTACTATTATTGTTATTATGAATAAGAAGAGTAACATTTGTCTTATATCTGTACCGAGTAGAAATAAATATTGATGTTATTATTACAATCATCATCATCATCATCATCATCATCATCATCATCATCATTAATATTACAATTATTATTATTACTAATAATAATTAGCAAGTTGATTCATGAAGGACACAAATAAATAAACTTTAAGATTCCAAGATAGAAAGGTGATGTTTATGATTGCTATGATTGGTTTATGAAACATAAATAAATAAATAAAATATACAAACAAGTAACGAGAACCCATTTCTTAAAGTCAAAATATTGAACACTTCGCAAAAGAAACAAAAAATATATATATATTAATAATAATAATAATAATAATAATAATAATGTTTAATTCTACACAGAACACAAATAAGACAAAATTTAAACTTATTATGCTTAAGGATTTTGTGCATAAAAAAATACCCACTTACATGATGAATGCACTCATATAAGACAACACTTTGATGTCTTGTCGGAGACCTTTATGGAACCATTTTTAAAATAAAAATAACAGTTAAAAAATAAAATATCGTTTAATGTTTTATTTACTGAACAGCGTAGCAACTGAACTATAATAATCATGGTAGTAATAATAATAATGATAATATTTTTAAAATCACTTTTTCCCTTCGATCACAAATTAAAAAAAAAAAAAAAAGACGCCTGACTTTGATTTGTTTTCCTTTTACAGACAATCTTTTTTAGGATCCGAAACTTTTTTTCAGAAACTCTTTGAACGGCGTCCTGAACAAGAACAGTGCGTAACTTAAGCTAATAATTTATGTGAACATAACACTGTTTTAAAGGGAAATGCGGGTATCTCTGGGCCATTTAGCGACCGAAGTTTGAATCCATGTTTACACAGTATAAACTAGAGCAGTGTGCATAGCCAACATATTCCCCACAGCCCCCCCCCCCCCCCCCCATCAGTTAAACACGGCCATCAATAGTCAATCAAGAGCTGAAATTTTCCAAGTCCAGCTGGTCCATTTTCCTTTGACGAACCTGGTCCATTTACAATACCGACCTGTTGTTTGCTCCCATAGAAGCTACATACCAAGTTTCATTAAAATCCTTGCAGGAGTTGAGTTATCGTCTTAACAAGCTCTTGATGACAGACCGACACGCGGTCGATCGCATATATTCCCTGTGGGGAATAAATAACTACTAAATCCGTATTGATTGAAAAATTCTTTTCAAAGACAAATAGGGTCGTGTCCAGAAATGGTCTGTATTGATATTTTGTTCCTAGAAGGGCCTGTGTTGATATATTGTCCATTAAAATCACACTACACTGTTTTCACCATTCATCCAGTGAACCAATGAGATTTTGTCAAAAAAAGGTCGTATAAGTCTGTTATTGATACGGTGACCTATATTTTTTATTTGCTTAAAACATTTCGTATGACGTGTTCTTTAAACAGGGAAAAATGAGGCAATTGTCAATTGTGATTATGTGTGAATTTTTCATTTTGATTGAAATTTATTGGTTTTGCCGATGGTTTCTATAGTAAAAGTATGCGACCTGTCAGTGTCTTAATTTCTCTTATAACATCGGTGACCCCTCTTTTTCTTTTAAATTTTTGAATGTATACCCTCAAAGCATTAAACTGTGAAAGTATGAAGGAAATGTCAATTGTAGGTGAGCTACCGTCATTTCCTTTTAAAATGACCACATACGTTTTGGTATCGGCTTGTTCTTTCTCATAAAACCAACACAAGCTCTGCGTATTGACTGGTGCAAATTAGCACACATCATTTGTGTGACACAGTGTGACAGATGTGAGAGGCTTGTGCGCAAATGCTACTGCAGACCTTACTTTTTTCCTTCACGTTTTGATCATGAACATGAAAACCAAGGCGAAAACAAAAAGCAAGGCGCACATCTTCAGATGAGGTGCTACATATGTGCCAAATGTCGGGGTCCAGGGCTAGTATGGTCAAATGAGTGGTAAAGAGCAAATGGCGGACCAATAAAGAGGGGGAAAAATCGGAAACATTGACCTCGTAGAACTTCAATACGCGCTCTTCAAGTCTTCGACTTGGCAAGTGTTAAAAATAAGTCTCAATTTTAGTAACTTCAAAAATAAATATAGGAGTGATTTTTATTTATTTATTTCATTTTTATTGCTATTCTAAAACATTAAAGCAATCGGAGCTTTCTTACCAAAGATCGCCGCATGATAAACCTGCAGTCAATTTACACGGGATTACCGTAGACTCTATGAAAAAAACTGAAAAAAAGTCCAATGTTTAACGCACCTCCGTGATATAGGTAGTTTGTTATTTTGGCATCAAATGTTACCTCCCCCTTCACCCGGACTGAACATTGTGTTGTGTAAATGTTACACCAAGAATATTGCCCTAATCGTGTGTCATGCGATGTTATTAGTCAAATTGACACTAACGTATATTGCTGCACAAGAATATTTATCTAGAATTCAGAAGTTAATCACGTCTATGACTACAAGAGATCATACCGTCATTAAGCTAATGAATATAATGATTTCATAGAATTCAGCTTGAAACGGCCACAACAAAATGTGCAAATGACATTAACCGACACAGAACACCGCAAATTAAACAAGCATGTCCAGGGACATGGTGACCAGCCGTGACCTACAGAATATATATCCAAGAATCACAGACAAAATCATGATCAAATTGGCAGACAGCGGTTACGAAAAAAGCCGTAACTGAATGGAGAAAATATTCGCTCACTTGCTCGGTGTAGTTGTGGCTGATGAGGAGTCATTCTTTCAATCCTTTCATAAGGGGACAAGAATACCAAGCGTGTTGTGAAAAGACCAAACACAGGGAATAATTTCGGGAAAAGCAGTGGTAGAAGAGGCAAATGCAAGATCTAATGTCGTGTTAAGAGTGTGTGGTGGGATTACATACAATCTGATTAGTTGAAGGAAAATACTCTAATGTGTAAACACTCAAAGAAAATTACTTTGAAAATTACTCTAATGTGTAAACACTCAAAGAGTGCAGTTGAAATGAACTCCTTGGACAACACTTCATGTATGTTTTTTAGATCAAAAGCAAGGCCATGCGGAGGTCGTCGACATTCTGTTGAAACGAACTGGTCACATCTCAGTATGGGATGAAAGCCATCTATTAACAATTTTTTGTTATCATCGTCGGCTGTTAAACGGCTTTCAGCCAATGCGATAATGTCACACGCAAGATAGTTGTCATCACAGCGTACCAAATCAAAATGAGCGGCCATACTCAAAATTGTATGAGAAGAAGCAATTTGAAAATTAGACACAAAAAAATAAAAAAATGTCCCCCATTTGGTCAATTTCTTTCGGATCGCCAAAATGAGTAAATTTTCAAAAGAGACCTACCTAGGGAGTATTCGTGAAAAATTTGAAGAAAATTTGATCAAAACTGTGGGAGAAGAATCATTTTGAAAATTGGCAACCACAAAATTACAAATGTCCCCCATTTAGCCAATTTTTGGCGGATCGCCAAAAAAAGTAATTTTTCAAGACAGGTCTACCTTGAGAACAACTATCCAAAATTGGAAAGGAATCCGATCAAAATTGTGGGAGAAGAAGCAATTTGAAAATTTGACACCAAAAAATTAAAAAATGTCCCCCATTTGGCCAATTTTTGGCGGATCGCCAAAATGAGTAATTTTTCAAAAGAGGTCTACCTAGGGCATATTCGGGTAAAATTTGAGAGGAATCCGATCAAAACTGAAGGAGAAGAAGCATTTTGAAAATTGGCAACCGAAAAATTTGAAATGCCCCCCATTTCGTCAATTTTTGGCGGAGCGCCAAAAAAAATAATTTTTAAAGAGAGGTATACCTAGAGAACATTCGTGTAAAATTTGAGAGGAATCCGATCAAAACTGAAGGAGAAGAAGCATTTTAAGTAAAAGTTTACACACGTACATACACACGTACATACGTACATACAGACGACGGATACCCCTCTATTGATAAGATAAGACCAGCCCGACATAGTCGGCTGGTCTAAAAAGGGCTGGGTCATTAGGGTACAACAGACAAAATTTTCAGAAGTAAAACTGCGGTCTGCACCAAGACCAATCGCTAACACTGATACAAAAGAATGAAGCAATGACCAGGATATCAAAAAAAAAAAAAAAAAGTCTACAATTTTGTTATATTATTTTTTTTTCAATATTTGAAATCTTCCAGTTTAGAGACCAAAAGTTATATAATTGAAAATCTTACTTGGTTTCAACCTATCTGGGTCGAGCTTTAAGTGCAATATGTCATTTCTCATTTTGGTCATCTCATATTACAATGAGCGCAACATGGAACTGAAAAGTATATTAAAATCTTTCAAAATGTGAACCCATTGCGTCAGTTATTCTGGGAATGCTTGTGAACTACGCAGTTTGATATGAAGTTATTATAAGTCAATTCATGGTTTCGAGTATCCATGCCCAGGAGATGGAACTCACGGGATTTGAATGAAAAAAAAAAAATCTTCTCTTTCATGAGGCATCTATAAGTTGTCGACATTTTATTAAAATGCGGGAAAATTTATTCATGACATTATCCTGATGAGTTTCTAGAACAGAAATGACGATAAATCTCACATTCCAATTAAATTTCGGTGCACTTTAGATAGTCTTGGTAGAGGAGTGGTGATGGAACTAGGATCAATCGGAACTAAGATACGCCATATGGCAGAGGAAATGGACTTTCAGTGTATTTTGTTATTTGTTTCTTTGTTTTCCCCACTGGAATAATGCGAATTCCCTCAACTCTGCATGTGCACTCGAAACTGTGATTTGGCTTCAGCTCCAAGAATTGGGCTGCTAATGAGATATAGCAAGTATACGAGGGAGCGGAGATAGAAATGGTTAAAGTAGATCGTAATTGGTGACAACAAAATGTTCAATTCTGACTAAACTTAATTAGCCAGATGCAAATTTGGCAACCTGTTATACTCAAATATTCCTTATTTTGCGATATTTGACAAATAAAAATTGTCTTCAGCCACGGAAGATGGTCTTTTCAATTTCACCAATTTGGATCTACTGTAGCCATTCGTTCTCCTCCCTCTTGTAAATAACGAAGAACTAACTTGGAGTTCATCTGTCTTATTCGTTGCCCCTCGAAACTGCACGGGTGTTCAGTTGGTTCATAAATGTTTAATAATGAATTCCAATCTACAGAAGTCAATTTTATATCACATGCGTCATAATCTCATAAGTTTGTTTCAAGTATTAAATTATTGCTACACTTAATGTTTCCCGCCTTCAATGTTACTTGGTACCTGTATTATCGCTCATGTATTGGCCGTTGTGTTTTGAACGACAAGGACGTGATTTTCAGCAACACCAGTTGAATCTAGCGATATTAAACTCACAGCCTGTTAAGATAAGATAATATGAGAACACGAATTTGACACGGAAACTTTACCAAGTGTACGTTTTCGCCTGACGCTTCTGTAAACTATTCGCGCAGAAGTTGTGTACATTTGTATCGTTTTAAATTATGCTCGTTGTTATAAAACAGCTGACCTCTGAGAAAATCTATCTGTTATGTATAAACACAGAATAAATGTATATTTCTATCTATCTAGCCGTTCTGTGCATCCCTCAGTGTTGAGTATTCTCGAACATTGGTGAAAAAAGTGCATTCGAGTGTCGAAGTCACTAAAATCTATATTTTAGTTTGTTTTTTTTTTTACTTGCTTTAGAGGAGGAGACCACCTTGGAAGTTGGCTGTTGGAAAACAACGAATTATACTTTGAGTAGTGGAAATATTTACTTGCAGAGCGGGAGATGCAATTTAATTTTTCACACAGTTTTGTCGAATTTGGAAACCGTCCTAATTTTTTATCAATATTAAAGGTGTTTTAGGCATTGAAATAGGGCAGTAATAGAAATAAAGATTGTAACTTTTACATTCAGAATTGAACAATAAAATTAAAAATATGTACGTTGTAGTACGTATGACCCGCCTATGGGCCTATGTTCGGACCTCTCTCAAGGACCGACAGATACGACGCCGGTCCCAAGGGTAGGTGCCAACTAGATCCCATAAGCTTTCAATCCATATAGGTTTCAGGTTGATCGAAGCAAGACCCTAGGACAAGATCAGTCTACAAAACCCACAAATTAAGCTAACTATGCGTTTTGGGCCTGTGTTTAGACCTCTCTCACAGATCCACGGTCCTACCGATCCCGGTCGCAAGGGTAGGTGCACAACTAGGTCTCATAAGCTTTTAATCCATATAGGTCTCAGGTTGATCGAAGCAAAACCCTAGGAAAAGTTCAGTCTACAAAACCCATAAATTAAGGTAACTATGCGTTTTGGGCCTATGCTCAGACCTCTCTCACGGACCCACGAACCGACCGACGCCTGCCCAAAGGAAACGTGCACAACTAGGTCTCATAAGCTTTTAATCCATATAGGTTTCAGGTTGATCGAAGCAAAATCCTAGGTGAAGTTCAGACTAAAAACCCCTAGCTTAAGCTAACTATGCATTTTGGGTCTATGTTCAGACCTCTCTCACTGACCCACGGACCCACCGATCCCGGTCTCATGGAGAGGTGTAGAACTAGGTCCCATAATCTTTCGATCCTTATAGGTTTCGGATTGATCGAAGCAAAATCCTCGGACAAGTTCAGTCTACAAAATCCATTAATTAAGCTAGCTATGCGTTTTGGGCCTATGTTCAGACCTCTCTCACAGACCGACGACGGTCCCAAGGAGAGGTGCACAACTAGGTCCCATAAGCTTTCAATCCATATGGATTTCAGGTTGATCGAATCAAAACCGTAGGACAAGTTCAGTCTACAAAAGTCTATGAGTGTGCACGCAGGCACGCACAACGGGCGAAAAATTATTGGTTTTCCTCAAAATCAACTTTATTTCATCATAATAACACGCTCCCAGGCATTACCTGATTTTTCGATTCTGGACACGCACGTACGCACGGACAAGTCAATTACTATATAGCCCTCTGACTATCGCCGGGCGGGCCATAATAAGTACAGAATTGGAAAAAAAAAAAAAAAAAAAAAAAAACAATATCTTTTCGCAAGTCCGAATTTTCACATTTTCTGAACCATTAAAACTAATACAACGTTCTATATTTTCAACTGTATTATCATCTTAGAAACTATCAGACTCCTCCGTTGACCAGGACTGAGAAAGTATTGCGACAAACTTCAAATGCCATCAGTGGTGATTGACGGACACAGCAATGGCAATGTGTCTCTCCGCTGGATTTTTTCCCCAAGTTTGTTTTGTCACACGGATATCTCCCAGTGTATTGTTTTTTTTTTTTTTTTTTTTTTTTTTTTTCAAATTCTTAGCTTTCGCCTGGCTAAAATGTGCGAGGCGATTCTGCAAATCTAAAATACTGCCTTTCAATATAGCCTTACTGAAAATCCCATGACAGTGGTCAACATTACTGTTTATTTGGGGGGGGGGGGGAGTTGCGGAGGGGGGCAGGAACAGAAGAACGCATATAAAGATATGACAAATCATGCGACTGCACATCGTCGCCTGGCGGGAAACAAGAAAAACAACAGGTTTTCAAATTTCAAGTTCAAAATTTACATAAAATATGCGAGAAAACTACATGAAGCATGAGCTACATGTAAAATATAATGAACTAAACTCGAAATCCACAAAATTACGTAAAAATGAAAGTCATTTCGGTTAACCGTAAACATTTCAATACATAAATAAAGTGCATATGTTCACGTGCCTGTTCGAAATATACGTAAAAAAGGGGCGAGTTTTTTTTTTTTTTGGACAAGAAGTGGTCCGCGTGGAGAAATTTTCATACAGTGGCTCGCGTACCGCATAAAAAACAGCTCTTCTTTCGAAAATGCACTCCGTGTTAAAAAAAACAAAAAAAAAAAAACAAAATGTATCGAACAACTGTGCACACACACATTTCTCAAAGTAACTGCCAATTTTTGTAAATAAATAATTTCGTAAGAATTGGTGGAGTTTTTTTTTTTTTTTTTTTTTTTGACACTCGTCGCTTAGGGGGGAAAATTTAGAATGAAATATGAGATATACCTTTTTTAAGCCACAAAGCAATTTTGTTGATCTATATTTGTGTATGGATAGAAAAAATGAAATGACCGCGAACAAACAAACATATTTTAAGTTAACTTCGACTCTTTAAAAAATCCGACGACACAGCAACAACCGAAACAGCCAAATACTTCGAACCGCTTATATTTTTTTTCTGACACTGATTACGTCCAGATCGAATGTGATTGGCGCGACAGTTCAAATTAGACTTGTAACAAACGCACCACACACGTGTCACTAACGTGTCAAATTCGCACAGCACGACTGTCAAAGCTTCTTCCCTCGCTCTGCTCACCACACTCTCCATCCGCCCACCTCATTTCCCTGTCCTCCCCCACTCACCGCTCCCCCACCCGCCCCTCTCCCACCCACACCCGCAAGACTGCCAGGGATCCTTCCCTCGCTCTCCTCACCACCCTCTCAATCCGGCAAACCTCATCTTCCTGCCAACTCACCCCCGCTCCCCCCACCCATCCTCCCACACACACACACACAGTAGTGCATTGCATCACGGCTGCATTTCACATTTGTGCAAACAAGTTACTCAAAATCAAAGGGATAACCCTGGAAATACACGTGCAGGCGCACGGTGAAAACAAACGTGTACCAATGCCAATCTCTTACACGCCATGAATTTTCAGAACTCTACTAGTGCCTGGCGTACCGATATACACAGTGGATAATTCAAACACACGGACACGACAGCTGACGCGTAACCAGCGTCTGACACACGCTATTATGTGCTGTTTTCAGAATCCCGGACATGAAGCCAATTTAGTCAACTATTTATTTAACATTTCTTTCGAAACACTGGTACTCTACCTGAAAGCTATACCAAACTTAAGCCATATGCTTAATTAAAACACTAGATTTCAACACCAAACAAAATAACCAATCCGAGGTATATTATTCGCACTAGCAAAAGCCCATATCCATTTCTAACGAAACCTTTTCTATTTGTGAACACAAACTTTTACACATAAACAAACCAGAAATGGTTCGTTAATTTAATTTAATAGTGATAATAATAATAATAATAATAAAAAAAAACATGGAGTAAAATCTAAGACCATTAGACCAGAACATTAAAAAAATATCTAAAAACCGTGTAAAATGGGGTATGAAAAATACATCGTAAAATACACATATATTTCACGAAGATTGAGCCTTTTAACTAGAGTGATGGACTCCAATACCACCGGCAAAAAAATATACGTCACTTCACAATTCTTGTAAAAATTATACAGGTTATAACAAAAATGACTTCGCACCTCCCATTTGTCCTGACACTGCAAGATTTAACATGTGACCCAAAAATCCAATAGTGGAGCACCGAACACCTACTCCCAACCCGCCTCCCCCCCCCCCCCCCCACACACGCACACATTTTAGTTGTTATTTAGTGTGAGAACACCATAAGAAAGAATGTTGCACTGTGACTTTGACAACGCGTGTCATGAGGGTCAAACATGATTCTGATTTATGATTGGCCTGCCATTGAACAAACCACCGGGGGCTGGAGAGATATCACACCGCTTGCAGAGCAGGTTCACTTCCGAGTATCAACGAACGACCAGTGTTGCACGCTGCATGATCCTAAATCAGACAATTTGCTCGTGCGAACCGTTCCAACAGGCTCTTTGCATTCACACTGCATGCTTGCACGTTTCTACAATTTCCCGAACAAATTGATGTCGGAGTCAGCGCTAATGCTAACTTGTGATCATTTTTATACGGTTCTTCGTTGCACAAATTCTACAAGATTTCCTCCACATCTTCTAAAGGTTCTATCTTGGCTACTTCATGAAATACTCTGCAAAATTAAACATTATTTTTACTCTAATAATAATAATTAATAATAATAATAATTAATAATAATAATAATTAATAATAATAGTTAGTAATAATAATTAGTAATAATAACTAGAGCGGCCGGTGCACACAAAACATAAGAGTACAGGCTTATGTTATACACTTTCAGTCGATACCTACTTAGTTTCTTGTTTTTGTGAACAAAAACAAATGTCTCCCCGACCAAACCCTTGATCCCCCCTCCCCCCTCCCAAAAAAAAATCCTTTTTTTTTAATTACTGAAATAAAATGTTCATTTCTGCAAACATAACCTCAATTCAATGTAAAAAAACTCAAAATAAACCACTAAGATGGTGGTCACTAAAACAGCTATAAATGGGCGTCTTTTTTTCATCCGAGTCTGGAAGGTGGTCGCTAAAACGAGTTTTACTGTGGGCCCTTCTCACCCAGATCTGAAATAGGTCATTATAGTAGTTTTACTGTACGTTACATTTTTATCCGGGTCTGGAAGTTGGTCAAGACAGGCAGGTTTTACCGTACGTCTTTTTACCCGAATCTGGAAGGGGTCACGACGAACGGGTCTTACTTTTTATCCAGGTCTTGAAGGTGTTAACCATCATCCTCCACACGCCCTCCCCCCCCCCCCCCCACAACAGCTATTTAATATATTTCCGACTATAAACACAACTCTAACCCTTTTACCAAAGGCAACGGTAACGGTCTGTACCCTAAGTGTAGTTACAGCCATGATAGACTACCTTGTCTTCGCACATTCCCATCGGCCAAATAGCACTAGAAAGGCCTTCTTCATAACTGCGCATCTGATGACGCACCTCGGTGGGGGAAGGGGGAAGGCATTTCGGTGCCAAAATGGTGAGCTGCTTCTCATAACACAAGATATCAGATGACCCACTTTAATAGCGAAAAAAACTTCTGCAAACAATGCCGATCGATACAAAATAGCTCCTATATATAGGATGCCTTGGCAACCGAATCAAGCATGCGGCGAAAAAAAATCAATAGCTAGACCTGCTTAGACCTATAACATTCCATGACCTCGTAGATGACGACTCCATCGTGCACCACAACTGACACTAACCCCTGACTGAGTGGCAAGTTACGTAACAGCCGCAGATGAGAAACGCACAAAAAGCTTAATTTCAGGTACTAACAAATAGCATTGGACCGACATCAATGCTGTTACTGTTTTGAAGCTTTCTAAAGAATGCAGGAACACTCGAGAATCTCCTGCAAAACGCTGAAATCCCCAGCGTAGTTAACACCTATGTTTTGACAACAAAGGAGCCAAAAAATGGGGAGGCGGGGGGGGGGGGGGGGGGTGTTGGCGTTATACACCTTTCTTGATTTTCTACACGAATTTAGTAATGTTTAATCAAAACCGTGCGACTTATCCAAGGAATAACTACACCAAATTTAAAGTCGATCCGACTTTCCGATGTCGAGAAATTTTGCTTAACAACAGATAATTTTTTTTAAAAGTTGAAACAGTCGTCTGACTGAGCCAAAGAATATCCAGAATCTTTCGGAATTACCAAACAACAATCCCACTAAGTTTCAACTTTCTATGATGTTCAGCAGCTGAGAAATTTCGCACACAAGATTTTTATGTGATGACGTCATACACCTGCCCTAATTACGTGACATGCGTGAAAAGTTGACAGAACCGTCCGTTTGACCCAAGGAATGTTCATACAAAATTTGAAGTCGATAGGGCTTTCCGTTATCGAGATATTTTGCACACAAGACTTTGTTTATAATATATACATATTTTACGTGATGACGTCATACGCCGCATTCGTTCGTTCTACTCGCGAAAAAATTTTTACAAAATCTTTCGGAATTACCAAACAACAATCCCACTAAGTTTCAACTTTCTATGATGTTCAGCAGCTGAGAAATTTCGCACACAAGATTTTTATGTGATGACGTCATACACCTGCCCTAATTACGTGACATGCGTGAAAAGTTGGTAGAACCGCTCGACTGACCCAAGGAATGTTCACATAAAATTTGAAGTCGATACGGCTTTCCGTTGTCGAGATATTTCGCACACAAGACCTTGTGCAAAATATATACATATGTTACGTGATGACGTCATTCTACTCGCGAAAAAATTCTACAGAGTCTTTCGGACCTACCAAGCAACAATTCCGCCACGTTTCAACTTTCTCCGAAGTTCAGCGGCTGAGAAATTTCGCACAAAAGATTTTTACGTAATGACGTCATACGCCTGCCCGAATCAAGTGACATGCGTGAAAAGTTGATAGAACCGTCCGACTGACCCAAGGAATGTTCATACAAAATTTGAAGTCGATAGAACTTTCCGTTATCGAGATATATTGCACACAAGATCTTGTTCAAAATATATACATATTTTACGTAATGACGTCATACGCCGCATTCGTTCGTTCTACTCGCGAAAAAATTCTACGAAGTCTTTCGGACATACCAAGCAACAATCCCACCAAGTTTCAACTTTCTCCGATGTTCAGCGGCTGAGAAATTTCGCCCAAAAGATTTTGACGTAATGACGTCATACGCTTGCCCTAACCACGTGACATGCGTCAAAAGTTGATAGAACCGTCTGACCTAACCAAGGAATAAATCGATCAAGTTTGAACTCGATCCGACGTTTCGTTCTCCAGATATCTTGCACACAACACTTTGTTCACAACAGACTGACACACACACACACACACCCACACACAGACACACACACACACGTACACACATACACACACACAGAACGTACAAACACTATATGTCTCCCCTTGGTCGGGGAGACATAATTAGTAATAAAAATAAGTAATTATAATAATAAAAATAATAATAAAAATAATAACAATTATTTTTATTACTATTATTATCTCTTCTTATTAATATCATTATATGTTCTTCTTCTTCCCATTTTTATTATCATTATTATCATCAATATTGCTGTTGCAGCATTATGATTATTGTTGTTATCGTCAGAAAGATAATGTGATTCAGTGATTCAGTTCATATACGTTTTTCAGTAAAATATTTTATTGATAACATATTTATTTAAAAAAATGGTTCCATAAAGATCTCTGACAAGTCAGCAAAGTGTTGTCTTATATGAGTGCATTCATCATGTAAATAGGTATTTTTGGTCCACAATGAGCTTGTGCAGAACAAGCGTAAAATTTGATTTATATGTGTACTGTGTAGAATGAAACACTATTATTATTATTGTTAGTATTATTGCTATGATTACTATTATTATTATTATTATTAATGTTTTTTTCTATGACGATTAATTTTTCTAAAAACAAAACATCTGCAATAATAATAATAATAATAATAAAATAATAATAAAAACATACTTAATCTAACACTTGGCAAGACGAAAAATAATAATAACAAACACTAATACTTTTACCAATAACAACAGTAATATTAATAGTACTAAAAATTCCAATAATGGTACTAATAGCAATGACAATATTTCTGAGATTGCTAATAACAATAATAATATAAATCCGTAGAAGCAAAGGCAGTCAACATTCAAAGATGGAATAATTGTGAACAGAGACATTTTGTCGCGAAATCACTCGACGGCTTTTCATGCAGAATATTTATGGAACCTTTTACCGGCCTCATTTCTTTTATTTATTTACTTTGCGGGTGGTGGTTGGGAGGAGATAGGGGGAGCACTCACTTATGACTATACTTGGTCCTGATTGTCTGTAGTTGTGGGTTAGGCGCTCGGGTGGTTGGCTGGAAGGAGAGAGAGAGAGTGAGAGAGAGAGAGGAGGGGGGGGGCACTCACTTATGACTATACTTGGTCCTGATTGTCTGTAGTTGTTGGTTAGGCGCTCGGGCGATGATTTTATGGAGCTTGTGGACGAGATCACTCAAGTCTTGCATCGTGTAGCCTGTGTAGTGCTCGTGTAGCCTGTGTAGTGCACAGGGGGTAGATGCGCGTTTTTATTTTGACCTTGGCCTAATTTTGGGGTCGCAGTGGTCGCCATCTTGGAATTACAATCCCAGTTGTGCCCTTTAGGATCGCTTGTATTTTTCCTCACTGCCTTCGTATTCCATACCCGGTTTCATTTACATCTACCTGGGATTTTATTTAACATTATTAGGAAACATTTGTTTATTGATCTCATCTTCTGTGTACAGATTTACTTAGTACTGTCAGACAAGCAGTCACATCATGAAGTGAAATACAGTGTACATCCACCTTCAACTAACCCTTACGTGTCATCACACAGTTTAAACTGTCATCACACAGTTTATAATATCATCGTACACTTAATATCAGCGTAATTTACATTGCTACAAAAATTATTTATGATCGTAATTTAACCTTATTTGAGAAGAAATTACTACAATCAATTTACATTTTACGATGGGAAATTTTGAAAAAGAGGTGGTCCAAAAAAACAAAAAAAAAACAAAAAAAACAGGTTACGCAAGGAAGAGGGCACTTTTTGTGTGTGCGCAGCCCGTTGTTGTTCAATAGCCAACCTCTTCGGTGGTTCGGACTGTTGTGTATAACACCTTTTTACTCCACAGACCCACTCGTGATTCCGCGGAAAATAGTACTTATAAAAGAGAGGAACCACTTTTTAAACTAGATTGGCCAGTGTTTTTGTTAAAGCAAAAACGGATATGTCTCCCCCGCCCCCCAATCAGTCACGTGGAAAAAATTCCTGCTTAAAATACAACATTGGCGAGCCCAAAAAATTGAAAAAAAATCTCCAAAAATACATTTTTACAGAAAATGAATGAACAAAAACTTCACAGTAAACATTTCCACTACATATGGGTTCTTCTTGCCATTTTTCAGCCTAATGGAACAAACTGTTTCGGAGATATCGCAACAATATGGCTCAAAAAGTAAAAATTCAAAAATTAAAAAAATCGCCAAAAATACATTTTCAATGGAAATGAAGAAAAACTTCACAGTAAACATTTGCACTATAGGTGGGTTCTTTTTGCCACGTTTCAGCTCATCCAACAAACCGTTTCGGAGATATCGCAACAATATGGCCAAAAAAAAAATAAAAATAAAAAATTTAAAAATTCGCCAAAAATACATTTTCAGTGAAAATGGAAAAAAACTTCGCAGTAAACATTTGCACTATATGTGTGTTGTTCTTGTCAAGTTTTAGCCTAATCCAATAAACCGTTTCGGAGATATCGCAACAATATTGCCAAAAAAAGTTCAAATTCAAAAATTAAAAAATTCGCCAAAAATACATTTTTAGCGGAAATGAAAAAAAACTTCGCAGTAAACATTTGCACTATATGTGTGTTGTTCTTGCCACGTTTCAGCCTAATCCAACAAACTGTTTTGGAGATATAGCCTGCCAAAGTGAAAAAAATGTGCGAGAACCCCCCCCCCCCCCTATGTTCAAAAATTTGCCAAAAATAGAATTTTTGAGGAAACGAAAAAAAAAAAATAACACGGGCATCATCTAGACATGTACCCCAATACCTATGAATGTTTTGAGAAAAATCGACTCATTAATTTTATAAGAACTCACTGCGGACAGACGGACGGACGGACAGACAGAGAGACGGACGGACGGACGGACAGACCAAATGCTATATATGTCTCCCTTAGGGGGAGACATATAATAAGTTCAACAACAATCTCATGTGTATAATGCCTTATTACTCCGCAGATCCACTGGGGACTCCACGAAAATGATACTCATTAAGGGGGCACTATTTTAAAATATCCGACCGCACTGTGTTTATACATAACATATGTATCACACCAGAGGTCAGCTGTTTCATAACAACGTGCGCGGCGTGCAGACGCACCCAGGGGGGGGGGGGGGGGGGGGTCTCGCTTCATGCAGAGGGCCAACAGCAGGGCAGCGGCGGCGAGACGACAGTCTGACGTACGACACAGCGCGTAGTCCATCAGCGACATCTCGAGGGCGTAGCGTGCCAACGTCAGCGTCTCCACGTCTGCCCTGGCGCACTGGAAGAGAAAAGTACCCGCACTCAAAAGTACCTCTACTCAAAAGTATTCGAGCAATAAGTACACAACATTACATACTTACAAATACACATACGCACAAATCTATTCGTATTCAACATTTTTAGAAGTGCCTTCTGAACTTTTATTTGGTGATTTGTAAATTAATGAACGCTGTATATTTTTTTTTTTATTCGTGCGTTTATTTAACATATTTAGGTATTTTCATTGCAATAAGTTTTTTCAAATAAATGTTTTGTTTATGTGTGTGTGTGTGTGTTTTTTTTCGAACCATCTGTATACCACATCGCATTTTTCCCACACCTCCTCCCCCCCCCCCCCCACCCCCTTACTTACTTCGACAACAATTACTTGATCGCCAAAACTATGAACAATCAGACAAGATAACTGTACATCCATGAACTTCATTCAATATACGAACAACACTGTCCACACCCCCCCTCCTCCCCTACCCATACACACACATGCGAACGTCACACACGCCCCGGGGTTGTATTAACAATTTAACGAAATGAGCAGGCCATAAAGTAGATATTTCTACCCCTCTCCATCCTAACCGTTCGTTTATAATTAGCATATCCACCCCCCACCCCCCCCCCCCCTCCCCGATGCGCGTGTACAAAACATGGCTAATGAGGCTCTTGGGGCTAGGAGAGGCATAACGTTACCTTGGCGAATCTGCGCAGGTATCTGTAGAACAGCGGGATGCCGAGATCGAAGTCGATGGCCTTGAGGAGGCACCTTTCCATCTCCGTCAGCTGTTCTCGGCTGTACGCGTCGTTACAGACGTACAGGAAGTCGTCAAGGACTGGCGGGAAGCGCTCCTGTCAACAACACCAACGCCAAGGGTGAGGTGAGTGGATCAGCTGGGCATTAGCATACGGATCACAGAGACAGGTGCGGGCCACAGGGACCCTAACACATGGATCACAGAGACGGGTGCGGGCCACAGGGACACTAACACATGGATCAAAGTGATATTCATGAACCACATGGGCAATGGCGCATTTCTCATCGGGACACCTACGCACAAGTCGCACGGAAACATTCGTCACGGGGACACTTACCCAGGGATCGCAGTAATACATGAACCACGGCAACACTTACGTAAGAATCACATACAGTAAATCCTGGCTCACACTGTCATTGTCGCGACGACGCTCAAGCATGGATCACGGGAACACTTACTTATGGATCATATGTACTCGCGGATGGATCGAGTCTGGGCCCAACCCCCCCCCCCCCATCCCCAACTAAAACCTCCCGGCGGCCTAAACCCCCCGACCCAAAACCACCCGGTTCTCAGGTCTATTTTATATTTTTTAAATGCGATACATCCATGTTGTAATTACACTTCAAATGACCATTGAAGAGACCACACGGCGTTTAAAATTGTAATTTCTGAACCACTGAAGGAATTGATCATCATTAGAAAAGAAACTTCATACATCCATTGATGATAGCACTCAGTTTTTGAAATTGCAATTGCTCTTACGATTGATGAGTGTGTACACATTGCGAGGTCAGTCGAGTTTACAAATTACAGTTTCTCTTGCGATAGATGTGACTTATATCAGTTGTGATTCACTTGAATGGGTAATTTAGTGAATAGCTTCAATACTAGCAAGTCCTAAAGAGATCAGCTCCAGTTCATCGACTCCACATACGCATGGATCGCGGCGCACTTACGTCAAATTTGGCGGCGATAAACATAGCGGTGGCGCCGATGAGCTGTAGCCTGCTCTTGCGCGTGCGCTCTTCGGCGCGGCACAGGAAGTGATCGACGAGCTTGACGGCCAGGTACAGCGTCTCGTGGTGAACCTCCACGGGCCAGTCGACCAGTATCGCCCGCATGGCCGCGTTCAGGTCGTGCTGCCAGCTCAGGTAGTATCACGAACTGAGCCTGAACAGATGACAATAATGTCAAAGTTTCCCTTAACCCTCTCGTTCTTTTTTTCGTCCGTTCATGGAAGAGTAACTTGCTCTTTTGTTTTTCTTTTTCTTTTCTTTCTGTAGCAAGTTTTTGTCAGCTTCCAGTTACTATGTCAACCATGAAAAGACAATTTTACGACCTGTGCACAGCTTTATCGTTAATTACTTACGATTATTTTATTTCTTTTTCTATTTAGATCTATTAAACCGAAATTAAAAACGAATTCACTTTGTTCTTTTTTTTTTACATAGTTTATTGATCCATTTTCATTAAGATTGCTGTTATTAGAGTTGGTGTTTGAGGGTAGTTGCGTGGGGCCGCATTTCTGCCTCACTCGATCTCTCGCCTCACCTCCCTCCGCTTGTAGTAGTCAAAGATGTCCTGGGTGTAGAGCGCCACCTGGAAGGGATTGGCCATGTTCTCCGCGTCAATGTCCTCCCACGCCACCTCCGCCACCTGGAAGGGATCGGCCATGTTCTCCGCGTCAATGTCCTCCTACGCCACCTCCGCCACATGGAAGGGATCGGCCATATTCTCCGCGTCAATGTCCTCCCACGCCACCTCCGCCACCTGGAAGGAATCGGCCATGTTCTCCGCGTCAATGTCCTCCCACGCCACCTCCGCCACCTGGAAGGGATCGGCCATGTTCTCCGCGTCGATGTCCTCCCACGCCACCTCCGCCACCTGGAAGGGATCGGCCATGTTCTCCGCGTCAATGTCCTCCCACGCCACCTCCGCCACCTGGAAGGGATCGGCCATGTTCTCCGCGTCAATGTCCTCCCACGCCACCTCCGCCACCTGGAAGGGATCGGCCATGTTCTCCGCGTCAATGTCCTCCCACGCCACCTCCGCCACCTGGAAGGGATCGGCCATGTTCTCCGCGTCGATGTCCTCCCACGCCACCTCCGCCACCTGGAAGGGATCGGCCATGTTCTCCGCGTCGATGTCCTCCCACGCCACCTCCGCCACCTGGAAGGGATCGGCCATGTTCTCCGCGTCAATGTCCTCCCACGCCACCTCCGCCACCTGGAAGGGATCGGCCATGTTCTCCGCGTCGATGTCCTCCCACGCCACCTCCGCCACCTGGAAGGGATCGGCCACGTTCTCTGCGTCAATGTCCTCTCACGCCACCTCCGCCATCTGGAAGGGATCGGCCATGTTCTCCGCGTCAATGTCCTCCCACGCCACCTCCGCCACCTGGAAGGGATCGGCCATGTTCTCCGCGTCAATGTCCTCCCACGCCAACCGCGCCTGTACCACACAACAGTCAGTTTATAGAGAGCCAAACGCCGGTATCGACAAACAAAAAACTTATTCGGAATATTCCAAGTTTCAACACCAATACTGGGACGATGAATTGTGTGTATAACAACGTTTTCGCTGTCACATCAATACCTTTGAAACTGAATATGACCTGAATCCGGACTCCCATCCAATCCGGAACCCTTCCCCTGGTAGCTCACCTCTTGTGACGGCTCGTTTTGCGACATCCGGAAATTAACTTCATTCTGAGCATCGACGTCAATATCACTGTTACTGCTGCAATGCAAAGTAGAAGATCAACTCACTGCCGTTACTGCAAATTTCTGGTTAGATTTTTTGTCAATTTCTTTCTTTCTTATCTTCTTTTTTTAATTTTTTTAATTATTTTATTTTTTTTTTTATTTCAGTATTATTATCTTTGTCGCTGTTATAAAACAGCTGACCTCTGAGGAGATCTATCTGTTATGTATAAAATAGAGCGGATGGATATTTCTGTCTGTCTAGCCGCACTGCGCATCCCACAGCGTTGAGTATTCTCGCACATTGGTGAAAAAGGTGCATCTAGGTGTCCAAGTCACTAAGATCTATATACTGGTGTTTTTTTTTTTTTTTTAAAGTGATTCCTCTCCTTTTTGAGTACTATTTTGCGCGGAATCCACAGTGGGTCTGCGGAGTAAAAAGGCGTTACACACAACAGACCGAAACGCCGTACAGGTCGGTTGTCGGACGATAACGCACAACAGACGAGAACCGCCGTAGAGGTTGGCTATTGGACAATAATGTAATCTTTGTATGTTTGAAGACAAACAAACCCCCCCTTCCCCCCCCCCCCCCCATCCCCCGCCCTCAACTCTTTATTACTTAACTTGTAGAACTGACTTTAGTTATGACTGCTCTGTGACAACTCGCATCTACTTATAATTAGAACTATGATTTCCCTGTGACAGTTCACCTTTGCTGTGAGTCAGAGCTGTGACTCACCTGTGACAACTCTACGATATCCCACGACACGTCACGCTCCCGTTGGCTGCCCGTCACGCCTCGGTGAGTTAATGGCGGCGCCTTAGGCACAACCACTGGCGCCTTTTTCGGCGCCTTCTTCTTTGCGCAGCTTTCTTAGAATTCAACAAAACAATCTCCTCCTGTAAAATAAATAAATAATATCAATAAAAAGATCGGCAATATTTTACATTAATTCCCTCACGTTTTTAACGAAATAATGCACTGCATTGTGGACCCCAACGTTGACGAATCCAGTTTATCTAGACCACCCGAAGTAAAGTTTTTTTTTCCCTCCACACTGCTCTTGAATTTTATAATTTTGTTTATGTCAGAGGGTACACACAGCAAACCCTGCCTAAGCGGCGCCTCGGACATGCCACCAACAACACGGCATTACGATTACGTCACCATTTCAAATCATTCACCGGTGACCACTTCCGGAGTCCCATTGCCCTAACCCAACATTTTTAATCCAGTCAACATGTCAGTGTTCATTCAAATTAAGTCAAAATATGCTAATTGACAGATTAAGTGCTCGTCAATTTGTATCCACTTGAGACCGACAAATATGATTTAAACTAGTCTGTGACGTAGAATAGCGGACAAAAAAAGGCTAAAACGACAAATCAGTGGACGAATTAACTGTATTTGGTTCAATGACGCTTCCGCTACGAACAATCACCCTATTTTCTGTGCACTTCATCAACTTTATAAGAATAACAATAATAATAATAATAATAATAATAATATTAATAATAATAATAATAATAATGATAATTTCAAACAGTACACATATGAGACAAGTGTTACAGCTGTTCTGCATTAGGTCATTGTGGGCCCAAAATACTGATTTACTAGATGAATGCCCTCATATAAGACAAGATATTGCTGTCTTATCAGAGATCTTTGTGCAACCATTTTTTTTTTTAAATAAATGTGAGTTATTAATTTGATATTATAAATACTGAATAGTTACATTTACTGCAAAGCCTATCAACTGGATCACATTATGCCTATTATATTTTTCAGCAATAATAACAATGCTACTCATATTAACAATACTAATAATAATGATACTGATGATACTTTTTTTTTTTTTTTCAATTAGTGCAATACCTTTGTACTGACACTTTTTTAAAATATTTTAATCAGAACTTAAGTCCCAAAGTTATGAAGATCATGGCGAGAAGGATAAGGCACACACACACAAGTGTGTAAGAAATTGAATATCATTAATAATCAGTTTGAAATGCAACACCATAAATTCAATTTACATTTGTCGAATCGCCGAACACTGTTCTCGTTCGTTTGGCCGGCTTGCCGTTGGGGGATGCTTCCTGGTTTCGTTTTGTTCCCCCTCAGGTCCCCGGCATTCTGCTACAGACAAAATATTTTACAAAGATTTACGTAATATTAAAACAAGAAAAATCATATGGGCTGAAAGGGACATGAACGTCTGTGAAACTGCACATAAAATCATTGTCCAAAGACACTGGGCGCGGATGTGAACCACACAACTATTTGTTCTTGTTGTTGTTTATTGCTATTATGATATCTTTTTTTTCTCTATTTATTTATTTATTATTATTTTTTTTTTTGTTTATCCCCCTCTCTTACTATTGGTCTTAGTTGAGTTTAAAATGTGAGGTTGTTTTCCAGCTGATTGACACGTTGTTTTCCTGGCTGGTTCACATTGTTGGTTGGTATTGCTGGGTTGTTTGCCTGGCTGGTCCACATTACCTGGTTGATTGGCATTATATGGTTGTTTGTCTGAATGATTGCAATGTTCTGCTTCTTTGTCTGGCTGGTGGACAATACCTGGTTCTTTGTCTGGTTGGTTGACAGACTCCGCCGGCTGTTCCGCGTCGCCATTTTGTCGGGTTGATTAACTTAACAGCAGCCTGCCTAAAACCTGCAACAAGCACACGTGCCAACACCCAGGTTAGGTCAGAAACAAAAACTGTCTTGTTTATGTAAAAAAAAAAATGTTCCTTCAGATAAATATCAGAGAAATAAATATATACACAACTTTAACCATTTTTGTATAGTGCAAGAATCAGGGATTTGAAATTGTATTAAAATAAATAGTTTATTAAATTACAAATATTACAACAGGCGATGTCAGTAAAGAGGGTCTCAAATAGTTATTTCATGATTTTGCTTACGGGCGCGTAGTTTTCTTTTTCGAAATCGAGTGCATGAGTTTTATGCGTCATCGTAACATAAAATCTTTCTGCCCCAAAGGGGCTGAGCACTTAGCGAAGTCTCGGCCATGTACGCGCGAGTTTCGAGCGGCGCACGCAGGCCTTACTGCATCTAACTGCATTACGACTATATATAAGGCGGTGTGTAAATAAGGTCCGAAATGTTGTTGCTTACGCGCGAGAATATGGGCAAATGAACTAACAATCATGTAATCTATCTATATATAGACACAGTTCTTGTCCTATTTTACTAGAAACACATTCACAAGATAGGCTACAAAAGCAGAATAATATGTAGCAGACTTAAAAAAAAAAATGACAGCTCATTAAATTTGAAAATTCGTATTTTGGATGAAACTTGGAATTTATCCCAATAAATGTGCAGTCGAATAGACACTTTCACCTCAAAGGTCGGACATAACGAACTGACTTGTTTCACTCAGTAGGGGAAGCAGGGGGAGGGGGGAGGGGGAGGGGGTGATCCACCTCCTCTAGCGACGCACCTGTTATTGTCAGAATGCAAAATCACTGCCTTGCAGGTGAACCTTGATGAAACCATCTTTTTGTTAACATGGAATCATAGCGACCTGTTGCCCTTAAGATGTACAACGTAACAATTCATTTTTCATCTCCAAAGTGACTATTTCCGAAAATGCAATATTACCATCCTCTCCTTATTGATTTTAATCGCCAATTGTATAAAGTTTCACGTAGGGAAGGTTGATGATTTTGGTACAAATAAATAATATTTATTTCTGTCCAACACATTTGCTTCTTTGTTTCTCACAAACTTATGTTATGGCGGTGCCTTTGGGGTTAATTGATTATCCTAGAATCTAAGCTGAAACACCAGACTGTATATGTGAGACCAGTAGTTTATTGTGTCATTGTAGGCAATACAACTGAAATACTCAAATACGTTTAAGAAAAAAAAAAACAAAAAGGATCAGCTTATCCCTGCTACCAACAAGATAATAAACTTACGGCTCAACTTACCCAGACACTGAATCAATTTGCTCGATGAGTGGGGCAAGTTGAACCAGTTCACCAAATGAAATTATAGAGCTACCTCTCCTACGATGCTAGTTTGGGACACCAAATGATCGTATACAAACGCGGCGCGTGTAATGTGGTTTCTCATATTACATAACACTTCTCCGTAGTCATTTTCACAGATCTGGTGCCATTTTGAAATTTTACTTTAAAGGGTATAAAACAAACAACCGGTTGTGCCAAAAGACGTATTAAATTCTATGTTTTCGTCAATCCTGCATTTTATTTTTCTTTTTTGCACTTTTTTGTTTGTTTTTATGCTCCTATTTCTAAAAAGAAAAAAAAAAAAAAAAAAAAAAAAAAACTTAGTATGAGTTTAGTTATCGTGATGCGGGCCAAAACAAGGAATGAATGTATAATATACCGTTTCACATAACAGTTTTGTTGTTGCCAATTGGTAGTTTGTTTTATATGCTTTTCTAGACCTCCTTGGCCCCTCAAGTTCAAAATGGCGCCGGATCTGTAAAAAATGGACTATTGCGCTCGCCTTGTTAGCAATTAAACAAAAAATAAAAGGTCGACATACGCCTAAATTGCCCTGTCACTGAAATCACAACGTAATTTAATATTTTCACTTTTTTGACGATATCACACAAACGGAAGCTACAAAAAAAAAAAAGTATAATCATTACGTGTACCGTACAAAGACTGACTTCGAATGACTGATAAGCCTAATGATACTTTGGGTGTTTCAAATAAAATGTGCAAGAATTTTGATTTTAGACAGCAAGGGAACCGGGTAAAAAAGGAAAGAAATAACAGAAGAAATACAGCAAAAACAGTCGAGACTCGGAACATAAAAGGTAAAGTTTTTTTTTTTAAATAGCAAACAGGTTGTCAAAACAACACGATTGTTCTTTGGTAAAAAAAAAAAAAAAAAAAAAAAAAAATTGACATTTAGGCGAACTCTCTCAATCATTTCTTTCTTTTCTACGAGGTTGGTTTGTATTCAAAACGCATAGTTACTGCACATTTTACTCCGAACGTACTTAGAATTTTGCCGAAAAGTTTTTGCGTTTCGACTGAATTCAGTTGGGATAATGAAATGTTAAAAACAAATAATAATAAATAAACTGGCAAAAATCAGTAAACTTCGATTTTGGGAGAAATATATTCACATGCTGGCTAATAAAGGGACTGACTAATATGTAAATATATGTTTAAAGATCATATGATGGCTCTATATATATTCAGAAGTGTGTATGTTGAAAGAAAATTAGAATTTTGATGTTTTTCCTTTATCATTTATTTATAATTTATCTCCCCCCCCCCCCCCCCCCCTAAAAAAAAAATGCAATCGAAACGACACCTAGATCAAAAACACCGGAAAGAACGAGTTGGCTTGAAAGCCATATCAAACTTTGAATTTCGACTACGAGGGAACCGAGTGAAAATGAAAGAAATCGCAGTAAAACAGAACACAAAGAGCTCATATTCGGAACATAAAATAAATTGAAAATTAGAACAACCAGGTATTTGTTAAAACTTTTAATTAATTTTTAAACTAGCACACGGGTTGTTAAAAACACGATTTCTCTTTGGTGCAAGATAAATTTGATATTTAAGCGAAATCTCTCTAACTTTTGTGTCATTTTGACCCCGATTAGTTTGTATTCAAAACACATAATTTTTGCGCATTTCATTCGGAACGCCCAAAGTGTGACTGGCTGTGTGAAGTATGACTCGAGTATATACCAGGGAAATATACCGACAACAAACCACGTGTTTGTGTCAGGAATAAATTTATATGTCGCTTTTTAAACGACGTTTGCCTCTGTACTAGTAAATTGCTGTTGATCAACAAAATTATCAAAATCTCCACTTTTAAAATGTAAACAAACATTAAGACAGTTGATTGGTTGTTTGTGAACCCAATCAAAAAGCGCCAATTCAAACAAATAAATAAATTTCGGGGCTAATAAACAATTTTCAGTGCTTGTTTCCATTAAAATAGTAAATGCTACTGTAATTACTGTAGTGGTCAACCATGAAAATCGTTCCTGTTCAACAGCCAACTGAGGATTCCGTGCTTATAGCTGAGAGGAAACCAATTTTTACAATATGTTTAACAACCACCCTCTAGGGTGGTTCGGTCTGTTGTGCATAATACAGATCCACTTCCCAGTAAACATTTAGAAGTCAGAATTATTGCGGACACCTTCTAAATCGTTTCCCACAAGCCACTCTAGAGTAGCTTTGGTGTCGAGTAATTTTTACGACATTTACGAGCTAAATCAGATGAGGGATTTCAGTTGCAGATAATGGAATAAAACACAAAGAACTGGAAAGGAAATTTAAAGAGATAAAAATAATGCGCTATGTTTGTTATACATTGTTTATTAAAAGCACTGACATTTTGGTAATACTGTAATATTGCACAAATAAGGTAATTATCCCCGACATCTCTGAGAGGTCATCTGTGTATAACAACGGTATTATACCCTAAACGGTATTATCGCCTTCATAAAAATTAATAAATAAATAAAAAAAAAAAACCTTGCCTTCTTGAAACGGGTCTTAATATACTTTTTCAATAAAATGATAATGTTACAATTAAATTCTTTTTCATTGAAAAACAAAACACTATTTTTATGTTCACTTTTAAACTTTTGGAGAAAGGGGAAGAGGGTCATTTTAAGGTTAAACGCGGTCCGCGCATAGTGCCAATTTCGTTAAAAGGGAGGGAGACGTAATTTTCATTAATTATTCTGCGTTTTCCACAAAGGAGTGGAAGTGCTATTTCGGAATTTTGCTCAGGGTTTTGTTTAAAAAAGGGCGTTATTTCAATATTAGTACTTCGCGTTTAAGGGTCATTTTAAGAAGTCCTACATTTCTGACTTTGGCACCTTCGGTATTGAATTGGTTGCCTTTAAAAACGTGAAAATATATTCAATGGCAAGTGTTGAGAAGATATTCAAATAAGTTACTTCCACAAACATGAACGACTTCTTTTAGTATTGGCATCTTTAAGATTTTAGACTAAATCCTGATATGTTAAACTGAAATCAATATATAACCGCACAATATAGCACGGAGTAAAACGTACTACTCTGTCTTCAATCATACAAGAGAGTGACTAGCTCCACACCCCACCGCCAAACCTTTCCAAGTTTAGACGGAAGCTGTATAAAAATCCAAATAGACTAGCACCATAATAACCGTTCAATCCCCATCACATAGTTACGAACAATTTTACAATAACCATCTCAGTGCGTGTAGTCTTGTTATCTGTTGACCAATCAAATCACAGATTTTTTTCTAGGTAATCCAAAATAATGTAAATAAATTGCGCGAATAAGTTCCGGTTTTATAAAAAAAATGCTACATTTAGCTGTACCGGAAATACAAAAATGATATAAAATGAAGTAACAAAATTGATTAATTTTTTCGAGAGTTCTAAAAATATTATTGCAACTTCTGTCTTATTCAATTTATTTTCTAATTGATAGTTAGCAAAGTTTTAACATTTTACCTGCTTAATTAAAGTGTAAACGTTGGCCACTAAATTCGTGCGCGTTTGATTCATCCGCACAAAACTTAGTACATACTAAAATATACATTTTAGCGTTTCAAAAGACAGAACAAAGAGTTAAAATAACATTTAGCATTATCTGGATTTTTATTTATGTAAAACATAGCTGTTTTATGGTTTAATATCTTGTAATTTTAACATTTTGTCTCTGCTGAAACAAACAAACTTTATTCCGGAAATAACTGCAGCAGCGAATATTTTAATGGCTTCAGATACGCGAGAAAGTTGAAATTACAATTGTTTTAGCAAAATTAATATTTTTATCCACCAATATCTTGAAAAAAAATGACGCCTTTGTTTACATCAGTTTCCAAAATGTCGGGCCATGGGGGATTGCCTAAATGGCTTTTTGATAGCAAAGACCATATATCACGAGCTCCTGTACGTGTTTCATGACGTGGACCTCCCATCACCCCCTCCATCCGGGCTAGGGCAGGTGGCTGGGGAATGTGAGAGGGTGTGTTGTAATGACGAAATTAGGACACGAGCCTGTTTCTATTACTTTGTTTACTCGTACGAGTAAAACTGTCTACCGCGTTAGCGCTTCCTTAAAATTAGTATATATATCTCTGTCGAAACCCTGTGGCGCGTCGCTTCTTGGAGCTACAAAATGGCACTTAAACAGAGTAACTCATAAGTATACAAGTGAAGAACTACACCAACATAGCTTTGAAATAGATACAAGGAGAGAAACATAAAATTGAACAGAACATCGTAATTGGCAAAACTGAAAATGTGTTCTTTTAATGCGAGAACAGCGCTGGCGGTGGTTGTTCGATGTTTATTTACAAACTTTAAGCCATGCCATTCACTATTCCATTCTTATTATGGGTCATAACACTGTTCATCAGCCAACAGACGAGTTTGTAATTTAACCAATTACGATGTGCTGGTCAATTTGGATGTTCCTTGCCCTGCAGAGCTATTCCAGTGTTAGAAAACATTTTTTTTTTGTATTATGAATACATTTTCCCACTTCCTAATACAGTTTTAAGACCTTATCGATACGTCATACTAGATGAAGTAAACTTTTTTTTTTTTTTGTCATTGTAATCCTGCGAATTTCCTGTATCAACGAAGACCTGGGTTTTCGTAGTGAAACACCTTTTCAATCTAAATCAGACCTATATGCCCTTTTTTTTAAACAATATATTTGCATAGAATACATTTCTGATCCGTGAAATATTTGAAAGCGAACTTTTCTATGTATATATATTGGCCAAGTACACTCTAAATGTTTGCACTTGTTTTCGAAAAAAAAAAAAAAATGCAGGTGTGACGTCTTAAAATTTTTGCTATTGTTGTAAAACCGCCAACCGCAAACACCATCTATAATTTCTTTAGTGCAATAAGCCAATTCGCACTTTTGGATTTTTCCGGTGGAGGTGTTGTTTCGACTGAAAATGTTGGGGGGTAAATTATAAAGAAATGATAAGGGGAAAACATCAAAATTCTAATTTTCTTTCAACATGCACACTTTCAAATTTATAAAGCCATCATATGACATTTATAAACTATGTTACATATTATTCAGTCCCTTTAATAATTAACATGTGAATATGTTTCTGGTAAAATGGAATTTTGTTGATGTTTGCCGTTTTTTTTCTATCATTTCTTTACATCCTTATCCCACCTGAGTTCAGCCGAAAGGCAAAAATTTTTCGGCAAAAGTCAATAGTGCGAATTGGCTTATTGAATTGCAGTCAAGTTGGCAAATATCTGGAAAATAAATATCCCATAGTAATAAGTTCTGAATTTTGTCAGATGGTGATAATTGCCAAAAAAAAAAAAAATCTGTATGTTTGTGTGTGTGTGTGTTTTTTTTTTTAATCAGCGACCGAACATTTCATTGGTACTAAAACCTGCAACAACAATCAAAATAATTATACATCAGAGGAACATATTGCAATGCTATATGACAAGAAAATCGTGGGTGACTTGTCGGGTTGGCTTTTAGTTTTGTAGGTGACAAATAACATGGATTTTTGTTCGCAGGAATGGAGCCGCTTCATAGAGGAGCTGTACGGTGCGATCGAGCAGCAGCTACAAGAGAGTCACGTGGAGGCTTTCTCTGACCTGACGGACGCGGAGCGCGCCTTATTCATGGAGCGGGCAGCCAAAGCCATACAAGGAGGTCACATTAATCTCACACATGCCTGGCCTACTTATATATAATATACCGCAAATTAAATAACAGTATTGATAATCATAATAATGACACAATTAAAAGAAAAAAAAAATGATCAAGGATATTTTGGCTGTGATAGTAGAAATATAAAATGAACACCAAAAGAAAAAAAATATATAAAAAAAAAAATGAAATACAAACAAACAAAATTCAATATTTAACTCATATTGTGTAAAATTAGCAACTGTTTTGCCGAATTCGCACAGAATAGCAAACGGATATCCAAAATTGCCATTGGTTAGATGAAGGTTTCATTATGAATATTGTTAACACAAATATAAATTTTTAGCAATTAGTCCATAATGTATTACCTGCGGTACAATGTTGACCACAATACTGGAAGTTAATGGAGTGATAATGGACAGTCCCATTCATAACTGTCTTTTGTTTCTGGCTGTTTTAGGCAAAGCCTACAAAGAATTGTACAGCAAGGTGTCCGTCTCTCTCGACCAACACCTCAACAACGAGGTCGCTAGGCAACTGCTGGAGGATTTCCCCATCAACACCAAGTCTGATTTAGTCCTGGACTGCGCGCTTGATGGTGCTGTGGGCTTGCTCCAGAAGTGGCCGGATATGAAGTCCAAACTGCACATTACGTTTAACCAGCAGCTACCAGTTGGTCTGAGGCAGCTGGCCTGGAAGCTGTTCCTGGACAACACCGCAGGTGGAGAAGCGTGACGTCATTAAAACGCTGTGGCATCAATATTTCCTTGATTTGCGCATTGGTCGATTTTAATTTGTGTCACTTAGAATCTGTATTTGGTCCTTTTATCGATAGCAACAAATAAATAAATGAATAAATAAATGAATTTCCTTTAGGTTGTTATTTGATTAATAACTACAGGTCTGTTTCCATTAGAAGCTTTATATTGGACTGTTCCGTCCTTCAAATATTATGGTAAATTCTTTGCTAAAAACCGAAGACTTCATGCATGATTTCCGGCCTATTTGCGGAGATTCGGTAATTTACTTCATCTATAGTTGATGTTTATTTATTTATTGTTATATATATATATATATATATTCTCACACTGTAGTGAGAAAAACGTACGTGGACTTGCTGAAGGCGAACCCGCGGCACGCAATCTCGCCGCTAGACCTGGAGATCTCCCAGCGCTGTGAGCGTCTCATTTTGGCTGAGCCGACATTCATTGACATCAAAGGATCCGTGGGTAAAGAAGTTGTCCGACATATTCCGTTAGAAATGCGTATTTTGTGCCCCCCCCCCCCCCCCGACCCAAGACAAAGCATAAAAAAAAAAAAAATAAATAAAAAAGAATGAATCTTGGAGTTTTGGGCTTTAAATGTGTGATAATAAAAGGATAAAGTTGAATAGCAAGTTGTTGAGGTCTTGTTGTTGTGGGTTAACTGGATGTCGTTTGTTTACAGGCGCGTTTTACGCGATGAAGGCGACGTTATCTTATCACCACGCGCTGAAGAAGAGCCGCGACAGCCTGATTGACGTCGACTACATGCTCGTCACGCCTTTCGTCGTCGCCGCCAACAACAAGATCCCCAGGTAAGCGACGCGAAACACAATCATAATTTTGAGTTCAATGTAGAATGACTGATTGATTTAAAGACTGATGAGCGTTCATGAAAACGCCGATTTTTCGTGAGTGGGGCGAAACTTTCACTTGGGTACCTGCAGGCGATGTTTCTAACTCCCTTCGCTTCTCCGTCACGCAGGTTTTGAAAACCCAAGCGCCAACGCTGTTAACTGATTGATGAATTGGTTGACGACTGATTGATTGGCTGACTGATTTATTGAGTGCTTGATTGAACGATTGTTGTTGATTGATTGACTGCAGGAGGGATCCGGCTCCGAGTCACGTGGTTGCACTTTTGGTGGAGGAGTACCTTACCTTCATGACGTCACGGCCGGGCTTCGTCGTAGACTCGGGCACCCAGGTCAGTGCCACGGGGTGGGGGGAGGGGGGGGGGGGAGCGGATCAAAAAGCATCGAAGGTCAAGATTAAAAAAAAATAACCATCATTCTTGGATTCAATGTTTGAAAAAAGGCACATAAACCGATGAAAATGCAGAAAAAAAGTAAAAAAAAAATTATTTATTCTCTTGTGAATGTGATATGTTTATGATCGTTTGCACAGCATAGAAACTGTCTTCAACTAAACAAACGAATTGACAGATTGCGGTGCTTCTGTTTTCAGGACCACAACAAAGAGTACGGCTCATTTATACAGAAAGTCAACCAGCACCTGCAGGACCGCTTTATACGCACAGCGCGGGTGTTGGCCGATAAGTTTGTTCCTACCAAAGGTTTGCAACGGGAAAATCCCTGGATTGATAACCACTGATATGAATAGGGATCGTGATTGTTCCCCCTTTGTGTGGTCACGGGATCACCGTGCCGTGTCTCTACCCTCCCGATCTGTGAAAATCTTACCAATTAGGTTAAAAAAAAAAAACAAAAAAACTGAGCGATAAATTAAGTACATATGAAAAAAAACTGATAGGTTCAAAACAACTCAAAACAAATGATTTTCCGGCAAATGAAAACAAAATTAATATGTGCACAATTCATTTCCGCAGTACCTGCAACACAAAGTGCATTTTGAAAAAAAGTTCACTCCCCAACCCCCCCCCCCCCCAACCCCCCACTATTTCTTTTCTAATATTCTTGTTTTAGGGTGACAGTGACATATCTGTCACTATCCACATTGCACTACCGAGGACGTTTCGAACGTTTTCAAGTTTCTTTAAAACGACGCCCGTGCTATTTTTTTCTAATTGTATTAAATTTAGAATGCCTTCAGGTTTCGGAGAAGCAATAATTATTTTCATAAAAACAGTCGATGATAATACATTATAATACAAAGAACTTGCTTGCTATGACCCATAACTTGGCTTCTGTGATGGATAACGTGGTTGCTGTTATAGATAACCTGTGGTTGTATGTTGTGATAACATAGACCTTTGTGGTTGCTATGACAGATAAGATCATAGCGACGGACGCGGGCCGCCTGAGCGTGCTGGAGGACGGACTGACGCCGCTACTCCGCCCCGTCATCCGCTGTCTGTTCGTCGGTACGTCACTCTCCCCGCGTGGTCATTAGCGTAAAAAAAAGTGATGCCAAATATAATAAATGTAAAAATAATTGAAAAAAAAAAACAATGATGAGACATTATAATAAATATAATAATATTTATGTAATGTAATAATATAATAAAGTAATACTAATAAATAAATAATAGTAATGACAAATGCATACAGAATAAAAAAAAAATAGAGTAAATAATAATAATGAAAAAAAACGTAGTAATAATTATAAAAAAAACGAATAATACTGGTGGTCATAATAAATAAATACGACTACTACTAGTAATACTAATAATAATAACAATAGCAATAATAATAATAACAACAGAGTAAAGGAAATAATATTTTTTTTTTGGAAAAAGAGAGTGACTAGAACATAATGTGTAATTATCTGCGCCTTGCTTTGGGACAGGTTACGTGAACATGGACGTGGTTTTGTTTCTGTGGGACCAGTACATGATGAGCGTGGACACGCCGGGATTCCACGAGCAATTCCTACCCATGGTCACGGCAATCTACCTCATGCTGCTACACACGAGCATAGAAAAGTGTCCAACTGTAAGCACCGTACACGTCACCCCACTCCCCATCCCCGCCCACCCAGTCCTCCACCCGCGCCTACGCCCACACACACATTCCGATCCCTTCTCCCCTTCCCCGCCTGCACCTACGCAATCCCCCACCCTCCCGCTGCCTACACCCACACACACGTACTCTCCCCTCCCCATCCCCCCCCCCCCCCGCGCCCACACATACACACACCCACCCTCTACGAGCAGTTCCTGCCCAAAGTCACGGCAATCTACCTCATGTTGCTACACATGAGCACCGAAGTGTAAACTTGTAAGCGCCTTACATGTTACCCACCTGCCCCCTCCCTCGCCCACACACACACACACACACACCTACCCTCCACGAGCAGTTCCTGCCTATGTTCGAGTCAAACAGCTGATGGTGCTACACAAAAAGATCTCACACTCTCAGGTGAATCTCCTCTGCGCTACACATTGTGTTTCACTGAGTACTCTTGGCAAAAGAAAGTGCTGACCAGACTGTTAATGTTTATGTATGTGTAGGAGCAGCCCTTGGGCAGCGTGCTGAAGCAGGAAGGGGTGAAGCTCAAGGTGCCACAATTCCAGTACGAGGTGCGTAACTGGGGGGGGGGAGGGAAGGGGTGTGGCGTCACGCATGTTTGTATAGAAGCAGCCCTTGGGCAGCGTGCTGAAGTAGGACCGAGTGAAGCTCAAGGTGCCACAATTCCAGTACGAGGTGCGTACCAGAGGAGGATGTATGACATCACGTGTGATGACATATATCCGCGCGGTTCTTCACTGGAGTGTTGGGTGACGTCATGTCTGTCGTTAGCTTTCTACATGTTACATGTGTTACAATTCATTTACTGTTGTCTCCGTGTGTTACAGATCAACAAATGTTTCTTCAAGGATTTGTTCGCGATGCTGAACCAGGATAATCGTGCTGCGGTACCAGTGCTCGATCCCACGCAGTGTAAGCTCCCCCTGCCTCCACCTCCCCAACCTTACCCCCGCCCCCCACCCCCCCGTCCCCGCCATGGTACCAGTGCTCGACACCACGCAGTGTAAGCTCCTCTCTGCCTCCTCCTCCCCAACCTTATCCCCGCCCCCCACCCCCCCCGCCCCCGCCATGGTACCACTGCTCGACCCCACGCAGTGTAAGCTCCTCTCTGCCTCCTCCTCCCCAACCTTACCCCCGCCCCCCACCCCCCCCCCCCCCGCCATGGTACCACTGCTCGACCCCACGCAGTGTAAGCTCCTCTCTGCCTCCTCCTCCCCAACCTTACCCCCGCCCCTACCCCCCGCCCCCGCCATGGTACCAGTGCTCGACCCCACGCAGTGTAAGATCCTCTCTGCCTCCTCCTCCCCAACCTTACCCTCCCCCCGCCCCCGCCATGGTACTAGTGCTCGACCCCACGCAGTGTAAGCTCCTCTGCCTCCTTCTCCCCAACCTTACCCCCCCCCCCCCCCGCCCCCGCCATGGTACCAGTGCTCGATCCCACGCAGTGTAAGCTTCCCCCTGCCTCCTCCTCCCCAACCTTACCCCCCCCCCCCCCCGCCCCCGCCATGGTACCGGGCTCGACCCCACGCAATGCAAGCTCCCCTTCCCTCCGCCGCTCCGACCTCTCCAACTCTCCCCCCCCCCCCCCCGCCCCACCACCCCATGGAAATTGTGTCCGTTCCACGCAAAGTAATCGAACACCTCCCCCCTACACCACCCGCCCGCCCCTTCTTTTCTCTGCGCCATGGTTCAAGTGAGCGAGTTCACACCATGTAAGCCCCTGCCTCTCCCCTCCAGACTTCGGCGTGGCGCCTGTACTACTTATCCCCCCTAACCATGCCCCCTTCCCAACCCCCCCCCCCCCTACCCATGCCCCCTCCTCCGCCATGGCAAAAACGTCCGATATCGAGGAGTGTTACCTTTACTTGGTGTTCTTTTGCAGAATTTGCAAGCTAAGTTATTAAAAATGGTGTTTCGGCACGGCTGGCGAACTATGCACTTTAAATTTTGACAGCGCTGCATCCGCCCTGGATGCACTGGTTCAAGGACGTGATCCCGGGCCGCACCACGCCGCAGGTGAGACGCCAGGCGAGGGAGGAGAGGGAAGAGGAGAGACAGCTGCAGCTGCGGAGACAGCTGGATAGAGAGCGGCAACTATACGAGAACGAGATAGGCAATAAGACGTATGAGAACTAAACCCCCCCCCCCACCCCTACCACCCCCACCCCCCTTCTGTGATGTAACTGCGGTGTAAACAAACGAAAATACATTCTGTTAAAATTTATTGTGTTTTATTTTCGTTTATCCTCTATAAAATGAAAATTATTTGACTTACAACTCCACTAAAGCAATAAATAAATAAATAAATTAAAATGTTTAAAATATTTAACTTTTATTTTGAGGCCTTATTTGTGTTACATTGGTGATTACAACTAGAAAATAAAATAAAATTTGATTCTGAATTTTACCATGTTTGGCAGATTCTACCGAGTCAATGCCGGACGTTTGTTGTTTCATTTTGCGTACACGTTTATGCGATTTGGTCAGGCGGGACGAGGCCGAGTTGCTGGCCCTTCGTGACGAAGAACGCGAGCAGGGTGAGCGCGCCCGCGAGGCGCTAGAACGCGCGCTGGAGGAGGAGAGAGGCGCGCGCCTGCAGACAGAGAGGGCGGCAGGCGCGGAAATAGAGAGGCTCAAGAGGGAGGTGGAGGCGTTGAAAAACGCGAGGCAGTCAAAGGTGAGGTGAGGGTGAGGGTAGTGGGGGAGGGTAGGGGAGGGAGCGTGGGGATGGGGAAGTGTATATATATATATATATATATGTAATATTAATTTAATTAATTATTTATAAATTACAACAGTATATTTTAAGAGCACTAAAATAATAATAATATTGTGTCTACATTGCGTGTTTGGATTTCTTAAGTTTAAATTGTTGTTTATTGTTTTTTTTTTTTTTCTTTTTGTTTCAGATGAAAACACCTAGCGCTTATTCGGGATTTGAATCGAGAGTGAGGTAGGAATCCAGGCTGGAAAAGGTTTGCGAACTTACAGGAGTTATTCTGGAGGGCTTACGGATTAACTGTCTCAGGAAGGCAGCTTTTATATTGAGTTTTAGTCTTTAAATTGAAATCTCGTGAAAATGGATACTTCCCTCTCTGCATTGCTAATTAATGAAAAAGTTGTAGCATGTTAAAATTGATAGCAAAGTATTATAAACACTGTATTATTTAAAATAAGAGATCTGAAGCAAATAAGGAAACACATATTTTTGGTAGGCTATTCCGGAATACATTACCGATAATTCAGATGTCACAAAAATCTATACTGTTCATTTGTTCTGATACCAAAGGGTGAAAATAAGTTGAACAATGTAGACTCTTGTCTTTTAGCGAAAGGAAAATGAAAATATTGAAAATTGAATTTATAGTTGGCTGATTTATAAAATGTCGGTAGTCCAGTATTGAATATCCTATTGAATTTTTTTTTTTTTTTTAAATTATTTGTATTTTCAATTTTTTTCATACTTATTTCTATTTGTAAGGCAAGGAAATAAGTTGTTTCTGTGGATTGCAACATAAAATGAACGAATAAAAAATCGATTTCATTGAAATACTTGTTTTATCGGTAGTCTACACCGAAATAGCCTACCAAAACAATGTCTGGTTTCTTATTTGTTTCAGAATTCATATTTTAATAACACGGTGTTTATATTTATTTTCATTCATGTATTTCATTATTTTCCGATGATGAGATTAATAATAATAATAATAATAATAATAATAATAATAATAATAATAATAATAATAATAATAATACTTTAATTACTAAGAATAATATTATTAAAATATTAATAAACACATTATTAATAAAAATATTAATAATAATATTAATAATATCAATAATAATAATTTTATTTTAAACAGTACACATATAAGACATGTTTTACCCTTGTTCTGCACAAGCTCATTGTCGACCAAAAATACCTATTTATATGATGAATGCACTCATATAAGACAACACTTTGCTGACTTGTCAGAGATCATTGTGCAACTATTTTTTTTTAATAAATATAATATTATTAATCTAAAATTATTATAAATATAATATACTGTAATATTTAGTATTTAAACGCTGTAATATTATATGTAAGAGCTACATTCGTATTTAGTTTGCCGAAAGAACATGAACTTATGTTCACCAACATTTAGCAATTGTCATTGTTTTATTTAATTTGGTTTTTTCTCCAAAGTAATAATAGTACTGGTAATTACAATAATACTAACAACAAGAACAACAACAACAACAACAGCAACAACAAGAACAACAACATCAACAATAATAATAATAATAATAATAATAATAATGAAAAAAAATACAGCTAATTTAATACTAAGAAATAGCAAATCCTTTGTCAGATTTTCTTGACCTTTTAATGTTTTGCTGGTGTTTATTTGTTGCAGTCGTTATTTGATTCCACCTCCACCGACAGCTGCCAGCCACCCTGCCACTCCCCCCAGGCCCATACGGATGTCATCGCCCTCCCCCACCCCTAGAACCACGCCCCTCAAGGGTCAAACGCCGCAGACGAAGACGAGAAATGTTATCAAGAATTTTCTGAAGAAAATGACCGGGAGCTTCATGGAAGGTGAAAAAACTTTTTTCAGTTATTTATTTATTTTTTTTTTAAACTTATGTTTTATGTTTCTATGTTTAATTAACAAAGTGGAGAGGAGGAGGGACGGACGTCAGGCGGTTCAGATATGGAAAAGTTGTAAAATATGTGTGTGCGTGGAAATGCAGAGGATATATATCGTTGTATATATATACTGGGAACGCTTAACTAATGTAATAAATACACGATATCAAATGAAAATTGTATTATAATAAGTTAAAAAGAAAATAGTGTTAATTTAAATAAAATGTTAATTTAAGCAAAAGTTAAGCAACATCGAGGATTTAATAAAAGAAAACACTGGAATGTGCGTGTTAATTATATTGTGTTGACGTACATTCTGTGCGTGTGTTTGTAGTGGCTCACGGGTCACAAACGGAACAGGAAGAACTCGATGATTTCACGAAACGAGATATCAAGGATCATCGGGAAGACATCAAATACGCCGAGGTAGAAGCAAAACTTTATATAAGATGTAGAATAACACATGTATTCATTATTATTATTATTATTATTATTATTATTATCAGAAGTATTGCTAGTAATAGTAGTAGGAGTAGTAGTTGTAGTAGTAGTAGTAGTTAGAAATATACTTTAAAATTGAAATATTTCATAGTTGTGGTGTACAAAATGGAATCAAATGTTCCCTAAATAACAGATTTTGACAAGTTGACTGTTATTGTTTGTTTCTCCCAAATAATGAGCTGATGAAATTATCCCATGAACAATATTGTCGGTTACGCTCAGAAATGACGCATATAAAAAAAATGAATAAAAAAAAAAAAAATGCATCAGTGAGTAAATGTGTGAATAGATAGTCAACAATATAAGACTCAGCCGTTCGTTTGATGTGCTTGGTTCTCAGGTGCAGGTGTTTGGGCGGGAGTTGCGTCCTGGTGAATTTGAGCGCCTCGACCCGGAAGAGCAAAATGCCAAGAGTGATGAGCTCATGGAGGTGATCAAGAGACGGCTGCGGGAGCGACGGCACCGACAGCTGGGCGGTCAGTAGAATCGCGACAGCTGGTCGGTCAGTAGAATCGCGACAGCTGGTCGGTCAGTAGAATCGCGACAGCTGGCCGGTCAGTAGAGGCGCCAACAGTTGGACGGTCAGAAAAGTCGCCGACAGCTGGCCAAACAGTAGAGGCGCCGACAGCTGGTCAGACAGCAGAGCTGTGGTTGCCTTGACGGCTGTGTGATTGCTGAGGCGCTGACAACTTGCTGTCCAGAAGGACTTCTGAAAAGTAACACGCAGCCTTCATGACAGCTGACTGTACAGTAGGGCTGCGGGAGCTACTGACAGCTACTGGTGACGGACTGATGACTAGAAACAAGTACGTGATAACTGTGCTGCTTGGTTTTGTGTATGTGTGTGGGGGGGGGGGGGGGCGGAGTTGGGTTAGGACTGACTGTGAGGGCTATGCATAGCTACGGGCGACTGCTTACACCAAGGGGCGGGTGGAGGGGGGGGGGGGGGGTTGCGAAGGGGGAGGGGATTGGTCTTTCGCCATATTGATGACGCGAGCCCCTAGAATCTGATGCGTTATTTGTGATATACGTTTATGTGACTACCGCGTCAGCCAGTTTGTCCTGCGGAGGACCAGGCGCGGAAAAAAAATGTTTTGAAGTGTTTCTTCTATGAAAATGTGAGCAACGACGGCGCGATGCAAATTCTTTAGGGCAAATTTCGCCTCTGAAAAACCATTTTCAGCACGATGTCGGGCTTTCGTTTTTTTTTCACTGCGACATTTTTTGGACCACACCAGAACAATCTGTTTTAGCGCCCGTCCGTGGCTTTAGGCCTGGGAAATGACTGTAGGCCTCGGCTCCGTCCGCTTATCTCCGGCTGTTACTTCTACCCTGATAATCGGTTTCCTGTGATATTTGCTATATAGGTAGCCCATCATAGTGGGTAGGTGCTTGTCTTTTAGGTCACCTACCTTCTGTCTCCCGGTTCTGAGCTATATTCTTTACGCTTGTTTTTTTTTTTGTTTGCGATTTTAATGACACGGTGGTTTTTTTTTTTTTTTTAGCTTATTTTTGCGATCGTGTCCGTAGCAAGTTGGTTTTCTTTTTCTGTGAGCTTAAGCGATATGTGTGAGGTGAGTTCTAATCTGTGGCGTCATATGATTCCTAATAACAGTTGCTAGATGTGATATCAGGGAATTTTAAGTTTACATTTTACGTTTGTCCGTCCTTTCGTACATTTTACGTTGTGATAACTATCACCTGACTGAAATCGGGGTCAATCCTCGGCTTTTACCTGCACACAACCTTTCCCAAAAAGAATTCACGAATGAAATGTTTTTGTATCGTGTTTGACTTTGCGAGCTGCCGCGGGCTGGTTGGGAGTGAGCACTTCATCCTTCGGTGTGGCTAGTCATCAATCAATACAGCGATCATCCTGGCACGCCTGGGAATGTTATAAACATGACACTGTTGATCTTGTTATTCTAATCTTTTTAATGGGTAATAAAAACACAAAGAGTATTTTCCACTTGCATTTGTTACTTTTATTTCTGAACACAACAATCAACATTATACAAATATAAATCTACACAACTCAGAAGGGTAAAAAAAAAAAGGAAAATGAAAAAAAAAAAAAAAAAAAAAAGATAAATGTGCAGTCTGAATGTTTATAATGTACGCAAAATTGCCTCGTAGTTAATAATATTGAACAGTTTGTTATTCGATTACTCTTAATTTCTGGTATTCGAATGCTAAAGTACAAAGGAAACTTGTGCCACCTTGGTATTCCAATAAAAAAAAGGATAGGTATAGATCACGAGCCTGGGTTTTTGTATTGGATTCGGACACGCGTGGAAGGCCTGCGAACGAATCGCGCATCCATGAGTTCATTGGACTTGCACAAGTGTTCGACTCCAATGCAAAGCACAAGACCCCTGTAGCCTATCTGTGTTATAACACCAATACACATAATCATGCCTCGGATAGCAAATACCAGCAGAAATAAAAAAAAAAAAAAAATGTACCTGTCATATACTCCCGTGACGCCCCCTGTGTGGTACTTGGCAACTTACTTTACGTCAAGGGTAATGATCTGTTCTGAAATATATAGTTAAGACATCGCTTTTTCTGGTATGTCATCTGACCAACAAACATAAAATAATACATCTACCCACTGAAGAGTATAAACCACAGATATACCCGGAAAGTGCCGATACCTTTTAAGAAATCCCTAAGTTATCCGACAACCAATTTAAAAACTAGTAGTAGCAGTAGAAGTAATAATAATAATAAAAATAATAATAATAATAATAATTACAGTAATAATCATAACAATAGTAAAAATAATGATTATAATATTAATAATAATAATGTTTCATTCTACACAGTACACATATAAGTCAAAGTTTATACTTGCTTTGCACAAGCTCATTGTGGACCAAAAATACCTATTTATCTGATGAATGCACTCATATAAGACAACACTTTGCTGCCTTGTAAGAGATCTTTATGGAACCATTTTTTCATTAAATAACAGTGATCAATAAAATATTTAATAGCTATATTTACTGAAAAGCGTATATGAACTGAATCGCGTTATGCCAATTAATTTTTCTGACAATAACAACAATAATCATAATAGCTGCAACAACAATAATGATAATAAAAAAAGGAAGAAGAAGAAAATATAATGATAATAATAAGAAGAGATATCAATAGTAATAATAATAATTGTTACTATTATTATTATTATTATTATTATTATTATTATTATTATTATTATTATTATTATTATTATTATTAATTATCATTAATAATAATAATAATTATTATTATTACAGTAAACAATAATTTTAATTTTGCAGAGCATTTCATGAAGCAGGCAAGCGTTTATATAGGAGGCATTTTTTCTTGTAATAATAATCATAATATTAATCATAATAATAATCATAATAACCGTAATTAATAATCATAGCAATAATTATAATAATAATTATAATAGTAATTATAATAATACGGGTAAAGTAATAATATTTAGAATACAGGTCTTCATTTTAATAATAATAATAATAATAATAGTAATAATAATAATAATAATAATAATTTTTTATTCCAAACAGTACACATATGAGACAAGTGTTACTGCTGTTCTGCATTAGGTCATTGTGGGCCAAAAATACTGATTTACTATATGAATGCACTCATATAACACAGCATATTGCTGTCTTGTCATAGATCTTTGTGGAACCATTTTCTTTAAATGAATAATATATCTGGAGGAACTGTTTTTAGTAAAACCAGATTGGCATTTTTTCTTATATAATAATAATGAAATAATATCAATGTTAATCATAAATAAATAAATTTATAATAATTATTATAATAATTATAAGATAGTAAAGGGAATAGTAGCAGTAGTAATGACGATAGCAATAATAACAAATATATATTTGTTAAGAACAGAACAGAATGTAAACTCAAAAAATAAATAAAAAACTAAATGAAGACATTGACATAAAAATTAAAAAAAAAAAAAAAACATTTTTTGCCACACATTCGATTTTTTTTTTTTGTAATTGAAATTCTAAGTAGATTTTTCCTATGTTATTTTTTTTTTTGTGTCAACGTATTTCTCAATATATCCTCGAATTCGAAATTATTTATTCCCTTTATTTTTAGTTTATTTTCTTATTTCATTATTTGGTTTTCATATGTGGCCACGTCACGTTTGGGGCGTTTACTGATTGCTGGTGGGTGGTGAGAACTTGGGGGAAGGCACTCTGCAGCTCTGCCCTCTCCACATTCATGCCCTCACCTGTTTGCTACCGGAGATGCAGGGCGCGGGGGGGGGGGGGTTCATTTCGCGGCTCCCCTCCTTCTACAAACACAAACTCTCTTGATTGCTGGCGGGGACGGAGGGCTTTTGGGAGGCACTCAGCGGTTCTCCCCCTCCACGAACACGCATTCAAACTGGCCGTCGACCTCCAGGAAGTTGCTGAGGGGTACTCCTGTGGTAGCGGCTGTAATCCCACTTCCGGTTCGCATTTCCTCTTCCTTTTATTGTCATTGTCGCCGCGTTCGTCCGCCTACAGACACGTCACCATGACGGCATCATGACGTGGGTGGGTGTTTATGGAGGGCAATGGGTTCGGGGGATGGGCTTATCCACCTGCCGACACATTACCATGATTACCATGACGTGGGGTGTGTGTGTGTGGGGGGGGGGGGGGTGGGTGGAGGGGGATGAACTCGTGTCCGCCTACAGACATGCCATCACAACGCGGGAGTGAGTGAGTGTAGGGGGCGGGGAGGGGGGGGGGATGTGGAAGCGTGTCCGCCTAAACACGTCATCATTATAGTTCTTTATCATGTTAACTATGAGTCTGTGGATAGAACGGGACATTTCCTTGATTCTACTGGCACTATAAACAATGCTCTGTGATTAACTTAAAAGAGCGGCACCTTTTGATCTTTCTTCCTGCTTTGATCTTTCTTTTCTTTGCCTCTCGCCGTCGTTTTCTCGCTGTGGTCTGGGCTCGATTTGGGCGTGGGCTCTGGCTCTGCCGGATACGAAAGCACCTACAGACAGACACATCAGCAGACAGACTGAGATACAGACATACTGACTAAACGACGGACAAACATACATCAGGTTCCGGTGTAATGAAACGTTTTGACCCCCAAACAAATCGACCCCCCCCCCCGGTCGAGTTGTTTTAAAACAAACAGACTCCCCGGTCGATTTGTTTTGGGAAAACCCGCCATAACAAAAAGACCTTCCCCATAATAAAATGACCCCTCCAAATAATTATGTTTAAATATAAAACGGAAGTAAAAGAAAAGTGCATGTGGTTTTTAAATACTATTTTAAGCATTTCATACCTCTTGATGTAGAAAATTATTATTTTGAGCCTTTGAAATGCCATTATTGAGCTTGGACAGATTTTTTGGTGACTGTATGTTAGTGGTGTTGGAAGCGTTTTCGTGTTTGAAAATGTAGATGTTAGTTGGCAAATAAATTGTTATTCGTGGATATAGTTTATTTCAATTAAAGAAACTAATAAGGTGGCCATATATGGAAAAAAATAAAGAAATCAACAAAAAATAAGAAGGTTAAAACATTTCAGAGGGGGTCTGTTTGTTTTAAAACAAATCGACCGGGGGGGGGGGGGGTCGATTTATTTTGGGGGTAAAAACGTTTCCTTACACCGGGTAAGACAACACATGCAGACAAATAGGCAGCGAGACAAACATACACACAAACGCGCACACGTCAACTGTCTGCGGTTTGACAGACGTGCAAACATGGCAACGCTTCTCATCTTGACTTTTTCGTACTTTCTTTTTTTAATTTTAAATCATTCATATTTAATAGTAAAACTCAGCAGCGTAACACATTTTACCTTTTCCTCCACCACACTGATGTCCATCCCTTTTTTCAGGAAATTCTTCATGCCGAGCAAATCGTCACGGGAATCAACCTTAGCACAGGGAAAAAACAACTCATGCATCTTCTGTGAAATATGCCAGAAATCTTTGTTGTATTTTAAATTTGTGTTTGCTTCAATCACCGACTTTTTACGCCTAGAACGTCTTAAGCTTTGTGCATCCTACTCCTTCGTCCTCGCCTAACCTGGCGTCATGATGTGCGTTTTTGTTTGTTTTTGTTTTTTTTTTCGTTTTCCCCTCCCCCACCCCCTCCCCCCACCTCACCTGCCACCACTGTAACAATATCTCCTCCTCCCACAGACTCATGGACGAATTGACGGGCGCTAGTGGCACTTCCGGTGGCACCAGCTCCATGCCCACTTCAGGCAGGGGCACGCTGGGGGGGGGGGGGCGCACCGACTCGTCAAGCCCCTCCGCCGTCACTTCCGGTTGACTGCTTGGTGCTGCTTTGCTGGGCTGACTCGGGTCGGGGCTCGCGGTCTCTGAATCCTCCTCCCCTGCATCAGTCGTAATAATCACAATTGCAAAAATAAATAAGTAAAAAAGAAAAATATTAAAAATAATAATTACTCTAATTATTCGGAAATGGAAACTTAAAATGGGAGACATTAATTGGCCGGAGTGCTGTTACAATGGGCGCAGTGATCAAGTAGGTGACCCGTGTCACTGAGCAGTAATCATTGACACATTAAGGTAGATAAAGGGGGAGGGGGAGGCTGTGGCAATACACATTAATAGATAAAAGTGTGTTGTTGACTGGATGAATCGATAAATAAATGGATAAAAATAACGAACACATACATGTAGATGGTTAGGGATAAGGATATGCACATTCTGGAAAACGCTGAGAAGAAACTAGATGCTGCTATGGATACGGATTATAAACAAGGGATAGGGGGCGTGGAGAGGGGGAGAACAGAGGGGTGAGGATCAGAAATAAGCAGTCCGAAACCCCAGGAGACGCGCTAAAAGACAGGTCAGTAGCTGCGGTACAGGGGCGGATTTCACAATGACGGCAAGGTGATGGGCATCGTGGGGTAGGTATGGGGTAAAAAAAAACAAAACAAAAAAACAAAAAAACTTTTTGAAAAATTTTGAGGCCAAAATAATATTTGAGGCCAAATTTGTTATAGAAAATGGATAATTTTTATTCATTTCTCCGCATTTTCACATAAAAGGGGGTTATTTCGAACCTCGGCGTTTGGTTGAAAACCTCAGGGTCCAGCTCAATTTTCAGTATCTCAAAGAAAATTTTATAAGGAACTTCGACGCCCAGGGGAAAGCGTTGGACCTCACCCGCCCCCCCCCCCCCACACACACAGACACATAAACACAAAGACCATCTCAATTGTGGAAGCGCACATTATTATTGAGCTCTTTTTACCCTCTGTAAAATCAATTTAACTGACAAGCAGACAAATAATTCAAATTATGCGTGACTACCTTTACTAATAATACCAATAATAGTAATATTAATTACTATTATTTATTCTAAACAGTACAAATATAATACAAGGTAAAAGCTGTTTTGCATAAGATCATTGTGAATAAAATATACCTATTTACATGATGAATGTACTCGTAGGTTTTGCTGTCTTGCCAGAGATCATTGTGGAACTATTATTTAACATATTTAACTCTTGTAATAATAATAATAATAATAATAATAATAATAATAATAATAATAATAATAATAATAATAATAATAATATTTCCACACAAAACAAGTTATCCCCTTTGGACTCCCTTTTAACAAATTTATTGTTACTCATTTCGACAACAATGAGCTGTTAAATGAACATAATAACACGGGGTTGACCTCCGAAAGATTGTCAGAAGTTTCCATATTTTACAAAGCAATAGGCCATAAGTGGGATTCTGCTCTGCCCTTATATTTAAGGACCCAGTTAGCACCCCCACATATAGCCCACGTCGGCTTTACGTGGGACATCCCTTATTCCCAAGTCGGCAATACATGTGCTTTTCTTGGGTTGTCCCATGTAATTACGTGGGCGCTTGGCGATTTTGAAACACGTTCCGACGTATACCCCACGTTGGCTGTCCGACGTTGGCTATACATAGGCTGTCCCACGTTGGCAATACATGGAACAGCTTACGTATAGCCAGCGTTGGTTTTAGGTGGGATGTCCCTCGAAATTACATGGGCGTTTGGCGATTTTGAAACACGTTCCGACATATAGCCCACATGGGCTGTCCAACGCTGGTTATGCCTGGAACAGCCAACGTTCCAAAATAAATTTGTAACAATTCGTAACATCTCATTAACATGTCGCCTGACCATTACTTTAAGCATTGACAATTAATCGTTCAAACTACACTACAATCCACCATTCCGACTTTGTTTAGCAACTGGCAAATCGTACTTACCTGGGTTTGAACTGGGAACCTCTAGCATCCTAGGCGTCGACCTTACCTCTACGCAAGGGGGGATCCATGAAATAATCAATGTTAATCTTCCTCAGAAGCTTCTCGTCCTCAGCAGTTTATTTTTTACAGTGCCTATTTTGTTAACTGTTTACTGTTTACTTTTATAATTATTTGTTTAACAAAAAATGTTGTGCTCTGCTTTTATACTGGGTATGTGCTTATATGGAATATCATTTAGATATCCTAATATATTAAAAATATTCAAAATCAATTGAATGATGTCTAAATTCAAGATTAGATTTTGTAGTTATATATTAAAATCATAAATAGTATCTGAAATATGTCATTTAGTTTATACGGTTTCAAACGGTCACAAACACAACATCCAATAATATTGATTTTTCATAATGCTCCAGTGCAAAACGTTGGGTATACGTGGGAGTAAGAGGGGTCATCCGACAGTGGGACATCCCACATAAAGCCCACTTGAAGCCGACGTTGGACAGTCGACGTGGGCTACACGTGGCTACACGTGGGCTGTCCCACGAAGGTTATACGTGGGAGTAAGAGGGGGCGCCCGGGTAGTGGGACATCCCACATAAAGCCCACGTACGGCCGACGTTGGAGCCGACGTTGGCTACACGTGGGTTGTCCCCCGTAGGGTATACGTAGGAGAAAGATGGCACGCTCCACCGTGGGACATCCCTCTTGATGCCGACGTTGGCTGTACCACTTGGTGTATACGTGGGCTGTTCCATGCCGGCTATACGTAGGCATTAGGTGGGGCAAAGTGTAACTGAGACATCCCACACATAGCCCACGTGTATCCGATGTAGGACGTCCCACATCCCACGTAAAGCCAACATAATGCCAACGTCGGCTATACGTGGGAGAAAATCTTGTGCTAACTGGGGACGTCCTTATTCTTGAGATTAGATGGTTCTTCATTAATTTTTATCCTTATTTTTAAAAGATTTTGTTAAGTTTGAGGATACAGCAGAATAGCTTTTTTGTCCTTATTTTTTAAAAATAAGGTCATCATTAAAAATAAGGACAGAGCAGAATACCACTCTAGTTCAAGGTGTCAGCTGCACATACTCAGTGAAGGAAATTAGGGGAATTCCAATGGAAATAGTAATAATAATAATAATAATAATAATAATAATAATAATAATAATAATAATAATAATAATAATAATATAATAATAAACAAATTGAATGTAATAAACGTTGATTTCCTCCGTCATGATGTTTCGATAAGATATCAAAAACTTTTTGATATCTAAAGATATCAAAATCAGAACGCGAAACAATAAGCCAATTGGTACTTTCGGATCTTTCCGATGGAGTGTCGTTTCGCCTGCAACTTTTTTTTTGGGGGAGGGGGGATAAATTATAAAGAGATGATAAGTGAAAAACATTAAAATTCTAATTTTATTTTAACAAGTACACTTTCGAATTATAAAAGACATGATATGATTGTTTTAAAAACTATTTTACATATTATTCAGCCCCTTTCATAGCCAACATATGAATATATTTCTGTCATAATGAATTTTTTTTCCTTTTTGCCAGTTTTTTTCTATCATTTCCTATATCCTCAACGTTAAATTAAGAAATGTTAAAGTCTATTGCAAGACAACCTTAACCCAACCCAACCCAACCCAACGCATCCCAACCGTGATTCAACCAAACGCTTACCCAATCCAAGCCTGCCCGGACCCAACCCTTATAAAAGTCCGTCAGAAGACAGCTTTGACACAACCAAACCCAACCTTGACCCAACTTAACGTTCACCCAACCCAACCTGACCCACCTCAACCCAACTGGGACATGTTTAAAATTAAATAAAATATTGTTAAGTTTTTTTTCTAAAATAAAACATTGCGTATTGTTGTTTGCTATTGTGGGTTCGACTCCCAAAGAGTGGTAGCATAAAGTTTTCGTATGCGTTAAACAGGCACTTTCCGGTGGTAGCGTACAATGTTAAGTATATTTCTTTGGGTTAGATAAAAAAAATTGCATAAAAATACTGAAATTCAGTCACTGACAAGGTTTAAGTAAAATCACATCGAGTTTTTAGTTGTGCATTATTCAGAGAGATTTCGGCTAAAAAGCTCCACTTTGAACATTGTACGTATTTTGAAAATTTGTACTTCTGTTCATTTCTTTCTCTTGAGATGGCACAACTGATTTGAAATGTTGCTCTAATTTCGCCCATGGATCACCAAAGCAAATGCGGCCTATATGGTAAATTATAACATAAGTACAGCATATTTATGCTGTAAGTGGTTGTACTGGCGGTGCCTTGTAGCTCATTCCTCTCTTCTGAGAGGCTATAACTCAGTTTAAAAGTTGGTCTATGACCTTCTGATACCGGAAAAAGTCCAGTCTCCCTTTTGGGCATTGAACCCTATTCTGATGTATGTGAAACAACTACAAATTTGTAACTCCTAATTTTCGAAACCTAACTTATCAAATACCTAGAATTGCAAACTTTTATATTTTGTAATACCTTTTTATATGTATGCCAAATACCTAATTTTAAATACCGAAACTTTGACAAAGATAATCTTTCAAACGCTTATTTTGAAACACCTAATTTTAGGTGTATGTCGAACTCCTAGAAATGTGGAACACTTAATTTTAGACATCTAAAGTGTCCAAGACCTAAAATTGCAAAGATTCAACCCATTTTGTAACACGTTTTTAGGTGAATGCCAAAGACCTAATTTTAAGCACCGAAAGTTTGAAACACCTAAAGTTTCAAATACCCATTTTGAAATATCTCCTTTTAGGCATATGTCGAACAATCGATATTTTAAACACCTAAGTTTTGAATTTGTAACAGTTTTATTTCGGTGTATGTCAACACCCAAAATGCAGAAGCATTGTTTTTTCAGACAATAAAAGACCACACAGCTAATTCAAATCACCTAAAATTGAAAACACTTATTTTTTTTCTGTCCATCCGTCTGTCTGTCCGTCCGTCATTCCGTCTCTCCTTCGTCCCGTCTGTCATGTGCTTCACGCTTTTGTGGACACAATATCTCAAGTATGGCTGCAGGGATTTAATTAACACCTATATTTATTTATATGTGAAAGTCTTTGGTTTGTTATTAAACAGTTATAAAGGTTTGATATATGGTTTTCATTTTTGCAAAAGAAACAACGCCTTCTATTTAAAAACTGTTTTATTAATTTTGTGACATATGTACATAATACATCTTGTAAAACACATAACATTTCACAAGTAAAATTTAAAACACATAGGTTTTTATGTGTGAGTCAAACACCGTAAATGCCAAAATACCTTTTCTTAGAGAACTAAAATGTGACGAAATGCCTAATTTAAAATATTTAATAAATTTAAAGTTTAAAACACTTAAACTTGCTAACAACTATTTATCGGTGTATTTCAAACACCTATAATGCAAAACACGTATTTGTAGGACACCTAAAAAGTGAAACACATGGCCTGAAACATCCAAAATTTCCAACATTTTAGCATGTATACACCTATATTTATGAGTAGGTAAAATACTGAAAATGCTTATCACGTATTTTAAGAAACGTAATATGTCAAACAAGGAATATTTACAATATTAACTTTTAAAACCAACATTTAGATTCAAATCAAACTCCCAAAATCCATAACACCTACTTTTATGCACATTAAATGTCAGACACCTTACCCTTAGCACCTAAAATTTAAAATACTTAAGCTTTCTAACACCTATATTTCGGGGTATCTGAAACACCGAAAGTGCATAACACCTATTTTCAAATACACTAAAAGTAAATCAGTTCACCCTAAGCACGTAAAATTAAAACACTTAAAGTTTCTAGCACCTATATTTCGGTGTATGGCAAACACCGAAAGTGTATAACATCTAGTTTCAAACACATAAAACGTCAAGGCTATATTTAAGCCTATATTTAAGGCTATATTTCGGTGTATGGCAAACACCGAAATACCAAACACCTACTATTAAACAAATAAAACATCAAACATCTGTCCCTTAACACCTAAAATGTGAAACACTTAAACTTTCTAATACCTATATTTCGGTGTATGGCAAACACCGAAAGTGCTTAATACCTAGTTTTAAACACCTTAAACGTCAATCACCGCAGACCTGACCCCAGAAACTGAAAACACTTAAACTTTCTAACACCTATATCTCAGTGTATGACAAACACCGAAATGAGTAACACCTACTTTTAAGCACCTAAAACATCAAACATCTCAACCTTAACACCTAAAAATTCAAACGCTTAAACTTTGTAACACCTATATGTCGGTGTATGGCAAACACCGAAAGTGCTCAACACCTATTTCGAAAGACCTTAAACGTCAAACACCTCACCCTTTACTCCAAAATTTCGAATACTCAAACATTCTAAGACCTGTATTTCGGTGTATGGCAAACGCCGAAAGTGCATAACGCCTAGTTTTAAACACCTTAAACGTCCAGCACCTCATCCTTAACACCTAAAATGCCAAACACTTAAACTTTCTAACACCTATATTTTGGTGTATGGCAAACACCGAAAGTGCTTAACACCTAGTTTTAAGCACCTTAAACGTCAAACACCTCACATTTGACCACAAAATGTTAAACACTAAAACTTTCTAACACCTGTATTTCGGTGTATGATAATCGCCGAAAGTGCTTAACACCTACTTTTAAACACCTTAAACGTCAGATACCACACAATTGACCCCAGAATTTCACAACACTTCAACATTCTAGCACCTGTATCTCAGTGTATGGCAAACACCGAAATGGGTAACACCTACTTTTAAACACCTAAAATATCAAACATCTCAACCTGAACACCTAAAATTTCAAACACTTAAACTTTCTAACACCTATATGTCGGTGTATTGCAAACACCGAATGTGCTTAGCACCTATTTTGAAAGACCTTAAACGTCAAACACCTCACCCTTGACCCCAAAATTTCAAACACACAAACATTCTAAGACCTGCATTTCGGTGTATGGCAAACACCGAAAGTGCATAACGCCTAGCTTTAAACACCTTAAACGTCAAGCACCTGACCCTTAACACCTAAAATGCCAAACACTTAAACTTTCTAACACCTATATTTCGTTGTATGGCAAAAACCGAAAATGCTCAACACCTCGTTTTCTTGCCTCGTTTTCTTCTTCTTCTTCTTCTTCTTCCTTTTCTTCTTTTCTTTTTCCTTCATCTTTTGTACGGGTCGCATCAACTACTTCTTCTTCCTCACTTTCTTCTTCATATAATCTTTGCAATACTTCTGCTATGTCCTGTATGCACGAAACAAAAGCAGATATACTGGTACAATAATAACAAAAAAAGAAAAAAGGTCCACCCAAAACGTAAAAGGAGAATTTATGATTTTATACAACTTAACCTCACTTTCAAACACCTGAACTCAAATAAGAAACGCTTATTTTAAACACTTTAACACTGGAAATTTCAAGATACATTTCAAACACCTAAGATTCTAAACACCTAAAGTGAAACATTTCTTGCTTTTACCGAACTTTACCGCACTTTGAAGCACCTGAAGAAGTAACACTCGGAAATTAAAGATACATTTCCAAGAAGTAACATTCCAAACACTTTTCAGAAGACATTTCTTGATTTCATACACCGACCTACCTTTGAAACACCTAAACTAAAGTAAACTAACAAAAGCTTAATTTTAAACACCTTAACACTGAGAAATTCAACATATATTTCAAACACCTATTATTTCAAACACCTAGAAGGAATGTATTTCTTGCTTTCATACACCTAAGCCCCACTTTCACACACCTAGAGAAAATAATCACTTTCTTTGAACACCTAAGCACTTGCCTCTTTTCTCTCTTCAACATTCTGTACCTCAGGTTTAAGAGGGGTCGTATCAAATTGTTCTTCTTCATTCTCGCTTATTTCTCCAAATGTTCCACTATGCTCTGTAGGAAAACATAAATGAATATAAATTGGCACATGCAAAAAACATTCCGCCAGACACGTAAGCTTATACATTTCTTGCTTTCATACATCCATCTAACTTTGAAACACTCAACTAACAAAAGCTTCATTTTAAACACCTTAACACTTGTTTATTTTTTTGTCCTTCATCTTCTGAAGAAATAAATAAATATAATTTTACACATCCAAAAAAAATATATTTTCCGGCAAATACCTACCTAAAAGAAGACATTTATGGCTTTCAGACACGAAGCCCACTTTGAAAAACCTAACCTGAAATAACAAACACACTTTAAACACCTTGACACTTGCCTCTTTTCCCTCTTCTTCTTCTTCTTCTTCTTCTTCTTCTTCTTCTTCTTCTTCTTCTTCTTCTTTTCCTTTTCCTTCATCTTTTGTACGCGTCGTAGCAACTACTTCTTCATCCTCACTTTCATCTCCATATATTCGCCGCAATACTTCTACTATGTCCTGTTTGAACAAAACAAACGAATATATACCGGTACATTAATAAAAAAGAAGAAAAAAATCCACCCATAACGTAAAAAGAGAATTTATTATTTTATACAACTTAACCTCACTTTCAAACACCTGAACTTAAATAAAAAACGCTTATTTTAAACACTTTAAAAGTGGAAATTTCAAGATACATTTCAAACACCTAAAGTGAAACATATCTTGTTTTTACCGAATTTTACCGCACTTTGAAGCACCTAAAGAGGTAACACTCGGAAATTAAAGAAACATTTCCAAGAAGTAACATTCCAAACACTTTTCAGAAGACATTTCTTGATTTCATACACCGATTTACCTTTGAAACACCTAAACTAAAGTAAGCTAACAAAAGCTTAATTTTAAACACCTGAACACTGAGAAATTTAACATATTTGTCAAACACCTATTATTTCAAGCACATAAAAGTGATATATTTCTTGCTTTCATACAATTAAACACCACTTTCAAACACTTAAACTGAGCAATCACTTTCTTTAAACACCTTAACACTTGCCTCTTTTCTGTCTTCAACTTTATGCGCCTCAGGTTTTAGATGGGTCGTATCAAATTGTTCTTCTTCTTCCTCGCTTATTCCTCCAAATGTTCTGCGCAATAATTCCACTATGCTCTGTAGGAAAACATAAATGAATATAAGTTCGCACATCCAACAAACATTCCGCCAAACACCTAAAATAATACATTTCTTGCCTTCAGACATCGATCTAACTTTGAAACACCTAAATTCAAGAAAAAAAGCTTCATTTTAAACACCTTAACACTTGTCTTTTTGTCCTTCATCTTCTGAAGAAATAAATAAATATAAATTTACACATCCCAAAATAAAGAAGAAGTAATTTTCGCCAAACACCTACCTAAAAGAAGACATTTATGGCTTTCTGACACGAATCTTACTTTGAAAAACCTAACCTGAAATAACGAACACACTTCAAACACCTTAACACTTGCCTCTTTTTCCTCTTCTTCTTCTTCTTCTTCTTCTTCTTCTTTTTCTTCTTTTCTTTTTCCTTCATCTTTTGTACGGGCCGCATCAACTACTTCTTCTTCCTCACTTTCTTCTCCATATAATCTTTGCAATACTTCTACTATGTCCTGTATGCACGAAAGAAAAGCAGATATACTGGTACAATAATAAAAAAAGATAAAAAAGGTCCACCCAAAACGTAAAAGGAGAATTTATGATTTTATACAACTTAACCTCACTTTCAAACACCTGAACTCAAATAAGAAACGCTTATTTTAAACACTTTAACACTGGAAATTTCAAGATACATTTCAAACACCTAAGATTCTAAACACCTAAAGTGAAACATTTCTTGCTTTTACCGAACTTTACCGCACTTTGAAGCACCTGAAGAAGTAACACTCGGAAATTAAAGATACATTTCCAAGAAGTAACATTCCAAACACTTTTCAGAAGACATTTCTTGATTTCATACACCGACCTACCTTTGAAACACCTAAACTAAAGTAAACTAACAAAAGCTTAATTTCAAACACCTTAACACTGAGAAATTCAACATATATTTCAAACGCCTATTATTTCAAACACCTAGAAGGAATATATGTCTTGCTTTCATACACCTAAGCCCCACTTTCACACACCTAGAGAAAATAATCACTTTCTTTGAACACCTAAGCACTTGCCTCTTTTCTCTCTTCAACATTCTGTACCTCAAGTTTAATAGGGGTCGTATCAAATTGTTCTTCTTCATTCTCGCTTATTTCTCCAAATGTTCTGCGCAATAATTCCACTAAGAAGAAGTAATTTTCGCCAAACACCTACCTAAAAGAAGACATTTATGGCTTTCTGACACGAATCTTACTTTGAAAAACCTAACCTGAAATAACGAACACACTTTAAACACCTTAACACTTGCCTCTTTTTCCTCTTCTTCTTCTTCTTCTTCTTTTTCTTCTTTTCTTTTTCCTTCATCTTTTGTACGGGTCGCATCAACTACTTCTTCTTCCTCACTTTCTTCTCCATATAATCTTTGCAATACTTCTACTATGTCCTGTATGCACGAAAGAAAAGCAGATATACTGGTACAATAATAAAAAAAGATAAAAAAGGTCCACCCAAAACGTAAAAGGAGAATTTATGATTTTATACAACTTAACCTCACTTTCAAACACCTGAACTCAAATAAGAAACGCTTATTTTAAACACTTTAACACTGGAAATTTCAAGATACATTTCAAACACCTAAGATTCTAAACACCTAAAGTGAAACATTTCTTGCTTTTACCGAACTTTACCGCACTTTGAAGCACCTGAAGAAGTAACACTCGGAAATTAAAGATACATTTCCAAGAAGTAACATTCCAAACACTTTTCAGAAGACATTTCTTGATTTCATACACCGACCTACCTTTGAAACACCTAAACTAAAGTAAACTAACAAAAGCTTAATTTCAAACACCTTAACACTGAGAAATTCAACATATATTTCAAACACCTATTATTTCAAACACCTAGAAGGAATATATGTCTTGCTTTCATACACCTAAGCCCCACTTTCACACACCTAGAGAAAATAATCACTTTCTTTGAACACCTAAGCACTTGCCTCTTTTCTCTCTTCAACATTCTGTACCTCAGGTTTAATAGGGGTCGTATCAAGTTGTTCTTCTTCATTCTCGCTTATTTCTCCAAATGTTCTGCGCAATAATTCCACTATGCTCTGTAGGAAAACATAAATGCATATAAATTGGCACATGCAAAAAACATTCCGCCAGACACGTAAGCTAATACATTTCTTGCTCTCATACATCCATCTAACTTTGAAACACTCAACTAACAAAAGCTTCATTTTAAACACCTTAACACTTGTTTTTTTGTCCTTCATCTTCTGAAGAAATAAATAAATATAATTTTACACATCCAAAAAATATTTTCCGGCAAATACCTACCTAAAAGAAGACATTTATGGCTTTCAGACACGAAGCCCACTTTGAAAAACCTAACCTGAAATAACAAACACACTTTAAACACCTTGACACTTGCCTCTTTTCCCTCTTCTTCTTCTTCTTCTTCTTCTTCTTCTTCTTCTTCTTCTTCTTTTCCTTTTCCTTCATCTTTTGTACGCGTCGTAGCAACTACTTCTTCATCCTCACTTTCATCTCCATATATTCGCCGCAATACTTCTACTATGTCCTGTTTGAACAAAACAAACGAATATATACTGGTACATTAATAAAAAAGAAAAAAAAATCCACCCATAACGTAAAAAGAGAATTTATTATTTTATACAACTTAACCTCACTTTCAAACACCTGAACTTAAATAAAAAACGCTTATTTTAAACACTTTAAAAGTGGAAATTTCAAGATACATTTCAAACACCTAAAGTGAAACATATCTTGTTTTTACCGAATTTTACCGCACTTTGAAGCACCTAAAGAGGTAACACTCGGAAATTAAAGAAACATTTCCAAGAAGTAACATTCCAAACACTTTTCAGAAGACATTTCTTGATTTCATACACCGATTTACCTTTGAAACACCTAAACTAAAGTAAGCTAACAAAAGCTTAATTTTAAACACCTGAACACTGAGAAATTTAACATATATTTCAAACACCTATTATTTCAAACACCTAGAAGGAATATATTTCTTGCTTTCATACACCTAAGCCCCACTTTCACACACCTAGAGAAAATAATCACTTTCTTTGAACACCTAAGCACTTGCCTCTTTTCTCTCTTCAACATTCTGTACCTCAAGTTTAATATGGGTCGTATCAAATTGTTCTTCTTCATTCTCGCTTATTTCTCCAAATGTTCTGCGCAATAATTCCACTAAGAAGAAGTAATTTTCGCCAAACACCTACCTAAAAGAAGACATTTATGGCTTTCTGACACGAATCTTACTTTGAAAAACCTAACCTGAAATAACGAACACACTTTAAACACCTTAACACTTGCCTCTTTTTCCTCTTCTTCTTCTTCTTCTTCTTCTTCTTCTTCTTCTTTTTTTTCTTTTCTTTTTCCTTCATCTTTTGTACGGGTCGCATCAACTACTTCTTCTTCCTCACTTTCTTCTCCATATAATCTTTGCAATACCTCTACTATGTCCTGTATGATCGAAACAAATGAATATATACTTGTACATTAATAAAAAAGAAAAAAAATCACCGAAAACCTAAAATTAGAAATTCTGATTTCATACAACTTAACCTCACTTTCAAACACCTGAACTGAAATAAGAAACGCTTATTTTAAGCACTTTAACACTGGAAATTCAAGATACATTTCAACACTAAAAATTTCAAACACCTAAAGAAAGACTTTTCTTGCTTTGAGAAAACTTTACAGCACTTTGAAGCACCTAAAGAATTAACACTCGGAAATTAGAGATACATTTCCAAGAAGTAACATTCCAAACACTTGTCAAAAGATATTTGTTGCTTTCAGACACCTGAACCCTAATTTAATACACCTAAAGTAGAATAACAAACACTTACTTTAAACACCTAACCACTAACCTCGTGTTTTTCTTCTTCTTCTTTTCCTTCATCTTCTGAATCACCATCTTCGTCTTCACTTGGAAGTGCTCTCTGCAGCATTGATGAAAAGCTCTGTGTAAATATTAAGTTTGCTTTCAATAGACACGTCAATTATAATATGTCTGTTTCATTTTACATACCTTAAATGTGTGCTGTCTGTTTGAAACACCCATTTCATGAGTGTTCAACACATTAAAACCCATCACAATCGTACAGTTGCCGAACACATGCATTTTGCATTTAGGTGTATGTCAAACACCCCATATCTCAAACACGTCCTTTCAACAAATGTCATACACCTTTTTTAAAAGCATAAAATGTCAAACACCTAATTTGAAACACCCAAAGGTTGAAACACTTAATTTTTTAACACCTATAATAAGTTGTATGGCAAACCCATAATAGGCGAAACACCTAATTTACCTACCTCATTACTATTACATGATAACTTAAAGCTATTCTCCTTATCTGCTTACATCACTCTCTGTTGTTTCCTCAGCATCGCTGCTTTCTCCTGTAATATCCATTTTCCTTGTCTTCTTTTTAACTTCTCTGTCACTTTCGTCACTCATCTGTCTTTTTAGAGACCTCTCCTTTGACGAAGATGAAGCCTCTGATCCCATCACTTCGCACATGATCCCCAACTGAAATGAGAGGCAGATTCAAAACTTATAACATCATATTTTTTATAAGAATCAACTTTATTCATGACTAATTTCATTCACGAAATAACTGAAATGAGTAAAGTTCGCTGTAGAAGGGTCCCCCAAATAGTTGATCGTCTTCTTCCACTTCTTCCTCAAGTTCTCCTTCCAGTTCCTGCACCTCTATCTCCATTTCTTCGATCTCCTCCTCTAGTTTCAAAAGAGGAGAATAAATATTACTTGCTATTTACGAACATAATTCCTTTAATGTCTAATTTCAGTTCCAAAAAATACCAAAACTTGCACCAATTTTCAACACCTTACCTCTACCACCTACTCCAAATATTCCAAAGACCCATTTTCAAAACCTCAAAATTCGGTGTATGTTAGGTTTAGGTGTATTGCAAACACCCAAAGTGATACACCTACTTTCAAACACTATCAAACACGGAAAGTGTGAAACACCCAAACTCTCACACACCTATTTTCAAACTCCAAACATGTGAAACACCCATTTTCAAAAGCTCAAAATTCGGTGTACGTTTATTTATATGCATTGCAAACACCCAAAGTGATACACCTATTTACAACCAAGTCAAACACCTAAAGTTTCAAACACCCATGCTGTCAAACACCTATTTTCAAACTCCAAACATGCCAAACACCCATTTTCAAAAGCCGAAAATTTGGGGCATGTGTATTCATGTGTATTGCAAACACCCAAAGTGATACACCTATTTTCAAACTCCAAACATGTCAAACATCCATTTTCAAATGCTCAAAATTCGGTGTACGTTTATTTATATGTATTGCAAACACCCAAAGTGATACACCTATATTCAAGCAATGTCAAACACCGAAAGTGTCAAACACCCATGCTGTCACACACCTATTTTCAAACTCCAAACATGCCAAACACCCATGTTCAAAAGCCGAAAATTTGGGGCATGTGTATTCATGTGTATTGCAAACACCCAAAGTGATACACCTATTTTCAAACACTCTCAAACACGGAAAGTGTGAAACACCCAAACTCTCACACACCTATTTTCAAACTCCAAACTTGTCAAACACCCATTTTCAAAAGCCGAAAATTTGGGGCGCCTTTATTCATGTCTATTGCAAACACCCAATATGAAACACCTCTTTTCAAACACTGACAAAGTGTCGAAAACCCGAACTGTTAAACAGACAAATTGTCAAACAGCCAAAATTGAAAACAACTCTTTTCTTTCAAAAAAACAGATGAAAATGATTAACACCTATTTTTTGCAAATTTCAACTATATGCCAAACATGTATAATGTAAAACACCTATTTTTATACACTTTAAATGTTAATTGTATTATTTCAGGTGCACGAAAAAACTTTTGAAATTGGAAACACCATTTTTTTATTACCCGTACACCTCAAACACCTATTTTTAATACTGTGAAATGTTTGAAAAGTTTAAAATATAGTTAGCTCTTTCTAAAACACCCATCATATAAAAGTGCTATTTGTCCAGACAAAAGACATCCAAACATGAAAACCATTTAAAGCACCTTTTTAACACACCTGTTACACTCGTTTCTACATAACATTTCTTTATTAGAACTCTCATTCACTTTCTTTTTTACCCTACAAATAACAGTCCTTAACAGTCTACACAACCGAATTTTATAAGAACTCACCTTTTGTGATCAATATCTTTCCACAATATAAGAGATACAAGACAAGACAATATAAGATATATAAGTTATAATCCCGTATATACTGACAAGCTATGTAATATCCAAAAATCCAAAATTTTCTATGTTGAAGTCAAGCGGACGAATGAAGGAAAACGGTGTTTCAATGGCCTTTTTATATGGTTTCAAACACCTATATCTAGGTGTATGTCAAACACCTCTTACACCTATTTCCTTCTACCTACTACGTGAAACACCAAATTTTATACACCCATTAGGTTAAACACCTATATCTGTACACGTAATCACAAGTTGTTCACACTTTTATGTTTAACACTTATTATTAGGTTATTGCCAAGACCCAAAATGTTCAGCACGTATTTTTGAAGCAAAAAATGTCTACTATAATATTACTCAGCCTCTGTGGCCTTGTGGTAGAGTGTCCGCCTCGAGACTAGAAGATCGTGGGTTCAAACCCCGGTCGGGTCATACCTAAGACTTTAAAATTGGGACTCCTCCTTGCTACCCTGTGAGGCACTCCACATGTAAGGGTTAGAAGCAGGGCTGGAATGCCCCATTTCAGTATAATGTGGCAGTGGGATCCCGATATGACCATTGCAGTTGAAAGGGATCTAAAGAACAATACAATACAATATCCCAATTCAGTCGAAACGCAACAAATTTTCGACAAAGTCTAAGTACGAATCCACTTATTTATTTTTGATATTTTATTGATTTTCTAACACAAGCACAACTATGTATATACATTTCTGCGTTTCCACGATTTCATGTTTATCCCCAAACCGTGGAGTCTTGTAACTCTCATAGAAATAAAAATGTGAATCCGCTCATAGCTAACGCGACGAGGCACCTGACTAAAGGTAGCCCTCTGGAGAGGGATACCAGGAACACACCCATTTTCCTAATCCTCCATGGAATTCGCGTAGACATAAAGTTCTCAGCTGTGATTCAAAAGCACTAAACGCAGGTAACGTATCCGTTTTGGCAATTTTACACGGAACTTTGAAACTTAACGTTGCATGACTGCTTACATTAACAACACGTTAACAACACAATGCATGCGTTGTTGTTCAACAGTAAACACCATACTTGACTTTTTGTAGCAGGGATCGAAGCACGGAACAGTTTCTTCCACTAAGAGAATTGTTCTGTGATTAGATCCAGCTAGACAACAAAATGAACCGACAAAGGGTGCGGATTTTTTTTAAATATAGCTTGCAAATCTGAAGAAAACATGATTCCTGAAAATGACATTAAAAAAAAAAAAATAAACGTTATTTTAGAATTTTTCGCTGAATAACATAATTTCTTTCTGTAATTCTGCTCTTGATTTTTAATTTAATAATTAATATATAATACACAGAAGCAATCAATAATAAACGCCATGTTTTGTATTTTGCCAAAAGTGGGCCACTTTTTCAAGAAAATATGATATTTTATATTACTTTCAACATCATATTTGTTTTAGCAATTTCCAGTTAAGAAATAAATGTATGAAATTATAAATAAACTCATTCTCCCTTGGGCAATGTCGCATTTAGACGATTTTCCATTTTTTTGTACAACTGGAGTGGCATTCTGCTCTGTCCATATTTTTAAGGATGTCCTTATTTTTAACAATAAGGATAAAAAAGCTGTTCTGCTCTATCCTCAAGCTTAATAAAGTCTTTTAAAAATAAGGATAAAAATTAAGGATGGACCAACTAATCTCAAGAACAAATATAAAGACAGAGCGGAATACCACTCCTGAACATGTTCGAAAAAAAATCTGTGTTTTCTAACAGTCAACCTCTACAGCGTATTTATTTGTTGTGTGTGTTGTTGTCCAAGGAACAACATCTTCGGTCTGTTGTGTATAAAACCTTTTTACTCCGTATACGCACTGATAATCCCTCGAAAATGTTACTCGTAAAGAGGGGAAATGCTTTTAAAAATGCCGTCCGCTCTATGTTTATGCATAACAAATTTATCACATGAGAGGTCAGCTTTTTCATAAAAACGATTTTTTTTGCACGAAATACTGGCATCCTCTTTTTACACTAACCAGTTATTTGTTGTGCGCGAGACGGATCTTTTTTGGAAGTGAAAATGTTTAAACACATTAATTTATGCCCAATCTACGGTAATATCTTCATCTGGAATAGTTAATCATTTAATTATTGTTATTGGATATGTCACATTTGACTTTTATAGTTGTTAGGTACCACTTTCGTTTGGAATTTTGAATCTGATATTATCGCCCAAACATGCGCGTAAAAAAATAATGCTAGTATAAGGTCTGCGCACCGGGTACATACAAACTGATCAATTGTGAAAACAGCAGGAAGATCCCTGTGCAACTGAGGAAACTAGTTATCAGTTTGTCCGTTCGTCTGCATCCCGTCCGGGTCGTATCTTAAAAGAAAAAAGCAAATTCTAACTTTCGGGTCTTTCCGGTGGAGGTGTTGTTTCGACTGAATTTTTTTGAGATAAATTGTAAAGAAATGATAAGGGAAAACATCAAAATTCTAACGCATGCACACGTTCAAATTAAAAAGCCATCATATACGCCGTCCTCTATCCCCAATTGCCCCCGTTATCTGTGATTTGAATGTGAAAATTGCATATGGGATCTGACTTCGAATATATAAGCTTTTATGTAAGTATACATAACAAGTGGCTGGCGAACACTGTGTTAAAGTACATAATCACTTACGTGACACTTTACCTCATGTTGCTGTATATATAACTGATCTTGCACTTAAGCACGCGAGGTACCAGATACTATCATGACAACAAGTAAATTTCAGTTATTATTCTCGAATCCGGAACAGAAGGGCCCTGGACATAAGGGCCTTTGCTAAAACGGCCCTAAATGAAACGTTCGACATAAGGGCCTTGAGATTTTTTTTTTTTGGGTATGGTTCTCAAAATTATTTTTATTTTTCTTAACGTACATGAAGCCATCGAAACAAATTTTTGGCTGTGCTTTGTATTATATCCATTGCTGTTTGTCACATTTCAAGTAAAGACCTCAAATTCAGAACTCCTTATATATCGGCAAGACACTGACACGCCAACATCATCCCGATTAGCGCGTGTGTTTAAACATCAAAGTGCAGAGGAGCGAAACTAAAGACAGATATTATCTTTTGTGGCACAATGACTCCGAAATCTGGCATGTAAAGACAGTAATTGGAAATAACTGAAAGAGTCTTTGCAATTATTAAAACAGCAAGACAGTACAAACAGGGATTATCCTGTGGCACAGAGCTTCGGAAATCTCAACAGAGTGAGAGGGAATAATTGAAACAAAACATTAAGGCAGTTATCTGTAAAAACACCAATGAAGTTTGTTTTTTTTTTTTTTACTTTTATTTTGTTACATGTTCTATTTAATAATTAAAACTCAAAATCCTAGAAAAAAATTATCAAGGCCTTTTTGTCCAAGTTTTCATTTAGGGCCGTTTTGGGAAAGTCTTTTTTTCGGGAAAGGCCCTTAGGTCCAAGGCCCTTTAGTCCAAGGGAGTTCTGTCCGGATACCATTATTCTCTGCTTGTAGATATTGGTGTTTACGAGACATTGTTGGGATCATCAACAATAAATCATTGTCGGAAAGTGTTTGTACCATATTATGTTCATATTGGCTCACTCAGCCACTGAATAAAAACTTGCTGAATTGAACAGAATTCATTTGAACAAATCTTTAAAAACTATTTTACATATTATTCATTCCCTTAATTTAATAACCAACATGTAAAAAAAAAAAAAAATGGCAAAATGAACTTTTGATTCTTGACTTTTTTTTCTCTCTATCATTTCTTTATATCCTTATCCCAACTGAATTCAGCCGAAACGCAAAAAGTTTTCGGCAGAGTCAAAGTGCGAATTAGCTTATTCAGAGGTTAGCAAGGCAAAAGCAAATACCATGTTATGAAAAATGTCTTGTGTAATAGACAAGCGTGTGTATTTACCAGAACAGTCTTAATATTACTTCTGAAGGAGGATTTGTTTCAAGTGCAAATTTGTTGGAAAAAATTAGAAAATAAATTATTAGGGATAAACATAATAATTCTAACTTCCTTCAGGTGTGCACACTTGAATTAAAAAAAATCTAAAAACAAAATTATTTTACCCATTATTCATCCTTTTTTAGTAGCCACCATGTGAATATGTTTCTGGCAAAATTGAATTTTGTTGATTTTTGCCCGTTTCCCCCCATCATTTCTATTTTTCTCTTCGTACACTGCAAAGTTCACTTCTCCTTTTCACCGTAGTTACAGCTTTTTCGTTTCGTTTTTGTATAAATTGAACGCGCTTTTAGGAACTTACTAGGTATGGGTTATTACCCCTCGGCCAATATTGACTGAATGCTATTGCTATCAGTCTGTCTGTCTGTCCGTAAACTTTTTTTTGTCCGGGCGATATCTCAAAATCGATTCATCGGATCTTCTCAAAACCGTGCAGAAAGAAAGTATATATACTATAGATGTGCAACGGGGGGTTCAATTTATCCCGTCTGTCCGTCCGTCGCACTTTAAACTTTTTTCTTGCCCGGGCGATATCACAAAAACTATTCATCGGATCTTCACCAAACCTTACAGGTGGGGAGTATATGTAGTGCAGATGTGCAACGGGACGTTCAGTTGTCCCATTTCCGTTCGTCTGTCCCCGCGTCGCACTTAAAACTTTTTCTTGTTCGGATGTCTCAAAAACTATTCATCGGATCTTAACCAAACCTTACATGAAGAAAGCATAAATAGTGTAGATGTGCAAGCACCTGTCCGTCGCTCCATCCGTTGCACCTTGTATATTGTTTTGGTCCGGGCGGTATTTCAAAAGAGTAACTGGACCACAGTGATGTAACCGCTATTGGTTGAGGGCTCTGCATCTCCGATGGCTATGTTTTTGGTCATCCACCAAAGATTGACTAAAAGGGGCATTTAACAAAATTTATTGGCCAATTTTCAAAATGTTTCTTCCCCACAATTTTGTATTGTTCGTTCACATTTTGAACAATTGTTACCCATATGATGCTCTCTTCAAAATTTACCTTTTCTTTGTCAATCCTCCAAATTCCCCCTCCCCCCCCCCCCCCCCGCCATGTAAACGAGGAACATAGTTATGAGCGTGTCCGTCTCTCTGTCTACCAACCGGTAACAAATGTTTTTGTCCGCGCAAAGTCTCAAAACCTATTTAAGGTACGATTTTTCTTTTTTATGCGGTGAAAATTAATATATTGTGGATATGCATCGTAGTATTATTTTTATAATAGGCGAAAAATTGACAAAATAACAAATCGTGCAGAATTTGCCCAAATTTACGTTGGACTTAGCAGTTGTGCAATAGTTTGTCCGCTCACTTCACAATGTAACCATTGGTCGTTGTTGAATCTAGGACAAAACGTCCCCGGTCATAAGGTCCGAGGACATAAAGTTCCCGGTCATAATGTCCCCGTCCAAAGTGCCCCCTGCCATAAGATCCCCAAACGAATAAGGCCAAAACGTCCCTAAAGTAGAAAAACGTATAAGAACCTATGAATAATATAATATAAGCTGTTACTGACAATCTGTAAACTGACGAATTAATGGCAAATTTATGACAAAGTGTGGACGAGACGGTAGATTAGTCAGTCTCTGGTCAATTAGACAACTTTTCGACAAATTCTTGACAAAGGTATATTATGTTTGTATATTAACGCCTTATGAAGTTTTACACTGGCCATAAGGTCCTCGGTCATTGAAGAGTCTGGCCATAAGGTCCCCAAATAATTTTAGGGCCAAAACCTCCCCGAAGGAAAATTTGTCGTAGTGAAATCCAGGACAAAGCGTCCAGGCCATTAGGTCCCGAAATTAATTTTCGGACCAATACGTTCCTGAAGCTAAAAAAAATATGATAACCTAAATTAACGCTTTATTCAGATTGTAACGGCCAAGAGGTAACCGATCATAATGTCCCCGGTCATAAGGTCCCCAAATGAATTTAGGGACAAACTGTCCCCAAAGCAAATTTTTTTGTGGACTACGAGGGCATCACCAGCCATAAGGTTCCCGGTCCTGGTCCTTAAATAAATTTATTTAAGGCAAAAACGTCCCCAAAGCAAAAAAAAAAGTGTAATCTAAATTAATGCTTTATATAATTTTACACCCACCATGATGTCCCCTGCCATAAGGTCCCCAAATGAATGAAGGGTCACAACCTTCAAAGAAAAAGAGTGCATAATAACCTGAATTAACGCTTTATTAAGCTTTATCCCGGCCATGAATTACCCGTCCATAAATTACAAGTCAATAAGGTCTCCGTCCGTCAAGTCCCGAAATGAATTTAAGGCCAAAACGTCCCCCAAAACGCTTTGTTAAGCTTTACCCAAGCCATAAGGTACCTGGCCATAATGACCCCGGCCGTGAATTCATCAATTAAATTACGGCCAAAAGGTCCCCAGAGCAAAAAAACCGTGTGATAACTTAAATTTGCCCGGCCAAATCGTCTCCAACGGAGTTTATGGCCAAAACGTAAGGGTAGTAAATAAAAAAAGGCATGGTAACCTAAATAAACGCTTTATTAAGCTTTACCTGGTCACAGTGCCCCCGACCGTAAGGTCCTGTTATGAATTTAGGGCCACAACGTCCCCAAAACAAATTTGTCATGGTGAAATCCATGGCAAAACGTCCCGGCCATAAGGTCCCTAAATGTCAAAACCTCCTCAAAGCTAAAAACAAGTGTTATAACATAAATTAACGCTTTATTAAGCTTTACCCGAGCGATAAGGCAACCGGCCTTAAGACCCCAGGGAAAATTTGTCATGGAATACAGTTCGACACGTCCACGGTCATAATGTCCCCGATCATAAGGTCCCTAAATGATTTTAGGGCAAAAACGTCCCCCCCAAAAAAAAAAAAAAACACGAGTTATTGCTTTATTGAGCTTTACAATGTTTTTGCATGCTTTAAAAGCAAAATTCAACTTGAAAATGAAACATTGCCAAAAGCTTCAAAGAAAAAGAACGTATGATAACCTAAATTAACGCTTTGTTAAGCTTTATTCCGGCCATAAATTATCCGTCCATAAGGTCTCCGGCCATCAAGTTCCGATATGAATTTAAGGCCAAAACGTCCCCCAAAACGCTTTATTAAGCTTTATCCCGACCATAACATCTCCGGCCATCAAGTCCCGAAATAAATTTAAAGCCAGTCTTGACCAGCTTCCAGACCCCGATAAAAATGTAACGTGCAGTAAAACTACTGTAGTGACTAACTTCAGTTCTCGATAAGAAGAGCGTACAGTAAAACCCGTTTAGCGACCACCTTCCAGACTCATATGAAAAAAGACGTCCGTTTATATCTGTTTAGATACCACCATCTGTTTTGATAGTCCCCCACCGCCGCGTAGCGCGGAACGGGGGACTATAGTATTCGGGTCTGTCCGTCTGTCTGTCTGGCGACACTTGGAAGCACAAATTTGTGCACGAGTTATCTCAACCGCTATTCAACCATGGCTTTTGATTGTTGCTACAGTGAAAATGTATATGTTGAAGTTGTGCGACGTCGGATTATTTTTCGATTCGACCATAGTTCGTGGCGGGGGACATTCATCAGTTTCACCGATAACTTGTTTAATTTATTATTTTTTTACAATGAGTTATGGTTATGTTTGCAGAAATAAAAGTTTTATTTCAGTAATTACAAAAAAAAAAAAAAAAAAAAAAACATTTTTTTGGGGGGGGGGGGGGGATTATAGGTTTAGTCGGGGAGACATTTGTTTTTGTTTACAAAAAAAAAAAAAAAAGAAACTAAGGTATCGAATGAAAGTGTATACTATGAAGCCTGTACTCTTATGTTTTGTGTGCGCTGGCCGCTCTAGTTTTCTATCAGATGACCTTTAAATTTTGTCCAAATATTTACTGGGTAGGCCTCTTTTGACATTTTTGGCCATCCACCTAAAATTGGCCAAATATGGGGTACTTTCATTTTTTTGTAGCCAATTTTCCAAAGGTTGTTTTTTCTCCCACAATTTTGATCGGATTGCGTTCAAATTTTGCATAAATGTTCACTAGGTAACGTCTTCTCTTGAAAAGTTACGTTCCTAGCATTCCACAGAAAATGGTCAATAGGAGGCATTTTAGGAGTGAATTTTCAAAATGCTTCCTCCACAATTTTGATCGGATTTTTTTTCCAATTTTGAACGGTTGTTCCCTAGATCATTCTCTCTTGACAATTTCCTTTTTTGGTCGATCCGCCAAAAATATGACTAAATGGGGGGTATTTTAATTTTTTTTCGTAACCATTTTTTTTTTCAAAGGTTTTTTTTTCCAAAATGCCTTCAAATTTAGCATGAATGTTCACTAGCCTGCCATCTCTTTCGCAGTTACTTTTCTGGCGATCCACCTAAAACTGGCCAAATAAAGGAAGGGCATTATTCGGTAGCCAACTTCCAAAGCCTTTCAAAATCTTCCATGATTTTGATCGGATTGTCTTCAAATTTTTAATAAATGTTCATAGGCGGGCCTCTTTTGAAAAGGGTACTTTCCTGGCGATCCGCCAGAAAGTGCCTAAATAGCGGGGGGGGGGGGGGGGGGGGGGGGATGGGGATTTTAAAATATTTAGTAGTCAAATTTCAAAATGCTTCTTAGACAATTTTCACCGGATTCCTGTTGAAATACTCAAAAGTCACGCTACGAACCCCGCCCCCCTCCCCCCCAAACCCACGCAGGAACAGTGGGATAGAGGAGATACACAAACCTGATTTCCGTGCACGTAATATATGTATTATTGGGATACATTAAAACAAAAAAAAAAATGGTTTGGAGGAAATTATGGGGACACAGGTGTCTTTTGAAGGTGTAACATAAACCTGTTTTGTGTGCACTGGCCGGTCAAGTTTTTTCATTGTTTCCCTTTGTCGGGTTTGCAGGCAATGTTTTACCGGCCAGACATGTCATATTTAATAGTTCTGCCTCTCACAGAAGCATGTGGAGTCCCATATTACATTAATTAGCCCCCCGCGGACTAGAGATATTGTGTCTGTCGCTCTGTCTGTCTGTCGACACTTTTTTGTTAACACACTCAAGCCTACATTTTTTACGGACTGGCCAAATGTTTTACATATAGGTAGTATGGAACCTAAACAAGAGTTGGTATTGTAATTTAGCTACGTTGGTCCGAGGGCATTGACCCAGCTAGACTTTAAAAATTTGTAGTTCTTGAGCACTAGAGTGAGTTTGTTAACACGCTCAAGCCTATATTTCTTGATCGATTGGCGAAATATATTGCGTATAGGTAATATGGGCAGCAACAAGAGTCGGTATTACAAGTGAGCCATGTCGGCTTGAGGACATTGATCCAGCTGGACTTTAAAAAGACACATAGTCCTTGAGCACTTGAGTTTAACACCGTCAAGCCAACATTTCGTAATGGATTGTCGAAATCTTTTACATATAGGTGATGTGGCTGCTAACAAGGGTTAGTGTTATAAATGAGCTGTGTCGGTCCAGGGACATTAACTCGGGTATACTTTAAAAATTTGTACAACCCTTGAGCACTTGAGTGAGTTTGTTAACACACTCAAGGCTGCATTTCTTTATCGATTTGCGAAATATTTTACATATAGGGAGTATGTGTCATAACAAGAGTTGGGATTGTAAATGAGCCAGGTCGGTCCAAGGACATTGACCCGTTAGACTTAAAAAAAAATGTAGTCCTTTAGCACTGAGTGAGTTTGTTAACAAAATCAAATACTGGGATTGTACGCCGGGGACATAGTCAGTTTCACTGACCTACTTGTGTCTGCTTTTTTTGTTTAGCCCCGGCTTCTTACAAGAAGCAGGGACTCTGGCAGTCGTTGAAAGGATGTGCGTAAATGTGTATGTACGCTTTTCAGTTGAAAAAAATCGGATGTCCTCGTAGGCTTTAGCCTAAATGTCTTGGATTTTGGTTGATGGTAGCGGACACATGGACCTACAGGGCTATTATTTTTTTTTCTGGCAAATCACCAAAGAAGTGGCAAAAATATTGACAAAAAGATCCGAATTTTTTCATAAAATCTAAATGAGCTCCAAGAAAATAGCCTTGCTGTCTTGAAATTTTAATTGAGAGTAGCAATCGCTACTATCTACCCACCTAATCGTGATGATTTTGTCAACAGGCGAAAGTGGCCAGCGTAATGTGAACCAAAAAGAGATCATTCTCTTCTCGGCGAGACAGAAACTGGGACAAGTTCGGCATAGCGGTTCCTGGATGTACGGCAACGAATGTCGACATGAATGGTAGGCTTATTTCAACTGTGTGTATGTGTGTCTGCCTGCATCCGTGTGTGTGTCCGGATATTGCGAAAGAGGGTGTTTTCATGCTTCACGCAATCAATACATGATTTGCATTTCAGATATTAACTTAAAAAAAAAAAAAAAAAATAAATAAATAAAATGAATGATTAAAAATGAGGCCTTGCCGATTTTTGCACTAAAACGTATAAAAAGACATGTGTGTGTGTGTGTGTGTGGGGGGAGGGGGGGAGTTAAGGGAGACATATATAGCATTTGGAGTGTCCGTCAGTCTCTCCGTCCGTTATATTTTTTGTTTTCGTTCCTTCAAAAATTCTATTTTTTGGTATTTTTTTTTTAACATGGGGGGGGGGGGGAGGGTTCGTGCATTTTTATTTCGCTTTGGCATGCTTAATCTCCAAAACAGTTCGTTGGATAAGGCTCAGACGTCGCAAGAACACTCGTATAGCACAAATGTATGCTGCGAAGTTTGTTTTTTTTTTGTATTTTTGGCGATTTTTTAAATTGATGATTTTTAAGTTTTTTTTGGCCGTGTTGTTGCGATAGCTCCGAAACAGTTTGTTGGATCAGGCTGAAACTTCGCAAGAAGTTTTTTCTTCATTTTCTGTATTTTTTTTTTTTTGGCGATATTTTAAATTTTTTGGCTCGCCAATGTTGTGCAAGGAATTTTTTTCCACGTGACTGATTGTCGGGGAGGGGCATATCCGTTTTTGTTTCAACAAAAACACTGGCCAGTCTAGTTTTAGGGGGGGAGGGGGGTGCGGTAATCCCTTTTGTCTCGTCCACCAAGTAGGCATGGGCGAAACACAAGTCATTTGGGCATCATTTGTTCCTTAGTGCGTTTGTCACATGGGTCGGGACTTCGATGACCCGGGGGCTGGGGAGGTGAGGAGGTCCAATTGGAACAAAAATAGTGTTAACAAGTGGGTCAGTGAAACTGAATATGTCCCCCGCCGGCGTACAAATGAGTTTGTTAGGTTGGACTACAACCCTCAAGCAGTTCGTATCATATTCAGGAATATATGTTAACAAAATCACTCAAGTGCTCAAAGACTGTGTGAATTTCCAAAGTTCAGCTGGGCCAATGTCCTCGGGCCGACATGGCTCATTTACAATACCAACACTTTTTGGTTCCAATACTACGTATAGTTAAGATATCTTGTCAATCGATGCAGAAATGTAGGCTTGAGTGTGTTAACAAACTAATTCCAGTATGTAAGGGTTTTGAAAATTTCTGAAGTTCAGCTATGTAAAATATTTTTTAGCAATCGAGCCAGAAATGTAGGCTTGAGTGTGTTAACAAACTCATTCAACTGGGTAAGGATTGGAAAAATTTGCGAAGTTCAGCTGGGCCAATGTCCTTTCGCCGACATGGTTCATTTACAATACCGATCCTTGTTCGTTCCAGTACTCCCCATATATAGAATATCTTAACAATCAGTCGAAAAATGTAGGCTTGAGTATGTTAACAAAAAAGGTGTCGACAGACGGACAGACAGACCCGAAAACTATAGTCCCCCATCGGGGGACTAATTAATGACCGGAAATGTAACTGAGAGGAAACTGTTTGCAGGCTCTCCCGCTGTGCTTGTAGCAACGGAGGTCACTAGAAGACAAAAGCTTGGCAGGATATTAGTAATTGTGATTATTTTGTCATCAGGCAAAAGCGGCCAACGTTATATGAAACCAGACGGGATCATTGTCTTCCCGGCCAAAAGTAAATGGGGCAGGTTCGGCATAGCGCTTCTTAGATGTACGGCAATGACATGGGAGGAACCACAGCGCCTGTCCGAATGAATGGTAAGCTTATTTCAGCTGTGCGTATGCCTGTGTGCGTGCGTGTGTGTGTGTGTGTGTGTGTGCAGATATTGTTTAAAGCTTCTTACTGTTCTGATGCAGCACGCAATAAGTATTTTGCATTTCAGGTAATTAATTAAAATACAGTCGGACCTCTGTAATTCGACATCGGGCTGACCTCCGATTTTATGTCGAGATAGCGGGGCTACTTGTTTACACAAGAAGGGGATTTGTCGTTTACTGTGGGAACATACAGCTGACTTTAACAAGCAAAATTTGGATACTGCATAAATGCATTTTTATGATATTCTGTACGAAATTCGTAGTGTATGAGTACGCTATTTTATACACAAAGTTCTATATAAGGGCATTATAGCTAGGTTAATTTATGTCGAGACAAAAAAAATGTCGACATATTCGAGCTTTTTATCATACAGATAGACGGGACTGAAAAAAAGAAACGTCGAATTAACCAGAATGTCGAGATATCTGATGTCGACACAAGTGGGTCCGACTGTATATATGTTACAGGGAATCTGTACAGGGAATATGTTACAGGGAATCTGAACTTCATATTAGACGTGTTCATGTTATGTGAACTTCTGTCCATAGAAACCAAGGCATTCTACATTGGGACCAAGCAAATCACTTCATATTACGCGAACTTCATATTAACCGTGTTCATATTAAGTGGGTCCGACTGTATATATATATATATATATATATATATATATATATATATATATATATATATATATATTATATACATATATATGTGTATGTAAACATATATATATATATATATTATTATCCGCCGGGAACCGGACGGATATAGTTTTCATTCTGTCCGTCTGTCTGTCCGTCCGTCTACCCGTCTGTCCGTCTGTCCGTCTGTCCGTCTGTGCAATTTCAGTCTCACGCGCCTACAGCCCGCATTAGTGGGTGGATTGATTTCAGATTTTACCCAGGGCTGCTCCTAAGCATCCCGCAGTGCAGTGACCAGGATTCGACCGGATCCGAGCAAAATTGCCAAAATGGCAAAACTTTAAAAAATTGCAGACACTGAATAAGGACTTTGCATAACACACATCAGTCTCACGCGCCTACAGCCCGCATTAGTGGGTGGATTGATTATCTTCACACCAAATCAACCATGTACCACTGGCTCTACAAACCTCTACTTCACTGACCACAAAACTGTATGGTGTTCTTTGGAACAGTTGTTCACAGGAACATCATAATCAGGTATACAATTTGCGCGAACCCGGCGGATTCATGCTTCTCGAGCATCTAGTATTTGTCTAGTGATTATGGGTTTTAAACCCAGCCGACTTTGTCGGACTGGGTTAGTCGTATCACTATAGGGGGCTTGAATGTATGTACGTATGTTAAACTTTTTCTTTAAAATGCTACTCCTCCTACAGTTTTGCCCCAGTCGTTTTGATATTATGCAGGAATGTTCCCTGGGTGGTCTCCCACCTAGCTATTACTTTTTTGGCGATTGACGAAAAACTGACAAACTGGCGGCACTATTTGTGCCCGTTTTGACCCATTTTGAAATTGCTACTCCTCCTACAGTTTTACTCTAATCCTTTAGATGTTACGCAGGGATATTCCCCAGGGGTTCGCCAACGAGCTGTTATTTTTCTTCGCGGTTCGCCAAAAGTGGCCGAAATGGCGGAACTTTGAAATTTGGCAAAAAATGGAATAAATGGTAGTAAATAATTGAATTATGAAACCAGTAATTTCTCTCAGTCTTTGTCAAATATTTATACAGTTTTAATCGAGAGTTTCTTAGGTGCTTCTCCACCTGGAATTTGCTTTTTTTTTGCAGATGAAAATAAAATACCGAAATGGTGGAATTTAAAAAAAAAAAAAACAAAATGTAAGATTGTGTAAATATCGGTAAATATGTAAATCGTCAAAACCCAACCTGTCCAACATCCCTTCCAGGGTAGCTTCCACCTGGGAAAACTCATTTTTGTGTATTAAAATTATGAAAAAAAGTTGCGTTCAGAAACAAGGTTCTTCGTTTTTTGGCCTAACAGTATTCGCTATGGAGTTTTTCTCTTTTTTCTTCTTTGGTAACTCGGCTGGGTCATGTCCTTGGACATGCTTGTTAGTACAGTTTCACTGTTTTATCATAACCTAATTTTATTTGTTTATTCATCAGTATTATAATATTCTTCTCGCAGTAGTGTAAAACGCTTAGAGATTACATGTATTAGGCGCTATGTAAATATGTTAAATAATAATAATAATAATATTAGTAAATAAACACTGAGGCCTTGCTGGCTGTGTGGCAATGACACTCAGTGATTTGTGACGTTTTATTGCAGCGCTGCCTGGATTGTTTTGTGCAATTATCTACGACTCTTCTCCTAAAATGCGTGAACCGTGAGAAAACCGAGCGATGCCTGAGTCAGATGGGTACCGCTGGTCTGTCAGCCTGCGCAAAAGTCCAGGTTTGTCTTGCTCTCGTGCTCGTTTGTGTTATAGGTGGGCGTGGGGCCGCGGGCTTGGTTGAAGTTACACAGGTTCGACAGATGTAAGCTTTAACAAATTGATGTTCACTGAAACTGGCGTGAAGAGGGAATGTGTGTGTGTGGGGGGGGGGGGGGGGGGGGGAGGTTGAGGGGGTTAAAAAAAAATGGTGTGTTTCATCAAGTAGGCATGGCCGAAATACAAGTCATTTGGGCGTCATTTGTTTGTCAGTGCGTCTGTCACATTTGTCGGTACTGTGATGGGGGGGGGGGGGTTGGGGGTGAAGAAGGGTCAAGGTAAATAGATAAATAAATAGCATTAATTAATGCCCGGCAATGTGAACTAGATGTATATTGATAAAAAAAATAAATTCAGTTAATCAACATGGCACACGGCGGTGGATGAATGAGGAGGAACTCTGTTTTCAGGCTGCCCCGCCGTGCGTGCAGCAACGGAGATTACCAGGAGAAGTTGCCGATACGTGAATGGACGGAGCGGGAACCGAGACAACCAGCAGGGCGTGACGTCATCGTGTCACTCGGCGCCTCGGCTGTTGCAGCGATAAAAAAAGTTAGAGAAACTGATTAAGCGTTGTTGAGCTCGTAACACCGCATGCTGGTTTCTCTGATCACACACACAGTTCTTTTCTAGCACTTGTTTGGGAACGGGGCTATTCGCGTTGGCGAGAGGCATCCGTTATGTTTTGTGTTTGGATGGGTTTGGGGAAGGGGGCGGGGTGGAAAATATAAGGATGTAGTATTTTGTTGCTATGTTTGCCCTCGCCTCGCGACCACCCCGTGTTGATTTGGTACTCGGGAAGTTACTCGTTGATACGTGTACTGTTTTACTTTGTTAGTCCCCCGCCGTCGCGTAGGCGAAGCGGGGACTATTGAATTCGGGTCTGTCTGTCCGTCTGAACATTTCGGATATGATGTCTTTTGTGTGATAGATCTCGGAAAATACTCGAAATATTCCATTAAAATCCTGTATAGGGAAATAATATAGGGTGTAGTTGTGTCCCTGGGTATAGGTTTTGCCGGACGCTGAAAAGTGTGTCCTAGGGAATTCGTCAAAAAAACAAATATCTTAGGCCGTCAACGCCTGCATAGGATGTATTTTGTGCGATAGATCTCAAAGACTATCTGAGGGATTGCATGCAAACCTTGCATATCGAAAGCATATAGGGTGTAGTTATGCCCCTGGGCATAGGTTTTGTCGGCTGCCGAAAACTGAAATGCTGGAATTGCACGTCTGAGGGGGACTTAGTCAGTTTCACTGACATACTTGTAGTCAAATGGATTTTGTTGCAGCGTTTAGGTGTTTGGAGTCATTCCTTTCATCATTGAAAGCTCTGCTCTGCTCCTTATATGTATACATGAGTGAAGATAATCAGCTGGAATACGTGAAGATGTTGGGGACGGGATGGAGGGGGGGGGGGGGGGTTGTGGGGTCACGAATAGTCAATTCCGTATGCGTGCTTTATATGCGACCCCCGGCCCCCTACCGTGGTAAATTTAACTTTGTCGGGGGAGGGGGGGGGGGAGGCGTTGTAACCTGCGTTCATGTCCGGCGTAGTTGGAGTGTCAATAAGAGCCCGGGCAGCTGCCAGGTCTGATTGCGGCCGCTTTTACTTCCGTCTTCGCTCACTGTTTGTACTGATCAGGAGCTTCATTGCACGTTACTTTGAGAAACATCATCGCGTGTTATATTTAAGAAGCATACTGCATGTCTTATTCTACTTATCAATGTTCATTCACCTGTTTTATTGACATAAACAAAATGGGTATGGTTGCATGCTGTATTTAAGATTCATCAATGCATGTCGTGTTCTGCTTATCAATGTTCATTCTGTGGTTTTATTGAAATAAACCAATTCGTTAAGTTCTAATGAGGTTTTCTTATGTGTTGTATGGGAAAATTTGTGCGTGGTACGCTTGGTGACTACACTGTTGTGCCAAAACTAAGAGATTATGATTGACAAAATGAACCAAGACTTCTTTCATTCCAGCTTGAGAGACATGAAAGTCAAATGTAATGAATGGACGCCCATGTTTTGCTTGGAAGAGTGCTGATAAAGTAAATGTGAGCAAGTGCAAGTCGTCAATATAGTATAACAATGTTAATAAATATAATACAAATAACAGGCTGCTTTCTACGGATAACTATTTTTTCCGCCGTGTTGCAGTTGTGATATAGGTTTGAGCTTGCGTCTGTCCGTTCGCACTCGTGTCCGGGCTATAACTCTCAAAGTATTTGTGGTATAGCTTTTTCCTTTGGCTTACGGTTAGAACATATATGGAAGGTGTGCAACGTCGTATTATTATTTTTCTTTTTTTTTTTTTTTTTTTTGAAATCGGACAAAAATTCTCAAAATTACGACTTGTTAAAAATGGCTGTTTTTTTCAGGAAATTTCTTAGCATGGATATTTGTCCAGACGAGTTCTCCGAAACTGTCCGATCCAGCGTTCTGCAATTTTCTGCAGTGAAAAAAATATATACATTGTATATGTGCAACTTCGTATTATCTTTGAAATCAGTTAAAATTGTCAAAAATACGACTTCTCAAAATATATATTTTTAGCCCAGTTACACATAAGCTAGGGCAGTATACCTATCTCTTTGCAAACGGCGTCCATTAGTTACCTGTTTAGTTAATGAAGGTAAATAAACATGCGCATTAGTTTGAAATAAGAACTCGCGCATCGACGGAAGTTCCATAAATATGCGCTGGGATCCGATATACGAACCTCGCATCAACGGAAGTAAAATAAACTTGGGCATTGGTTCGAAATGCGAACCGCCCATCGACACAAGTTAAATAAACATGCGCACTAGTCCGAAATGCTAACCGCTCATCAACGGAAGTTAAGCAACGAAATGCGAACCGAGCATCAACGAAATAAACACGCGCAGGGTTCGAAATGCAAACTGCGCTTCGACGCATGTTACATAAATATGCGCACTGGTCCGAAATGCACACGGCGCATAAACGGAATTTAATTTGCATGCGATCTACTCCGAAATGCGAACCGCGCATTAACGCAAGTTAAATAAACATGCGCACTGGTCTGAAATACGAACCGCTCATCAACGGAAGTTGAATAAACATGCAATGCGAACTACGCATCGATGCAGTTTTAATAAACATGAGCACTGGTTCGAAACGCAAACCGGGCATCGACGCAAGTTACATAAATGTGCAAACTTGTCTAAAAAAAAACGCACATCAACACAAATTAGATAAACATGCGCAGAGGTCAGAAATGTAAAACACGCATCAACGCAAGTCGAATGAATATGCGCACTGGTCCAAAATAAAAACCACGCATCAACGCAAATTGAATAAACATACACAGTGGTCCGAAATAATAACCGCGCATCAACGCAAGTCAGTAAACATGTGCAGTGGTCCGAAATGCGAACCGTGCATCAACGTAACCTAAATAAACTTGCACACTGGTCCGAAATGCACATTTGATTTTTTAGTCGACCGGACATTTTTGCTTTAACCCAGCCGACTTCATCGGATTGGATTAGTCGTATCACTATAGGGGGCTTGAATGTGTGTGCGTATGTTAAATTTTTTTCTTTCAAATACTACTCCCAAAGTTTTGCTCCAATTGTTTTGATATTACGCAGGAATTTTTCTTGGGTGGTTCCCCACCTGGCTATTACTTTTTTGGACGATTGACGAAAAATGGACAAAATGGCGGCACTTTTTTGTACCCTTTTTACCCATTTTTAAAATACTACTCCTTCTACAGTTTTATACCAATCGTTTAAATGTTACGCAGAGATGTTTCCAAGGGGTTCGCCTACCAGACTGTTATTTTTTTGCGGTTCGCTAAAAACTACCGAAATGGCGGAACTTTGAAATTTGGCAAAAACTGGAATAAATGCCAGTAAATAACTGAATTGTCAAACCATTCATTTATCTCTGTCTTTTTCAAATAGTTATAACATTTTAATCGATAGTTTCTTAGGTGCTTCTCCACCTGGACTTAGCTTTTTTCGCAAATGACAAAAAAAAAAAAAAAGAAAAAAAAAGAAAAAAAAATGTAAAATTGTGTAAATGTCGGTAAATCCGTGAATCGTCAAAATCGAACCTCTCCAACGTCCCTTTTCGGGTAGCTTCCAAATTCGAATTAAATGAATTTTACATACTTCATTTTTTGGCCCTACAGTATTTGTTTCAGAGTTTTTCTCTCTTTCCTTATTTGGTAACCCGGCTGGGTCATGTCCTTGGACATGCTTGTTTATATTTTTTGAGACTTTGAAGAAAAAAATAGTCTAAATACAAAGAAGCAGGCATCAACGGAAGTTGAATGGACATGCGCACTTGTTCGAAATTCGAACCACACATCAACGCAAGTTAAATAAATATGGGCAGTGGTCCAAAAAGCAAACCGCGTCTCAACGAACGTTAACGAAACATGCGCACTGGTCCGAAATGCGAACCGCGCATCAACGGAAATTAAATAAACATGCGCTCTTGTCCGAAATGCGAACCCCACATCAACACAAGTTAAGTCAATATGCGCACTGGTCTAAAATAAGAAATGCACTTCAACGCAAGTTAAGTAAGCATGCGCACTGGTCTAAAATAAGAACCGTGCATCAAAGCGAATTATAACACGCACCAGTTGAGTAATACACTGCCGTAAAAAAGAAATGATAAGAAACCGTAAGCATGTTCTAACCACGTACAGAAGTCACAAAGCCAATTCACACAAAAAGAGCGTGCATGGCTCTGAGATACTATAACAATGGCTTTGTGACGTAAAACGTTTTTCTTTGCGTTGCGCAAGTTGCTATGCGACACTTGTGTCGCAGGACAATTCCATAAAAAAAAATGTTTGTTTGTTAGAATGTGGATATATCCTGGTGCAGTCGTGCTTTGTATGGGATTCGAGCACTCGTGGAAGGCCAATCAACTCAGCGCGGTTCGTAACGTACCTTCCACGCGTGCTCGAATCCCATACAAAGCACTCAGCCGCATGATCTATCCCTGTATTAAATAAACACGCGCATTGGCCCGAACCGTGCATCAACGAATAAGAATCTCGCATCCACACAAATTAAATAAACATGCACACTGGTCTGAAATGCGAACCGCGCATCAACGAAAGTTAAGTAAACATGCGCTCTGGTCCGAAGTGCATTTATCGGTGTATATTTGGGTCAGTTGCTAAGTTTACTATTTATCCAACTCTTTGCCATCTCGTCTATTGAAGTCCTTTTTTTATTTCTCATGCATGCTGGAATTGATTTTATTGCATTTCGTAAGTTGGGATTTTTGTGCTTCCACAAGCTTGTTAAGTTTGACACTAGACGTGAAGTTCCCGGCCATAAGGTCCCCAAATGAATTTAGGGTCAAAATGTCTTCCCTCAAAAAGGTATGAAAACCCAAATTAACGCTTTATAAAGGGTTACACCGGCCATAATGTTTCAGACCATTAGGTCCACAAATGAATATAAGGCCAAAACGTCCCCCCAAAAAAGTACGATAACCTAAATTTACAGTTAATTAAGCTTTCCAATATGTTTCACTTGCTTTAATCTGTTAAATTTATGGAAAATTTGCTCGAAGGTTCTAAGTGTCAGCTTGTAGTTGCGAAATATTTATAAAACTGTCGTTTCTGCAGATACACGCCCACGCGCCTTCATGGACGACCGTTCCATAGTGGCCATTTCAACTAACTTGCAGTAAGTTCGTCAACTGTGAGACAGCATAATTGCACTGGTCCTCACGTCGCGAAGCAAAGGCGCATGAGTTGACGTGCGAAGAAGGAGACGCGTCCCGGTTTGGTTACCGTAGACCCCAAGCACTCGGCTGGGGTGAACTTTTTCGGATCTTAGATTCGAGTTTTAAAAGTTATCCGTCCCCTTGACACCAGGTCTCGGGACGAAGGTGTCTGCATCGGTGCAGTCACAAGTCCTAAGGAAGTGGACGAGACGTCAGCTCGGGAGATTGTATTTATTGTGGTTAGTGCCCACACGTATTTTTGACTAACACACTAACATTTTTTCTTGAAGCTTATTCACGGCACTCATTGGCATTTTATGAATCCCATGCCTTGTGGACGAATATTATGTTTTCATTCAATAGAAATTGATGCTTTGAAGGGAGAATTAGTAAATCATGTTGGTGGCTTATGGTGTAATACATGAATGCCATGGAATACGTGAATAAGTTGGTGAATATAATTATTAAATCAACATTAAATGTTATAATGTATATTTATGTTTGCAGCTTGAAAAAAAAAGAAAAAAAAAAAAAACGACGGCGAAACATGAACTTCAATAAATCTAATAAACACAATATATGAAACCCGGAACATAAAATATTCAGTTTAAACCTAGACCAATTCAATAAAAGAAATAATAACCACAAAATCAAACACTATGTATATAAAACTGTTACAAAGTGGAAAATAAATACATAAAACAAAGAAAAACAGTAAGCAATAAACACAAATAAAACAAAGAAAAACAGTAAGCAATAAACACAAATAAAACAAAGAAAAGCAGTAAGCAATAAACACAAATGAAACAAAGAAAAACAGTAAGTAATAAACACAAATAAAACAAAGAAAAACAGTAAGCGATAAACACAAATAAAAAAAAAAAAAAAACAGTAAGCAATAAACACAAACAAAACAAAGAAAAACAGTAAGCAATAAACACAAATAAAACAAAGAAAAACAGTAAGCAATAAACACAAATGAAACAAAGAAAAACAGTAAGTAATAAACACAAATAAAACAAAGAAAAACAGTAAGCAATAAACACAAACAAAACAAAGAAAAACAGTAAGCAATAAACACAAACAAAACAAAGAAAAGCAGTAAGCAATAAACACAAATAAAACAAAGAAAAAAAGTAAGCAATAAACACAAATAAAACAAAGAAAAACAATAAACAATAAATACAAACACTAAAGTAAATTTATTGCTTATATAATATATATTCAAAAATATAACAACTCAATAAATGAATTTATACATAAATAAAACAAATTCATAAATAAATACCTAAAAAAAGGCACATTATACAACCAATAGAAATATATACTAAATCTATAGACATAACAAAGAAATGCAATAAATATAAATAAACATAAAATATCGGCACTGGTTAAATGTAGAACAATTTTAAAAACAAAGGAAAAAAAATAAAATAAACATGCCATAGAATACAATCAGCATGAACACATACTGTTGATAGACTAATTATATATAAATATAGGACATGTCTGTCCAAATATGTACGTCATTTTATGTTAGCGAAAGGCATTTTAAGTTTGAATCTGTGGTTGTGTGTATTGACACATGCCTAATTTACCCCTCGGTCTTTCCCCGCCCTGCCTCACCCACCCTTACCAAACCAACCCCCTCTTCCTTTCTCTTTAAATGTGTGTTGTAAAATTTAAAAAAAAATGGAGAAGAAGAAGAAAAAGAAGTAGAAGAAGAACAGAACAGCCCAGAAGATCAGAAGAAATGAGACGAATAATTCCATGTAGATATATAGATTAGATTTGTCGTTCTGTGTAATTGACCAAACTCATTTTTCATACGTGATGAAGAGGTCGTGTAAAAAAAAAAAAAAAAAAAAAAACTTAGCAAGTACTAGCAAGTTATCTTATAACTGAACTTGTTTCACAACATTGAATGTGTATTATTAGACAAAAATGGAATTGGAGTGCGGTCGCTTGTGTAGTCTTACTTGCACATAACACACTAACATGCTTTGAGATTCTGTTCGAATTTGTACATTTTGTATTTTATGTATATGCATTCAACTAAATATAAAAAAAATGTGATTAACGTATGAGAAAACATGCATTATTAGTTCCCATATCGCTCTGGATGCCCCATGTATCTTCTGTTTATGTCCCGTGTGTCCGCCCCTTTATGCCCCATGTATTGGCCCTTTGTCCCCCTTGTGCCGGCCGCGTTTCTGCCATTTATGGGTCCGTTGTGCCTCCCCTGTATGCCCCCTGTATCGGCCCCTTATGCCCCATGTGCCCGCCGTGTTTGTTCAATGTACCTGTATGTTGTTCCCGCCCTGTGTGCCCTGTGCATTTGTCCTTTGTGTCCCTTGTGCCTGCGCTGCATGTCCCATGTATCGGCTCTTCATCCCCTTTGTGCCCGCCCTGTTGCCCCATTTATCGGCCTTTTGTGCTCAACCTATACTTCTCGTGTATCAGTCGTTTGTGTCCGTTGTGTTGTTTTCCATGAATGATTCAACTTTGATTATATGTTAACGTCAGACAATGCGAATGTAGAGGTGGTTGGCATACAATAATGTATGGCAAGCATTACCTACAGTCACAAAACACTTTGCATGCTCATCTACTTAAGATATACATATAAAACCGAAAGCCATAAATTGTGGATGTAGAGGTGGTTGGCATGCATAATGTATGGCAAGCATTACCTACATTTACAAGGCGCTTTACATATTCATCTGTGTTAACGTCAGACAATGTGAATGTAGAGGTGGTTGGCATGCAACAATGCATGACAGGCATTAACTACAGTCACAATAAACTTTACATGCTAGTCGTCTATTTAGCATATACATATAAAACCGACAGCTATAAATTGTGGATGTAGAGGTGGTTGGCATGCATAATGTATGGCAAGCATTACCTACAGTCACAAAACACTTTGCATGCTCATCTACTTAAGATATACATATAACACCGAAAGCCATAAATTGTGGATGTAGAGGTGGTTGGCATGCATAATGTATGTCAAGCATTACCTACGTTTCCAAGGCGCTTCGCATATGCATTTCAAACGCAATATATTGTGCATGATATTTACATAAACGTCCTGAAATTGTAATGGGTAGTGAGGGAGCGGATGGGGGGGGGGGGGGGGGGTGTTGGTTGAGCTAGCGGGGTTGGTGATTGGAGGGATTTGATGTTCATTTTTGTTTAGTTATTTGAGATAATGAGCACCAGGGGAACAGCCTCAAGTTCTTGACATTTAAGAAAGCGTTGCCGATAGTAGTATCGAAAGGGTTTTGATTTATTTATTTTATTTAGTTTCTTTTTATTTAGTCATTGGTTATTTGACATAATGAGCACCAAGGCACCAGCCTCAAGTTATTAACATTATAACCATGGTTAGCAGATAGTTCTATTGAACGGATTTTTATTTATTTATTTTATTTATTTATTTATTTTTGGTCATTTTTTTGTACTTGGCAGAATTGCTAGGAAACAATAATGTCTAAGCTTAAACCACACAAATAGTTTGACTGACTCTAGGTTTTGGTTAAATATATGGGCGTATTGACGTTTTAAGTGCTATCAGACCTTACTTTCTCGGCGTTTTGAATACAGGCAGTACATTTTATTTCTGATTCGCAGAAATTCAGTCGAAATATCAGGAACAATACTCCCAGATTTCGCACTCATATAGTACTTGATTTGAGTACTTGATCTATATTTTCGTGCTCAAAATGAATTACAAAAGTAATAATGATAATACTAATTATATATATATATATATATATATATATATATATATATATATATATATATATATATATATATATATATATATATATATATATATATATAATAGCAGTGATAATACTTGTAATAATAAAAATAATGGGGAAAGGGATAAAAAGAATAGCAACAGCAATACTGAAACTGCTGCTGCTGCGCATCATAGACAACGAGAAATACCTATTTTCATGATGAATGCACTAATATAACAGAGCGTTTTGTTTCACAGTATTTTGCTGCGCAGTGAAACACCACCCTTACCTTTCCGGGTTTATTCTCGTTGATCACGGGGTATGGAAGGTACCACACACGGTCACCTTCCATTCGTGCTTCCTGATCACTCAATTTGCGGGCGTAACCTTTCTTTACGTACTCCGCCATACCCTCCGAATACATTTTGTGTGGATTTTCATCCTGCTGAGACTGGAAGATCGTGGGTTCAAACCCCGGTCGGGTCATACCTAAGACTTTAAAATTGGTACTCCTTATTACCCTGTGAGGCACTCCACATGCAAGGGGTAGAAGGAGGTCTGAAATGCTCCATTTCAGAATAATGTGGCAGGGGGATCCCGACATGAGCATAGCTGTTGAAAGGGACCTAAAGAACAATACAATACAATTATTGTGCCTTTCTCTCCCTTTTCTTCTTTCTTCTCTTCATTCCTGGTTCGCTGCCTGAAAAACAAATGCAGATGGAATTGAAATAATAAAATTAAAAAGTGATTTAATTTTAAATGTTTTTCTGTACTGGATGGGATATATTCCTTTTACAAATGGTCCAAGCAATTTTAGTAGAAGGTGCGCTTTATCAGTCCATAATTTCTCCTTCTTGCCCCAGCTTGTTATCTTGGCGGCCCTCTCTGCTCCACCGTAGTCTTTTTTTTTTCTATTGGAGGTTGAAGGCTTTGTAGAATCCCTCCTTTGTAGGCGACAGGAATATGGAAGGACCACAGAGATGGAGTCGAAAAAAGTAATAAAGGAACCATATTGTATAAATTTCTCACGCAAATTTTGCCCATAACCATTTAATCATTTAACCAATTTCTTTTCTGTTTGTTTTTTGTAAATTTGTATCACAAGTCGTATAGGGCGCGACGATTTGCGGCAATTCCTGGGACAAGTCTTGAAAATTTCTCGGTCTATATGAACAGAAAAAGTATGTTTGTGATATACCTAAGCTTTTCAATAATGAGATTATACTTAGACATATCTCTTCTCAAAAACCGAATTTAAGGTAAGCGGCTTTTGAAACACCTATAACATGAACACTGGCGTTGACCAGTCCAACAAAACATGTGTTATTTAATGATGCAAATACGTGTTTCTTACACCATTTTCAAACACCTCATGGTTCCAACATCTATACGTGTTAGAATCTCTCTCCTCACATACCCCTTTCCTAACATCAACAATCTCAAAGTAAAGCCGTGGTTTTCTTGATTTATCAAATAAAAAAAAAAATAAAAACGTCATGTCTTTCCACGTCTTTTCATATCTATCACTCATTGTATCACTCTTGATGAAGGAAATATCGCTTTTCATTATCCTCACGTCCCCATCACCAGCACTGATTGCTTCTTCAGCATGACGATGAAAATGAGTTAGATATTGCCTATCCCATCGATTTGTATTGAACAAAAAAAAATCAAAATAAAATGTCACACATTTATTTGCAGTTATGTGCTGTTTTAAACACATAATTTTAGCCACCCATTGCATGTACCTCTATATAAAAACAAATATTCAGGTTCAAAAGTTCAAACACTTGTAATTTGTAAGACTTATATTAAAGTGTATGCGAAAGGTCCACTATATCAAACGCCTATTAATTTTCAAACACTTAAAATGGCAAACACCGATTTTTAAAATCTATATTTAGGTGTTTGGCAAAGACCTAAAATCTCAGACATCTATTTTTAAACACAGAAACTTCCTAAGACCGAATTTCAAACACCCTTTATAATTTTTTTGGGGCGAAAAACCAGCGAATCTGTAGATTCGCTGAAAAATTTCAGCGAATCCACAGATTCGCTAAGTGAGTCAGCAAATCAACATATTCGCTGAAATTTTCAGCGAATCTATAGATTCGCTGGTTTTATAAATTCGCTGTAACATTTATGTGCTTGGCAAATACATTATATTTCAAACATTTATTTTAAACGCTTAAAATTTTAAACATTTTTTTCAAACACATATATTTAAGTGTTTTGCAAAGACCTGAAATCTCAAACATCTATTTTTAAACAGCGACACTTCCTAAGACCGAATTTCAAAAACGGAGAAGTTTGAACACCTATATATTGTAACCCCTATATTAAAGTGTATGGCAAAGGCCCCCTATATCAAACAACTAAAATTTTCAAACACTCACAATTTTAAACACCTTTTTCAAACACCTATATTCAGGTGTTTGGCAAAGATTTTAAATTTCAAACACCTATTTTTGAACACCGAAACTGCCAAAGACCGAATTTCAAACACCCAGAAGTTCAAACACTATATTTTTGTAACCCTTTTATTAAAGGGTATGCGAAAGACCCACTATGTCAAACACCTATAATTTTCAAAAACCTAAAATGGCAAACACCTATATTTATGTGTTTGGCAAATATATTATACTTTAAAAATTTATTTCAAACACTTAAAATTTTAAACACCTTTCTTTCAATCACCTATATTTAGGTGTTTGGCAAAGACCTAAAATTTCAAACACCTATTTTTGAACTGTTAAGTCGAAGTCACTGGTGTATTATTTAATGTTTATTAGCCATACGATAATGCGTAACAAAGGCGATGACGACGAGGATAACGACGCGCACGATGACGACGACGACGACAAACTCATAAGTACGACTAACTGCAGAAAAAACAATAACAAAATAAATAACAAAAATGAGAGTAAAACCTATGGGTGATATAAAATTCAACAGTCAACGGTCTTAAAATCAATAATGAATAACGTTGTTTACGTACTTGAACGTATTAACGATATGCCAAGATCATAGCATTTACCGCAGAGAGGCATTTCCAATAAGGTCATACCTAAGACTTGAAAATTGGGACTCCTCCTTCTACCCTTTCAGGCACTCCACATGTAAGGGTTAGAAGGAGGGCTGGAATGCCCCATTTCAGTATAATGTGGCAGGGGGATCCCGACATGACCATTGCAGTTGAAAGGGATCTAAAGAACAATACAATACAATACCTTTCGTAACAACGGGCATTTGTATAATAACCAATGCCTTAGCAATTCACTAATATACGACAGACCAAGATTTATGAACACGCAGGTCAAATACGGATCTACTAACATTATATAATTCATTAAGTTACATTTTCTAGCATTAAAACGATTGCAGTTATGTAATTAGAATACACAAATAAAACAGCGATCTTACCGTAATTTTTATGGCCGTTATCCTATTGACTTAACACAAACTATTCAACTATTTAATTGCAATTCCGTCAAATTATTACACAATGTCCTAGTACATGTTCTGTTCATTTGCGGTTCAACCGTAATTCCGAATTATTGTCTTACTACTAAAAATTTAAACACCTTTTTTCAAACACCTATATCTAGGTTTTTGGCAAAGACCTAAAATTTCAAAGACCTATTTTTGAACACCGAAATTGCCAAAGACCAAATTTCAAACACCCACACCTATATCCAGGTGTTCGTCAAAGATCAAAAATTTCAAACACCTATTTTTGAACACCGAAACTGCCAAAGACCGAATTTCAAACACCCACACCTATATCTAGGTGTTTGGCAAAGACCTAAAATTTTAAACACCTATTTTTGAACATCGAAACTGCCAAAAACCGAATTTCAAACACCCAGAAGTTCAAACACCTATATTTTTGTAATCCCTATATTAAATTGTATGCGAAAAAAATGATCTTCTCAAAAAAAAATCAGATTTAGTCTTTCATATGAGTAAATATGCAAATTACGACGTCTTAAAGAAATCATAAGTAAATTAGTCACATGTCCAATAAATTAGGTCAGGTACTATATTAACTATGTGAAGGGTACCCGATGTGATGCATGGAAGGGGTTCCCGAACAATGACCCGAAGCACGGAAGGGGTACCGAATTTCAAACACCAACAAGTTCGAACACCTATATTTTGTAACCCCTATATTAAAGTGTATGGCAAAGGCCCACTATATCAAACACCTATAATTTTCAAAAACCTAAAATGGCAAACACCTATATTTATGTGTTTAGCAAAGACATTATACTTCAAATATTTATTTGAAACACTAAAAATTTTAAACACCTTTTTCAAACACCTATATCTAGGTGTTTGGCAAAGACCTAAAATTTCAAAGACCTATTTTTGAACACCGAAACTGCCAAAGACCGAATTTCAAACACCCACACCTATATCCAGGTGTTTGGCAAAGACCTAAAATTTCAAACACCTATTTTTGAACACCGAAACTGTCAAAGACCGAATTTCAAACACCCAGAAGTTCAAACACCTATATTTTTGTAACCCCTACATTAAATTGTATGCGAAAGGCCCACTATGTCAAACACCTATAATTTTCAAAAACCTAAAATGGCAAACACCTATATTTATGTGTTTGACAAAGACGATAGGGTTAGGGTTAGTTTAATAGGGTGGGTACGAACGAAAAAATGATCTTCTCAAAAAAAAAGATCACATTTAGTCTTGCATATAAGTAAATATGCAAATTACGACGCCTTTCAGAAATCATAAGTAAATTAGTCACATGTCCAATAAATTAGGTCAGGTACTATATTAACTATGTGAAGGGTACCCGAGGTGATGCGTGGAGGGGGTGCCCGAACAATGACCCGAAGAAAGCACGGAAGGGGTACCGAATTTCAAACACCAAGAAGTTCGAAGACCTACATTTTGTAACCCCTATATTAAAGTGTATCGCAAAGGCCCACTATATCAAACACCTATAATTTTCAAAAACCTAAAATGGCAAACACCTATATTTATGTGTTTGACAAAGACATTATGCTTCAAACATTTATTTCAAACACTAAAAAATTTAAACACCTTTTTTCAAACACCTATATCTAGGTTTTTGGCAAAGACCTAAAATTTCAAAGACCTATTTTTGAACACCGAAATTGCCAAAGACCAAATTTCAAACACCCACACCTATATCCAGGTGTTCGTCAAAGATCAAAAATTTCAAACACCTATTTTTGAACACCGAAACTGCCAAAGACCGAATTTCAAACACCCACACCTATATCTAGGTGTTTGGCAAAGACCTAAAATTTTAAACACCTATTTTTGAACATCGAAACTGCCAAAAACCGAATTTCAAACACCCAGAAGTTCAAACACCTATATTTTTGTAATCCCTATATTAAATTGTATGCGAAAAAAATGATCTTCTCAAAAAAAAAAACAGATTTAGTCTTTCATATGAGTAAATATGCAAATTACGACGTCTTAAAGAAATCATAAGTAAATTAGTCACATGTCCAATAAATTAGGTCAGGTACTATATTAACTATGTGAAGGGTACCCGATGTGATGCATGGAAGGGGTTCCCGAACAATGACCCGAAGCACGGAAGGGGTACCGAATTTCAAACACCAACAAGTTCGAACACCTATATTTTGTAACCCCTATATTAAAGTGTATGGCAAAGGCCCACTATATCAAACACCTATAATTTTCAAAAACCTAAAATGGCAAACACCTATATTTATGTGTTTAGCAAAGACATTATACTTCAAATATTTATTTGAAACACTAAAAATTTTAAACACCTTTTTCAAACACCTATATCTAGGTGTTTGGCAAAGACCTAAAATTTCAAAGACCTATTTTTGAACACCGAAACTGCCAAAGACCGAATTTCAAACACCCACACCTATATCCAGGTGTTTGGCAAAGACCTAAAATTTCAAACACCTATTTTTGAACACCGAAACTGTCAAAGACCGAATTTCAAACACCCAGAAGTTCAAACACCTATATTTTTGTAACCCCTACATTAAATTGTATGCGAAAGGCCCACTATGTCAAACACCTATAATTTTCAAAAACCTAAAATGGCAAACACCTATATTTATGTGTTTGACAAAGACGATAGGGTTAGGGTTAGTTTAATAGGGTGGGTACGAACGAAAAAATGATCTTCTCAAAAAAAAAAGATCACATTTAGTCTTGCATATAAGTAAATATGCAAATTACGACGCCTTTCAGAAATCATAAGTAAATTAGTCACATGTCCAATAAATTAGGTCAGGTACTATATTAACTATGTGAAGGGTACCCGAGGTGATGCGTGGAGGGGGTGCCCGAACAATGACCCGAAGAAAGCACGGAAGGGGTACCGAATTTCAAACACCAACAAGTTCGAAAACTTACATTTTGTAACCCCTATATTAAAGTGTATCGCAAAGGCCCACTATATCAAACACCTATAATTTTCAAAAACCTAAAATGGCAAACACCTATATTTATGTGTTTGACAAAGACATTATGCTTCAAACATTTATTTCAAACACTAAAAAATTTAAACACCTTTTTTTCAAACACCTATATCTAGGTTTTTGGCAAAGACCTAAAATTTCAAAGACCTATTTTTGAACACCGAAATTGCCAAAGACCAAATTTCAAACACTCACACCTATATCCAGGTGTTCTTCAAAGACCAAAAATTTCAAACACCTATTTTTGAACACCGAAACTGCCAAAGACCGAATTTCAAACACCCACACATATATCTAGGTGTTTGGCAAAGAGCTAAAATTTCAAACACCTGTTTTTGAACACCGAAACTGCTAAAGACCGAATTTCAAACACCCACACCTATATCTAGGTGTTTGGCAAAGACCTAAAATTTCAAACACCTATTTTTGAACACCGAAACGGCCAAAAACCGAATTTCAAACACCCAGAAGTTAAAATACCTCTATTTTTGTAATCCCTATATTAAATAATATGCGAAAGGCCCAATATGTCAAACACCTATAATTTTCAAAAAACTAAAATGGCAAACACCTATATTTATGTGTTTGAAAAAGACGATAGGGTTAGTGTTAGAATAATATGATGGATACGAACGAAAAAAAAGATCTTCTATAAAAAAATAGATCACATTTAGTCTTGCATATAAGTAAATATGCAAATTACGACGTCTTAAATAAATCGTAAGTAAATTAGTCACATGTCCAATAAATTAGGTCAGGTACCATATTAACTGTGAAGCGTACCCGGTGTGATGCATAGAAGGGTACGGCGGTTTGCCTAGTGGGTGTTGTGGAAAATATGCGTGTACGATTAAGGCGCCAGGTATTATTCCAGGCGGCTCATGCTGTCCCGCCTTTGCAGCTGCGATCACGGGGTGTGACGTCAGCAGCTTTAAACCGTATTATGATGCTCTACATTTAAACCTTCAGTCTACAAGTCCAGTGCATCGAATAAACTAATTCGGCAATTGCCTCAGACATGCTTAATACAAAATGTCATTCTTGCCTTTTAGCACAATTTTTCAATTAAGAAACACATTGCAACATATAAATTTGATTTTTAGGGGGCAGAGAAACTGGACAAACAATCGTTTCACTCTGTGTTAAAATGAGAAACTGTTGTTAAAATTATGTTGAAATGTTAAAAGCTAAAATATACGTTTATCTTTGAAAATAAGTAATCAAATAATTATACATTTTATAAATGTGTACATTGTATATTATATAGATGCGGTCATAATGAGACCGGGCGAGGGGCAATGTACACATGAACGAACATCGAACAACTGCATAATGGCTGTCGGCTGGAGCATAACTATATATGAGTAAACTATATATAATATTACGTATAATACTTATGCACTATCATGATTACTTTGTTCATATATAATGTAATTCGTGCAGTCAAGCATATATGAATAAAATGTAAGACCAATAGCTGATAGAGCTAAAGCGTGGCTATTGATCGTTACATAAACAACCATGTAGACTGGTACTTGAATCGCACGACACACTTTATTATATGCCTTCAAGGACAAATCCTTTTGCAATAACAACTCTCTTGTGTAAATAGTAGCATTGGTTTGTTGCAGTAAGGCAGATATTGACTATTCTGACTTTGAATATTTCCTGACATTTAAACAAGCATACATTAATGACACACTTACAAGGAAAACAATATACGGATTATTTTTTACATGAAACTGACCAAGTTGAAATAGAATTATGAACAGTGAAACCTCCACAGATAGATCGTCTAGTGGTGCTGTCACATTAAGCAACACACTTGTTAAAGATGGATATCACAATAAATCCTACCACGAGAGCGAATTAATAGACTCTAATTCTGATAGTGATAGCCAACCACCACCAGCAGCTGGAGAAATAGACCTTGGTAATTACAGAATAAAACTCTATCCAATAATCGGATCGGGTGCATTGGCTAATGTGTGTAACGCAAGAAATCTACTAACAGGAGAAAATATTGTTGCCAAGGCAATTACGATAGCTGATCAAGACCGAAAATATGAGGATTTAAAGACAATGGCAATGGATGAAGGAACTAAGATGAAGGCACTTGTTTATCCTAAAATCGTCCAGTTATACGATTTCTTTGAGCTTGAGAACACTGCTTGGCTGTTTATAAAGTTTTGTGATCACTATTTATCGCATAATACAAACTGGCCATTTCTCGAAAAAGTCAATAACCCTAACCCAAGCCCGAAAACACATTGATTAAAGGCATAGGCAACAAGCAAGTTGCACAATTAATAGAAGCATAACTTTTTTTGGAATGTACGTTTAATCTCAATTATCAGTGAAACTAACCTTATTTAGAAATAATATATTTCAGTACAATCGAAAAAAACCTCACAAACGAAACCATTTGGTCGTGAAATGTCTGAAGCTTTCAACATAGGTCATTCGTTGCCTTGTATTATAGAAACAATCTTCGACGACAACAATGTAGTATGTCATTTCAAAGAGCTCATTGGTGAAATTGCATAATTTGAAGACAGCAAACGAGTGCAAATACATCGCGTAAAGTCGTTTTCGATAGTGTAAAATATTATACCACATATTCCTAAAAAGATAAGTAAACTTAACTGACGCAGTTTTTTTCATTGTATCACAGTAACTAGTTTTTTATCGTTTTGATACAGTTCATTTATCAGAATCGCATTTTAGGAATTGTTGGTTTTTTATTTCAAGCATTTTATCAGTTATCTGAAATATCTGATAAAATCATTACTACATAAAGATGCAAAAATATATATCTTGGGTTGCTGAGTTATAATGAGAGTTAATAAATGAAACTTATGTCTTAACAATGATAATCATGATAGATACCAAGTAACTTGTCTTGACGAAAATAAACGGCTCACAGAATGTCTTATTGTTCTATTTTAGGAAATGCCGAGGACAGCACTATCGTAAGTACCCTCGATCAAGTATTAACGCATGTTGAGACGATGGTACTATATAAATGGCTTTGGTCATTGAAACTAATTAACAATGAATTATGGAGCTGCGAAGGTGATGGTATCACAATATATAACAGTAAATTACGGATGCTGCGCAAGTTGCAGCACAACCGTCGTTCTGTATACAGCGTGGCACTGCTTCCTGACGACACCGTGGCCGTGGCCGGTAGAAAATTGAACCAATTCACTAAAACAGGTTTTCGTGTTTAGTCATTAGATCCAATTGCGTTTCATATTTTTTTGTAAATTTAATATTTATACATAAGCAGCCGAACAAATTGCTTCGCTTTCTAAATATGTATAGGGGATCAGGAAGAAAGAATTATAAGTTTCTTCTACCTACCTATCTACCTACAAGCATCAGGTATAACGCATATTGTGATTAGTGGAGCAATGTGTAAGAGAGGATGAACCGTTGATACATTTATCGCAGTACTAATTCAATTTGCAAATTGTTCTTAAATCATTAACCGTAGCCTTGACCGTAATTGGGGATAATATTTTTACAGCTAGCTGTAAACCAGGTGTATTTTGTAGCAGTATTTCTCTGCTAAACATAAAAGTATATTTTAAAATAGCATTCTTTTTGAGTATCATTCTTTGCGATTTCATTTTCTTTTATCAATCCAAATCCCTTAGTTTGGTTGTCCACTCTCGTGCATCATTGTTGCTGTTTAATATTACGCAATATTTGTTGACTTTGTACCGTAAAGTGTCGTTAAACCAATCAAATAACTAACTAACTAACTAACCGTAAAGTTAATCTTAAATGATATATCGCATATAGTGGACATACAAAACAGCCTAAATTTTATAAACCATAGATCTCCATGGAGTACATACGCTCGAATGTGGTAGTCAACGACAAAGCATACATATTTACAACATGATGTGCTCATAGAGCAATATGTATCTCCAGTCTGATTGTAATATCTATTTTCCTACTTGCTTTTACTATTCCTAATAATCATTCACAAAATCCAACGTATAAGTTTTAACAAACAACATGAGAAAAACAGTCTTTTGCTAGTTGATAGTAATTCTTAACAAACAAAATGAGCAAAAAAAAAAAAAAAAAAAAAAAAAACAAAAAAAAAAAACAAATACTGATTCAAAACGAAAGTGGACAGCTTTTAAAACATTTAAAGCTCCTGTAAAAGTCTAATGGATTAAGCATTTCCACCAAACTGATGCCATTTTGTGTTGTTATTCTGTCGCATAATTGGTTGTCTGGATTCTGTAAGACCTTTTGCTGATTACAGCGTGGCCTTTGACATCAATTCTAACGCCCAATAGCTGTCAACCTACTTTTTACCCAGGTTGCAGTTGATTCATTCCACAAATGTAAGAAAAAAAAACACTTCAAATATGTGTTTAAATGGGTCTGAAAAAGTGCTTGGTAAATGAAATTTAAATTTATTTCATCATTACTAACTTCAATTATTCTGCTTTGTTTTCATACAAGCTTTGTTTATTATCTATATGACTAAATGGTAGAAAGTGAGCTCACAAAACTTCAATGACACCGACGAAATAAAATCGGATGATAGCATAATCTCCATTTTTGTAAACAAAAGGATTGAAGATAAATACCTTATTTTTGAATAGTAGTTCAGTATTTCATTGGTAACTGCATGATTAACACTAAGTAAATATTTGGCTTTTACATGGATTTTGACTGTCTAAACTGCGTGCATAGATGTACACACGGGAATGGAGTCTGAGATATACTGCATATAATATGGCGAAAATTCGCATGCTGGCGTGTATGTTCTTAATATAGACTAATACAGGCAAAAGAAAAAAATCTTAATAATCATCAGAATTACGTTCCGTACAAATCGCCATGCTTTGTATTAAGTGCGTTGAGCAGAATAAAACATATACGCATGCATACTTATACAGTGCTCAACTCGATGCACATTGTTTAGTTGTCAAAAGGACCAAAACAATTCAGATGACACAAACGCTTGTTACCAAAGAGAATATCTAATTTTTCACAGTGCGGAACTTTAGGATATATATTACGTAATGCCAAGGTGGTTTATATAACTTATAAATTAAGCATGTTTGCCAAAGCGAAAAAAAAATAGGGAGACGCTCATAGATACGCAAAAGTATAATCACTATATGGCTGTTGAATCGGAAAGCTATAAGGCTAGCACTAGGAAAACATAAAACTATGCTTATAGTTTTGATGAATATGTACTGTATTTGCTGCCATTATACATTTATATAATGTCGATTACTGTACGTGTAATCTCATTGTTTATTAGTTTGTTGCTCATTCAGGTGTATACTTTCAATTCGTTATTTCTACTTCGGTTCCAAGTCGTTTGGTATGTGTCATGCATTTGTTTTGGTTAAGTCCATAAAGTTGTCCAGCCTTACTTTTCACTATAAAATAAAACTAATAATAATATTAATGATTATTACTTGCAGTGAAATTCATTTATAATACAGTAAAACCTGTAATGTACTTATCACATACACATACACTTAGGGGAACTTAGCAGTCTAAGTTTGCTGTTTAAGTTCAACTCCTACATAGTGGGAAATAGATTTTGGCAGGTGTTTGCTCACGCAAGCATTAATGCCAAAGACCATTTTGAGATTTTTGTCTGAACACAGTGTTGTATAGCTGTTGTTCTATTATCTTGAAATGGAACACCCCAGCAGAGACCGTAATAGTCTTCCTTTTGCAACAGAACTGACACAATATGACCCTAACGGGTTGCTAGTGTCGTTAAACCAATCAATCAATCAATCAATCAATCAAATTTATTTTCTAAATTAAGCTTACTTGATTATGTCCTATGAAAACGAGTAATATATTCTTATAATTGTTAAGCGATTTCATCAAAAGAAAAACGCTGATAAAGAATACTGAAATGTGTCAGCGCATGGTAGTGAGCTTAAACTACCCTTGATGCTATAAAACCTTTAGTACACATAATCAAATATAACTTTATTAACCAGTCTACAAAGTACTCTTTCACTTGATTACTATATTAAAATGATTATTTAATCGTCAAATGATTTCATCAACACGATCTGAGACATCAAGTACTGGGACGTGACAGTGAATGTAAGTGATTGGCAAAGTAGTGCCGGCGTATTTCACATAATTCATGTATTACTTTTTAGGTGAATTCATAAAAGAGATAGCAGACACGACATACTGGGATGTAGCGGTGAGTGGTGGTGATTTGTTTGCAACGGACAGCGAGTCACCTGTAATAGACGTATACGGCGCCAGCACCTGGGGCAAGCAGCGCACCATCCGCACACCATGCAAGGACAGTAGACATAATCATCTGTTTGATTGGCATTCAGTCTGTGTTCAAAATAATAAGATCATTCTCTGTTGTGAAAAAATGAGTAAAATATATATTCTTAACTCCGATGGCGCAGTCATAACCGAAATCGGTCCCGATATCAGCCTTACTCAACCATCAAGCGGTGCCTCCGCACAAAGCGACCACGGGTCAATATCAACTAAACTGAAGCGCCCACGGATCTGCCAGGTAGACTGTGATGGCTCAGTGTTGGTTGCTGATGAATGGAAGAACCGCCTTTTAGTGATGGACAAGTCAGAGTTGTGGCAGGAGATTAGGCTAAAAAACGCTGCACTGAATATGCCTAAAGATGCAGTGTGGTGGGGTGGCAGGTTGACTGTCCTATATAACAGCTTTTATGAATATAGATTGGTATCCTTAATACCTGAGTAAGATGACAGCAACGGATTCACATGTTTATTGATACTTATTATTACTTCTGCAAGTAAAACTCAAAATCTACATCAGACTGTTTCAATATGTACCCCACAATAAGATATGTATTCAAATAAACGATTTTAGTACTTTTGTATTTAATAGAACAAAACCAGTTTAAGGTTACATTCACTTTTACATGTATAGATTCCTTTCTATATTTATCTTTTAAAATTTAAATATCTATTCTTAAGTAAATGTACTAAACTGGAATTTTTTTTTCAAAACTTAGTTATTTCATTGAATTGGTTCACCAAGTGGCTTTCACTAATAAAAAATAAAGTTTGAGCTTATTACATTTATTTGTTTTTTGCCGAAACAGTATTGGTTGCACCGACGTACATAACCAGAATTCTGGTGAAATACATACATGAAATAACCGCCAATTATAAAAAAAAGAACTTTGGCTTTTATATTTTGTATATGGAAAACTATGGAGAACTATGGAGAACTCCAACTATGGAGAAAAAACATTGTTCTTCACTGCTTTTGGAAATGGCCTCCTTCAGGCTTTCATTCTTTATCTTGAGCTGTCGATTCTTCTCCTTTTCGGCAGTATTCAAGGACATCAGACTATCTACTGTGTCTTGAATGTGTTTGTTTTCTTTACCTCTTTTATAAATGGCCTCCTCCAGGCTTTCATTTTCCATCTGGATATGTTCATTTATCGCCGTTTCGGTAGCATTCTCCCTTAATGTGCTTTCATTTTTAGACCTTAGACCAGTTAGTTATTTCATTGAATTGGTTCACTAAGTGGCTTTCACTAATAAAAAATAAAGTTTGAGCTTATTACATTTATTTGTTTTTTGCCGAAACAGTATTGGTTGCACCGACGTACATAACCAGAATTCTGGTGAAATACATACATGAAATAACCGCCAATTATAAAAAAAAGAACTTTGGTTTTTATATGTTGTATACAAATTACATATCTAAGAAAAAATATTAGTAGCCCATATAATTTCGATTCTCTTATACAAACAAGTATGCCATTTTCCTCTCCGCGGAACAATCATAAGATTAGGTTACGTTTAGCTGGGCCCATGTCATGACTCATTTGCAACACCAATATATGTAAATGAAGAGAACTGATGTGTGCCTAATAATCCGTGACCTCGTAAGTCTATAAAATGAAATTCCCCACTCTTGGCATTTCTTCCCTTTCCAACTATGGAGAAAAAACTCGAGTAGCACAGCTTTTCTATATGGTACCTTTATGTGCAAGAGAAGAAAGCTTACCAAGACGTTGTCTGTACAGACCCATGATCATTTAAGTCCAAGCATTAGATAATTCGACATTTTTGAGATTTCTCATTTCCCATTTTGGAGAAATGAATCTGATGAACGATTACATTTTTCATCTTGAGCTGTTAATCTTTTTTCCTTTTTTGACAGTACTCGCAGACATCATACTATCTATTGTGTCTGGAGGTTGCTTGTGTTCTTCACTTCTTTTGTAAATGATCTCTTTCATGCTTTCATTTTTCAGTTCATTCACTTCGCTTAGGTGTAAATTCCTCTGGCTTTCTGAAGCATTCTCCCTTAACATCCTTTTGTTATCATATCTGAGATTAGATGCTATGAGTAGAAGGTGCACTTTTTCACTCTGCTTTTTATTGTTTATCTTGAGCTGTTGATTCTTCTCCTTTTCGACAGTATTCACAGACCTCAGACTATCTACTGTGTTTTGAAGCTGCATGTGTTCTTCACTGCTTTTGGAAATGGCCTCCTTCATGCTTTTATTCTTTATCTTGAGCTGTCGATTCTTCTCCTTTTCGGCAGTATTCAAGGACATCAGACTATCTACTGTGTCTTGAATGTGTTTGTTTTCTTTACCTCTTTTATAAATGGCCTCCTCCAGGCTTTCATTTTCCATCTGGATATGTTCATTTATCGCCGTTTCGGTAGCATTCTCCCTTAATGTGCTTTCATTTTTAGACCTTAGACCAGTTAGTTATTTCATTGAATTGGTTCACTAAGTGGCTTTCACTAATAAAAAATAAAGTTTGAGCTTATTACATTTTTTTTTTGCCGAAACAGTATTGGTTGCACCGACGTACATAACCAGAATTCTGGTGAAATACATACATGAAATAACCGCCAATTATAAAAAAAGAACTTTGGCTTTTATATGTTGTATACAAACTACATATCTAAGAAAAAATATTAGTAACCTATATAATTTCGATTCTCTTATACAAACAAGTATGCCAGTTTCCTCTCCGCGGAACAATCATAAGATTAGGTTACGTTTAGCTGGGCCCATGTCATGACTCATTTGCAACACCAATATATGTAAATGAAGAGAACTGATGTGTGCCTAATAATCCGTGACCTCGTAGTCTATAAAATGAAATTCCCCACTCTTGGCATTTCTTCCCTTTCCAACTATGGAGAAAAAACTCGAGTAGCACAGCTTTTCTATATGGTACCCTTATGTGCAAAAGAAGAAATGAAGTCGTTGAAGGGTTACCAAGACGTTGTCTGTACAGACCCATGATCATTTAAGTCCAAGCATTAGATAATTCGACATTTTTGAGATTTCTCATTTCCCATTTTGGAGAAATGAATCTGATGAACGATTACATTTTTCATCTTGAGCTGTTAATCTTTTTTCCTTTTTTGACAGTATTCGCAGACATCATACTATCTATTGTGTCTGGAGGTTGCTTGTGTTCTTCACTTCTTTTAAAAATGATCTCCTTCATGCTTTCATTTTTCAGTTCATTCACTTCGCTTAGGTGTAAATTCCTCTGGCTTTCTGAAGCATTCTCCCTTAACATCCTTTTGTTATCATATCTGAGATTAGATGCTATGAGTAGAAGGTGCACTTTTTCACTCTGCTTTTTATTGTTTATCTTGAGCTGTTGATTCTTCTCCTTTTCGACAGTATTCACAGACCTCAGACTATCTACTGTGTCTTGAAGCTGCTTGTGTTCTTCACTGCTTTTGGAAATGGCCTCCTTCATGCTTTCATTCTTTATCTTGAGCTGTCGATTCTTCTCCTTTTCGGCAGTATTCAAGGACATCAGACTATCTACTGTGTCTTGAAGGTGTTTGTTTTCTTTACCTCTTTTATAAATGGCCTCCTCCAGGCTTTCATTTTCCATCTGGATATGTTCATTTATCGCCGTTTCGGTAGCATTCTCCCTTAATGTGCTTTCATTTTTAGACCTTAGACCAGTTAGTTATTTCATTGAATTAGTTCACTAAGTGGCTTTCACTAATAAAAAATAAAGTTTGAGCTTATTACATTTATTTGTTTTTTGCCGAAACAGTATTGGTTGCACCGACGTACATAACCAGAATTCTGGTGAAATACATACATGAAATAACCGCCAATTATAAAAAAAAAAGAACTTTGGTTTTTATATGTTGTATACAAATTACATATCTAAGAAAAAATATTAGTAGCCCATATAATTTCGATTCTCTTATACAAACAAGTATGCCATTTTCCTCTCCGCGGAACAATCATAAGATTAGGTTACGTTTAGCTGGGCCCATGTCATGACTCATTTGCAACACCAATATATGTAAATGAAGAGAACTGATGTGTGCCTAATAATCCGTGACCTCGTAAGTCTATAAAATGAAATTCCCCACTCTTGGCATTTCTTCCCTTTCCAACTATGGAGAAAAAACTCGAGTAGCACAGCTTTTCTATATGGTACCTTTATGTGCAAGAGAAGAAATGAACTCGTTGAAGCTTACCAAGACGTTGTCTGTACAGACCCATGATCATTTAAGTCCAAGCATTAGATAATTCGACATTTTTGAGATTTCTCATTTCCCATTTTGGAGAAATGAATCTGATGAACGATTACATTTTTCATCTTGAGCTGTTAATCTTTTTTCCTTTTTTCACAGTATTCGCAGACATCATACTATCTTTTTTGTCTGGATGTTTCTTGTGTTCTTCACTTCTTTTGTAAATGATCTCTTTCATGCTTTCATTTTTCAGTTCATTCACTTCGCTTAGGTGTAAATTCCTCTGGCTTTCTGAAGCATTCTCCCTTAACATCCTTTTGTTATCATATCTGAGATTAGATGCTATGAGTAGAAGGTGCACTTTTTCACTCTGCTTTTTATTGTTTATCTTGAGCTGTTGATTCTTCTCCTTTTCGACAGTATTCACAGACCTCAGACTATCTACTGTGTCTTGAAGCTGCATGTATTCTTCACTGCTTTTGGAAATGGCCTCCTTCATGCTTTCATTCTTTATCTTGAGCTGTCGATTCTTCTCCTTTTCGGCAGTATTCAAGGACATCAGACTATCTACTGTGTCTTGAAGGTGTTTGTTTTCTTTACCTCTTTTATAAATGGCCTCCTCCAGGCTTTCATTTTCCATCTGGATATGTTCATTTATCGCCGTTTCGGTAGCATTCTCCCTTAATGTGCTTTCATTTTTAGACCTTAGACCAGTTAGTTATTTCATTGAATTGGTTCACTAAGTGGCTTTCACTAATAAAAAATAAAGTTTGAGCTTATTACATTTATTTGTTTTTTGCCGAAACAGTATTGGTTGCACCGACGTACATAACCAGAATTCTGGTCAAATACGTACATGAAATAACCGCCAATTATATAAAAAAAAGAACTTTGGCTTTTATATGTTGTATACAAACTACATATCTAAGAAAAAATATTAGTAACCTATATAATTTCGATTCTCTTATACAAACAAGTATGCCAGTTTTCTCTCCGCGGAACAATCATAAGATTAGGTTACGTTTAGCTGGGCCCATGTCATGACTCATTTGCAACACCAATATATGTAAATGAAGAGAACTGATGTGTGCCTAATAATCCGTGACCTCGTAAGTCTATAAAATGAAATTCCCCACTCTTGGCATTTCTTCCCTTTCCAACTATGGAGAAAAAACTCGAGTAGCACAGCTTTTCTATATGGTACCTTTATGTGCAAGAGAAGAAATGAACTCGTTGAAGGGTTACCAAGACGTGGTCTGTATAGACCCATGATCATTTAAGTCCAAGCATTAGATAATTCGACATTTTTGAGATTTCTCATTTCCCATTTTGGAGAAATGAATCTGATGAACGATTACATTTTTCATCTTGAGCTGTTAATCTTTTTTCCTTTTTTGACAGTACTCGCAGACATCATACTATCTATTGTGTCTGGAGGTTGCTTGTGTTCTTCACTTCTTTTGTAAATGATCTCCTTCATGCTTTCATTTTTCAGTTCATTCACTTCGCTTAGGTGTAAATTCCTCTGGCTTTCTGAAGCATTCTCCCTTAACATCCTTTTGTTATCATATCTGAGATTAGATGCTATGAGTAGAAGGTGCACTTTTTCACTCTGCTTTTTATTGTTTATCTTGAGCTGTTGATTCTTCTCCTTTTCGACAGTATTCACAGACCTCAGACTATCTACTGTGTTTTGAAGCTGCATGTGTTCTTCACTGCTTTTGGAAATGGCCTCCTTCATGCTTTTATTCTTTATCTTGAGCTGTCGATTCTTCTCCTTTTCGGCAGTATTCAAGGACATCAGACTATCTACTGTGTCTTGAATGTGTTTGTTTTCTTTACCTCTTTTATAAATGGCCTCCTCCAGGCTTTCATTTTCCATCTGGATATGTTCATTTATCGCCGTTTCGGTAGCATTCTCCCTTAATGTGCTTTCATTTTTAGACCTTAGACCAGTTAGTTATTTCATTGAATTGGTTCACTAAGTGGCTTTCACTAATAAAAAATAAAGTTTGAGCTTATTACATTTTTTTTTTTGCCGAAACAGTATTGGTTGCACCGACGTACATAACCAGAATTCTGGTGAAATACATACATGAAATAACCGCCAATTATAAAAAAAGAACTTTGGCTTTTATATGTTGTATACAAATTACATATCTAAGAAAAAATATTAGTAACCTATATAATTTCGATTCTCTTATACAAACAAGTATGCCAGTTTCCTCTCCGCGGAACAATCATAAGATTAGGTTACGTTTAGCTGGGCCCATGTCATGACTCATTTGCAACACCAATATATGTAAATGAAGAGAACTGATGTGTGCCTAATAATCCGTGACCTCGTAGTCTATAAAATGAAATTCCCCACTCTTGGCATTTCTTCCCTTTCCAACTATGGAGAAAAAACTCGAGTAGCACAGCTTTTCTATATGGTACCCTTATGTGCAAAAGAAGAAATGAAGTCGTTGAAGGGTTACCAAGACGTTGTCTGTACAGACCCATGATCATTTAAGTCCAAGCATTAGATAATTCGACATTTTTGAGATTTCTCATTTCCCATTTTGGAGAAATGAATCTGATGAACGATTACATTTTTCATCTTGAGCTGTTAATCTTTTTTCCTTTTTTGACAGTATTCGCAGACATCATACTATCTATTGTGTCTGGAGGTTGCTTGTGTTCTTCACTTCTTTTAAAAATGATCTCCTTCATGCTTTCATTTTTCATTTCATTCACTTCGCTTAGGTGTAAATTCCTCTGGCTTTCTGAAGCATTCTCCCTTAACATCCTTTTGTTATCATATCTGAGATTAGATGCTATGAGTAGAAGGTGCACTTTTTCACTCTGCTTTTTATTGTTTATCTTGAGCTGTTGATTCTTCTCCTTTTCGACAGTATTCACAGACCTCAGACTATCTACTGTGTCTTGAAGCTGCTTGTGTTCTTCACTGCTTTTGGAAATGGCCTCCTTCATGCTTTCATTCTTTATCTTGAGCTGTCGATTCTTCTCCTTTTCGGCAGTATTCAAGGACATCAGACTATCTACTGTGTCTTGAAGGTGTTTGTTTTCTTTACCTCTTTTATAAATGGCCTCCTCCAGGCTTTCATTTTCCATCTGGATATGTTCATTTATCGCCGTTTCGGTAGCATTCTCCCTTAATGTGCTTTCATTTTTAGACCTTAGACCAGTTAGTTATTTCATTGAATTAGTTCACTAAGTGGCTTTCACTAATAAAAAATAAAGTTTGAGCTTATTACATTTATTTGTTTTTTGCCGAAACAGTATTGGTTGCACCGACGTACATAACCAGAATTCTGGTGAAATACATACATGAAATAACCGCCAATTATAAAAAAAAAGAACTTTGGTTTTTATATGTTGTATACAAATTACATATCTAAGAAAAAATATTAGTAGCCCATATAATTTCGATTCTCTTATACAAACAAGTATGCCATTTTCCTCTCCGCGGAACAATCATAAGATTAGGTTACGTTTAGCTGGGCCCATGTCATGACTCATTTGCAACACCAATATATGTAAATGAAGAGAACTGATGTGTGCCTAATAATCCGTGACCTCGTAAGTCTATAAAATGAAATTCCCCACTCTTGGCATTTCTTCCCTTTCCAACTATGGAGAAAAAACTCGAGTAGCACAGCTTTTCTATATGGTACCTTTATGTGCAAGCGAAGAAATGAACTCGTTGAAGCTTACCAAGACGTTGTCTGTACAGACCCATGATCATTTAAGTCCAAGCATTAGATAATTCGACATTTTTGAGATTTCTCATTTCCCATTTTGGAGAAATGAATCTGATGAACGATTACATTTTTCATCTTGAGCTGTTAATCTTTTTTCCTTTTTTCACAGTATTCGCAGACATCATACTATCTTTTTTGTCTGGATGTTTCTTGTGTTCTTCACTTCTTTTGTAAATGATCTCTTTCATGCTTTCATTTTTCAGTTCATTCACTTCGCTTAGGTGTAAATTCCTCTGGCTTTCTGAAGCATTCTCCCTTAACATCCTTTTGTTATCATATCTGAGATTAGATGCTATGAGTAGAAGGTGCACTTTTTCACTCTGCTTTTTATTGTTTATCTTGAGCTGTTGATTCTTCTCCTTTTCGACAGTATTCACAGACCTCAGACTATCTACTGTGTCTTGAAGCTGCATGTATTCTTCACTGCTTTTGGAAATGGCCTCCTTCATGCTTTCATTCTTTATCTTGAGCTGTCGATTCTTCTCCTTTTCGGCAGTATTCAAGGACATCAGACTATCTACTGTGTCTTGAAGGTGTTTGTTTTCTTTACCTCTTTTATAAATGGCCTCCTCCAGGCTTTCATTTTCCATCTGGATATGTTCATTTATCGCCGTTTCGGTAGCATTCTCCCTTAATGTGCTTTCATTTTTAGACCTTAGACCAGTTAGTTATTTCATTGAATTGGTTCACTAAGTGGCTTTCACTAATAAAAAATAAAGTTTGAGCTTATTACATTTATTTGTTTTTTGCCGAAACAGTATTGGTTGCACCGACGTACATAACCAGAATTCTGGTCAAATACGTACATGAAATAACCGCCAATTATATAAAAAAAGAACTTTGGCTTTTATATGTTGTATACAAACTACATATCTAAGAAAAAATATTAGTAACCTATATAATTTCGATTCTCTTATACAAACAAGTATGCCAGTTTCCTCTCCGCGGAACAATCATAAGATTAGGTTACGTTTAGCTGGGCCCATGTCATGACTCATTTGCAACACCAATATATGTAAATGAAGAGAACTGATGTGTGCCTAATAATCCGTGACCTCGTAAGTCTATAAAATGAAATTCCCCACTCTTGGCATTTCTTCCCTTTCCAACTATGGAGAAAAAACTCGAGTAGCACAGCTTTTCTATATGGTACCTTTATGTGCAAGAGAAGAAATGAACTCGTTGAAGGGTTACCAAGACGTGGTCTGTATAGACCCATGATCATTTAAGTCCAAGCATTAGATAATTCGACATTTTTGAGATTTCTCATTTCCCATTTTGGAGAAATGAATCTGATGAACGATTACATTTTTCATCTTGAGCTGTTAATCTTTTTTCCTTTTTTGACAGTACTCGCAGACATCATACTATCTATTGTGTCTGGAGGTTTCTTGTGTTCTTCACTTCTTTTGTAAATGATCTCCTTCATGCTTTCATTTTTCAGTTCATTCACTTCGCTTAGGTGTAAATTCCTCTGGCTTTCTGAAGCATTCTCCCTTAACATCCTTTTGTTATCATATCTGAGATTAGATGCTATGAGTAGAAGGTGCACTTTTTCACTCTGCTTTTTATTGTTTATCTTGAGCTGTTGATTCTTCTCCTTTTCGACAGTATTCACAGACCTCAGACTATCTACTGTGTTTTGAAGCTGCATGTGTTCTTCACTGCTTTTGGAAATGGCCTCCTTCATGCTTTTATTCTTTATCTTGAGCTGTCGATTCTTCTCCTTTTCGGCAGTATTCAAGGACATCAGACTATCTACTGTGTCTTGAATGCGTTTGTTTTCTTTACCTCTTTTATAAATGGCCTCCTCCAGGCTTTCATTTTCCATCTGGATATGTTCATTTATCGCCGTTTCGGTAGCATTCTCCCTTAATGTGCTTTCATTTTTAGACCTTAGACCAGTTAGTTATTTCATTGAATTGGTTCACTAAGTGGCTTTCACTAATAAAAAATAAAGTTTGAGCTTATTACATTTTTTTTTTGCCGAAACAGTATTGGTTGCACCGACGTACATAACCAGAATTCTGGTGAAATACATACATGAAATAACCGCCAATTATAAAAAAAGAACTTTGGCTTTTATATGTTGTATACAAACTACATATCTAAGAAAAAATATTAGTAACCTATATAATTTCGATTCTCTTATACAAACAAGTATGCCAGTTTCCTCTCCGCGGAACAATCATAAGATTAGGTTACGTTTAGCTGGGCCCATGTCATGACTCATTTGCAACACCAATATATGTAAATGAAGAGAACTGATGTGTGCCTAATAATCCGTGACCTCGTAGTCTATAAAATGAAATTCCCCACTCTTGGCATTTCTTCCCTTTCCAACTATGGAGAAAAAACTCGAGTAGCACAGCTTTTCTATATGGTACCCTTATGTGCAAAAGAAGAAATGAAGTCGTTGAAGGGTTACCAAGACGTTGTCTGTACAGACCCATGATCATTAAGTCCAAGCATTAGATAATTCGACATTTTTGAGATTTCTCATTTCCCATTTTGGAGAAATGAATCTGATGAACGATTACATTTTTCATCTTGAGCTGTTAATCTTTTTTCCTTTTTTGACAGTATTCGCAGACATCATACTATCTATTGTGTCTGGAGGTTGCTTGTGTTCTTCACTTCTTTTAAAAATGATCTCCTTCATGCTTTCATTTTTCATTCCATTCACTTCGCTTAGGTGTAAATTCCTCTGGCTTTCTGAAGCATTCTCCCTTAACATCCTTTTGTTATCATATCTGAGATTAGATGCTATGAGTAGAAGGTGCACTTTTTCACTCTGCTTTTTATTGTTTATCTTGAGCTGTTGATTCTTCTCCTTTTCGACAGTATTCACAGACCTCAGACTATCTACTGTGTCTTGAAGCTGCTTGTGTTCTTCACTGCTTTTGGAAATGGCCTCCTTCATGCTTTCATTCTTTATCTTGAGCTGTCGATTCTTCTCCTTTTCGGCAGTATTCAAGGACATCAGACTATCTACTGTGTCTTGAAGGTGTTTGTTTTCTTTACCTCTTTTATAAATGGCCTCCTCCAGGCTTTCATTTTCCATCTGGATATGTTCATTTATCGCCGTTTCGGTAGCATTCTCCCTTAATGTGCTTTCATTTTTAGACCTTAGACCAGTTAGTTATTTCATTGAATTAGTTCACTAAGTGGCTTTCACTAATAAAAAATAAAGTTTGAGCTTATTACATTTATTTGTTTTTTGCCGAAACAGTATTGGTTGCACCGACGTACATAACCAGAATTCTGGTGAAATACATACATGAAATAACCGCCAATTATAAAAAAAAAGAACTTTGGTTTTTATATGTTGTATACAAATTACATATCTAAGAAAAAATATTAGTAGCCCATATAATTTCGATTCTCTTATACAAACAAGTATGCCATTTTCCTCTCCGCGGAACAATCATAAGATTAGGTTACGTTTAGCTGGGCCCATGTCATGACTCATTTGCAACACCAATATATGTAAATGAAGAGAACTGATGTGTGCCTAATAATCCGTGACCTCGTAAGTCTATAAAATGAAATTCCCCACTCTTGGCATTTCTTCCCTTTCCAACTATGGAGAAAAAACTCGAGTAGCACAGCTTTTCTATATGGTACCTTTATGTGCAAGAGAAGAAATGAACTCGTTGAAGCTTACCAAGACGTTGTCTGTACAGACCCATGATCATTTAAGTCCAAGCATTAGATAATTCGACATTTTTGAGATTTCTCATTTCCCATTTTGGAGAAATGAATCTGATGAACGATTACATTTTTCATCTTGAGCTGTTAATCTTTTTTCCTTTTTTCACAGTATTCGCAGACATCATACTATCTTTTTTGTCTGGATGTTTCTTGTGTTCTTCACTTCTTTTGTAAATGATCTCCTTCATGCTTTCATTTTTCAGTTCATTCACTTCGCTTAGGTGTAAATTCCTCTGGCTTTCTGAAGCATTCTCCCTTAACATCCTTTTGTTATCATATCTGAGATTAGATGCTATGAGTAGAAGGTGCACTTTTTCACTCTGCTTTTTATTGTTTATCTTGAGCTGTTGATTCTTCTCCTTTTCGACAGTATTCACAGACCTCAGACTATCTACTGTGTCTTGAAGCTGCATGTATTCTTCACTGCTTTTGGAAATGGCCTCCTTCATGCTTTCATTCTTTATCTTGAGCTGTCGATTCTTCTCCTTTTCGGCAGTATTCAAGGACATCAGACTATCTACTGTGTCTTGAAGGTGTTTGTTTTCTTTACCTCTTTTATAAATGGCCTCCTCCAGGCTTTCATTTTCCATCTGGATATGTTCATTTATCGCCGTTTCGGTAGCATTCTCCCTTAATGTGCTTTCATTTTTAGACCTTAGACCAGTTAGTTATTTCATTGAATTAGTTCACTAAGTGGCTTTCACTAATAAAAAATAAAGTTTGAGCTTATTACATTTATTTGTTTTTTGCCGAAACAGTATTGGTTGCACCGACGTACATAACCAGAATTCTGGTGAAATACATACATGAAATAACCGCCAATTATAAAAAAAAAAGAACTTTGGCTTTTATATGTTGTATACAAATTACATATCTAATAAAAAATATTAGTAACCCATATAATTTCGATTCTCTTATACAAACAAGTATGCCATTTTCCTCTCCGCGGAACAATCATAAGATTAGGTTACGTTTAGCTGGGCCCATGTCATGACTCATTTGCAACACCAATATATGTAAATGAAGAGAACTGATGTGTGCCTAATAATCCGTGACCTCGTAAGTCTATAAAATGAAATTCCCCACTCTTGGCATTTCTTCCCTTTCCAACTATGGAGAAAAAACTCGAGTAGCACAGCTTTTCTATATGGTACCTTTATGTGCAAGAGAAGAAATGAACTCGTTGAAGCTTACCAAGACGTTGTCTGTACAGACCCATGATCATTTAAGTCCAAGCATTAGATAATTCGACATTTTTGAGATTTCTCATTTCCCATTTTGGAGAAATGAATCTGATGAACGATTACATTTTTCATCTTGAGCTGTTAATCTTTTTTCCTTTTTTCACAGTATTCGCAGACATCATACTATCTTTTTTGTCTGGATGTTTCTTGTGTTCTTCACTTCTTTTGTAAATGATCTCTTTCATGCTTTCATTTTTCAGTTCATTCACTTCGCTTAGGTGTAAATTCCTCTGGCTTTCTGAAGCATTCTCCCTTAACATCCTTTTGTTATCATATCTGAGATTAGATGCTATGAGTAGAAGGTGCACTTTTTCACTCTGCTTTTTATTGTTTATCTTGAGCTGTTGATTCTTCTCCTTTTCGACAGTATTCACAGACCTCAGACTATCTACTGTGTCTTGAAGCTGCATGTATTCTTCACTGCTTTTGGAAATGGCCTCCTTCATGCTTTCATTCTTTATCTTGAGCTGTCGATTCTTCTCCTTTTCGGCAGTATTCAAGGACATCAGACTATCTACTGTGTCTTGAATGTGTTTGTTTTCTTTACCTCTTTTATAAATGGCCTCCTCCAGGCTTTCATTTTCCATCTGGATATGTTCATTTATCGCCGTTTCGGTAGCATTCTCCCTTAATGTGCTTTCATTTTTAGACCTTAGACCAGTTAGTTATTTCATTGAATTAGTTCACTAAGTGGCTTTCACTAATAAAAAATAAAGTTTGAGCTTATTACATTTATTTGTTTTTTGCCGAAACAGTATTGGTTGCACCGACGTACATAACCAGAATTCTGGTGAAATACATACATGAAATAACCGCCAATTATAAAAAAAAAGAACTTTGGCTTTTATATGTTGTATACAAATTACATATGTAATAAAAAATATTAGTAACCCATATAATTTCGATTCTCTTATACAAACAAGTATGCCATTTTCCTCTCCGCGGAACAATCATAAGATTAGGTTACGTTTAGCTGGGCCCATGTCATGACTCATTTGCAACACCAATATATGTAAATGAAGAGAACTGATGTGTGCCTAATAATCCGTGACCTCGTAAGTCTATAAAATGAAATTCCCCACTCTTGGCATTTCTTCCCTTTCCAACTATGGAGAAAAAACTCGAGTAGCACAGCTTTTCTATATGGTACCTTTATGTGCAAGAGAAGAAATGAACTCGTTGAAGCTTACCAAGACGTTGTCTGTACAGACCCATGATCATTTAAGTCCAAGCATTAGATAATTCGACATTTTTGAGATTTCTCATTTCCCATTTTGGAGAAATGAATCTGATGAACGATTACATTTTTCATCTTGAGCTGTTAATCTTTTTTCCTTTTTTCACAGTATTCGCAGACATCATACTATCTTTTTTGTCTGGATGTTTCTTGTGTTCTTCACTTCTTTTGTAAATGATCTCTTTCATGCTTTAATTTTTCAGTTCATTCACTTCGCTTAGGTGTAAATTCCTCTGGCTTTCTGAAGCATTCTCCCTTAACATCCTTTTGTTATCATATCTGAGATTAGATGCTATGAGTAGAAGGTGCACTTTTTCACTCTGCTTTTTATTGTTTATCTTGAGCTGTTGATTCTTCTCCTTTTCGACAGTATTCACAGACCTCAGACTATCTACTGTGTCTTGAAGCTGCATGTATTCTTCACTGCTTTTGGAAATGACCTCCTTCATGCTTTCATTCTTTATCTTGAGCTGTCGATTCTTCTCCTTTTCGGCAGTATTCAAGGACATCAGACTATCTACTGTGTCTTGAATGTGTTTGTTTTCTTTACCTCTTTTATAAATGGCCTCCTCCAGGCTTTCATTTTCCATCTGGATATGTTCATTTATCGCCGTTTCGGTAGCATTCTCCCTTAATGTGCTTTCATTTTTAGACCTTAGACCAGTTAGTTATTTCATTGAATTAGTTCACTAAGTGGCTTTCACTAATAAAAAATAAAGTTTGAGCTTATTACATTTATTTGTTTTTTTGCCGAAACAGTATTGGTTGCACCGACGTACATAACCAGAATTCTGGTGAAATACATACATGAAATAACCGCCAATTATAAAAAAAAAGAACTTTGGCTTTTATATGTTGTATACAAATTACATATGTAATAAAAAATATTAGTAACCCATATAATTTCGATTCTCTTATACAAACAAGTATGCCATTTTCCTCTCCGCGGAACAATCATAAGATTAGGTTACGTTTAGCTGGGCCCATGTCATGACTCATTTGCAACACCAATATATGTAAATGAAGAGAACTGATGTGTGCCTAATAATCCGTGACCTCGTAAGTCTATAAAATGAAATTCCCCACTCTTGGCATTTCTTCCCTTTCCAACTATGGAGAAAAAACTCGAGTAGCACAGCTTTTCTATATGGTACCTTTATGTGCAAGAGAAGAAATGAACTCGTTGAAGCTTACCAAGACGTTGTCTGTACAGACCCATGATCATTTAAGTCCAAGCATTAGATAATTCGACATTTTTGAGATTTCTCATTTCCCATTTTGGAGAAATGAATCTGATGAACGATTACATTTTTCATCTTGAGCTGTTAATCTTTTTTCCTTTTTTCACAGTATTCGCAGACATCATACTATCTTTTTTGTCTGGATGTTTCTTGTGTTCTTCACTTCTTTTGTAAATGATCTCCTTCATGCTTTCATTTTTCAGTTCATTCACTTCGCTTAGGTGTAAATTCCTCTGGCTTTCTGAAGCATTCTCCCTTAACATCCTTTTGTTATCATATCTGAGATTAGATGCTATGAGTAGAAGGTGCACTTTTTCACTCTGCTTTTTATTGTTTATCTTGAGCTGTTGATTCTTCTCCTTTTCGACAGTATTCACAGACCTCAGACTATCTACTGTGTCTTGAAGCTGCATGTATTCTTCACTGCTTTTGGAAATGGCCTCCTTCATGCTTTCATTCTTTATCTTGAGCTGTCGATTCTTCTCCTTTTCGGCAGTATTCAAGGACATCAGACTATCTACTGTGTCTTGAAGGTGTTTGTTTTCTTTACCTCTTTTATAAATGGCCTCCTCCAGGCTTTCATTTTCCATCTGGATATGTTCATTTATCGCCGTTTCGGTAGCATTCTCCCTTAATGTGCTTTCATTTTTAGACCTTAGACCAGTTAGTTATTTCATTGAATTAATAACGTTAATTGATCTAATGCAGCTTTAATCAAGCTTTAATTTAAGCTATAAAACGTTTAAATAAGTGAAGAATTAAGGGTGTGACGTCACAAAACGTCTTTCATTTCCTATATAAAATTGACCATTTTTTAGCATTTTCCAACTTTGGCGATTAATTTTTAGAAAAGTGTAAGCAGTATGAACTTGCTTTTTATATGGCAATTAGACCTTTCTATATGGAATATATTACAATAGAAATCGTGTGATTTTCTTGTTTTTTCCGGGATGAAAATAAATATTATATGTTAGGGGGGTCGGTCGAAGTCGGCATTTTGGCCGATTTCTCAAACTTCTTTCCGCTATAGGGAGAAAACGGTTTAGAATATTGCCGTGATTTTTGCAGGAAATAATAACTATATTATACCTAATAAGTACGTATATAAAACGTTTAGTTGGGATAGCTAAAAAAAAAAGTTATGATATTTGAATGGATGGCCCCCAGGGGGTCGGTCGGGATTGGGGTATGCAACGTCTTTTTGACGTTTTTCCAAAACTATTCAAGCAATCTTTAATAACGTTAATTGATCTAATGCAGCTTTAAACAAGCTTTAATTTAAGCTATAAAACGTTTAAATAAGTGAAGTATTAAGGGTGTGACGTCACAAAACGTCTTTCATTTCCTATATAAAATTGACCATTTTTTAGCATTTTCCAACTTTGGCGATTAATTTTTAGAAAAGTGTAAGCAGTATGAACTTGCTTTTTATATGGCAATAAGACCTTTCTATATGGAATATATTACAATAGAAATCGTTTGATTTTCTTGTTTTTTTCGGGATGAAAATAAATATTATATGTTAGGGGGGTCGGTCGAAGTCGGCATTTTGGCCGATTTCTCAAACTTCTTTCCGCTATAGGGAGAAAACGGTTTAGAATATTGCCGTGATTTTTGCAGGAAATAATAACTATATTATACCTAATAAGTACGTGTATAAAACATATAGTTGGGATAGCTAAAAAAAAAGTTATGATATTTGAATGGATGGTCCCCTGGGGGTCGGTCGGGTTGGGGTATGCAACGTCTTTTCAACGTTTTTTTTTAAAGTTCTTCAAGCAATTTTCTATAACGTTATTTTATCAAATGTACCTTTAAACAAGCTTTAATTTAAGCTATAAAACGTGTTTCTAAGTGACGTATTAAGGGTGTGACGTCACAAATGTCTTTATTTTCCTACGGAATTTTGACCTTTCTTACGGCAAAACAATCGTTTAAAAATTCAAATTTGAATTTCCTTGTAATCATACATAAAAGGAAAGATGAATGGCCTAAGATCTCCTGTATGGTGTGGTTTCAAAACGCAATTAATACATCTCCGATAATCCGGGGTACCCAATTGCAATCATGCGACGATTGCAATTATAGACAGCAGTGTCAGTTAATCCAAAATGAACTGAAAGCAGCTGATTGGTTCTCCCATTAGCGAATCAGACTTAGATTTCACGCTAGCACTGTACTAATTGCAATATTCTCCACTATAAAAAGACCTCTCTAGCAAGCTTTGGACATTCATCTGACAAGCATCCAAGGAATATACATATATGAACAGTTGATAAGCAACAGGAAGTGTTATAGAATATAAGAAAGTGGACATCAACAATAACTATACTGGATAATATACGTTGTTCTAAAGGATATATTTATTTGCTCGTATAAAAAGGTCAGTGATTTTATGTTATTATTGTGATTAAATATTATAAAGCAGGGAAGGAGTCGGTCAACATCCCAGCTTTGGTCGATATTTCAAACTTCATTGCGATATAGGGAGTAAACGGTTAAGAGTATTCTCATGATTTTTGTAGGAAATAAGGTCTATTTGATGCTTAATCAATACGTATATAAAACGTTTAGTTTGGAAAATTAGTAAAAAAGTTATGATATTTGAATGGATGGACCCATAGGGGTCGGTCGGGATTAGGGTTTTCAACGTCTTTTTAACGTTTCTCAAAAACTATTCAAGCAAACTGTAATAACGTTATTTGATCTAATGCAGCTTTAAACAAGCTTTAATTTAAGCTATAAAACGTTTAGATAAGTGAAGTATTAAGGGTGTGACGTCACAAAACGTCTTTCATTTCCTATATAAAATTGACCATTTTTTAGCATTTTCCAACTTTGGCGATTAATTTTTAGAAAAGTATAAGCAGTATGAACTTGGTTTTTATATGGCAATTAGACCTTTCTATATGGAATATATTACAATAGAAATCGTTTGATTTTCTTGTTTTTTTCGGGATGAAAATAAATATTATATGTTAGGGGGGTCGGTCGAAGTCGGCATTTTGGCCGATTTCTCAAACTTCTTTCCGCTATAGGGAGAAAACGGTTTAGAATATTGCCGTGATTTTTGCAGGAAATAATAACTATATTATACCTCATAAGTACGTATATAAAACGTTTAGTTGGGATAGCTAAAAAAAAAGTTATGATATTTGAATGGATGGCCCCCTGGGGGTCGGTCGGGATAGGGGTATGCCACGTCTTTTTGACGTTTTTCCAAAACTATTCAAGCAATCTTTAATAACGTTAATTGATCTAATGCAGCTTTAAACAAGCTTTAATTTAAGCTATAAAACGTTTAAATAAGTGAAGTATTAAGGGTGTGACGTCACAAAACGTCTTTCATTTCCTATATAAAATTGACCATTTTTTAGCATTTTCCAACTTTGGCGATTAATTTTTAGAAAAGTATAAGCAGTATGAACTTGGTTTTTATATGGCAATAAGACCTTTCTATATGGAATATATTACAATAGAAATCGTTTGATTTTCTTGTTTTTTTCGGGATGAAAATAAATATTATATGTTAGGGGGGTCGGTCGAAGTCGGCATTTTGGCCGATTTCTCAAACTTCTTTCCGCTATAGGGAGAAAACGGTTTAGAATATTGCCGTGATTTTTGCAGGAAATAATAACTATATTATACCTAATAAGTACGTGTATAAAACATTTAATTGGGATAGCTAAAAAAAAAGTTATGATATTTGAATGGATGGTCCCATGGCTTTGGGTCGGGTTGGGGTATGCAACGTCTTTTCAACGTTTTTTTTAAAAGTTCTTCAAGCAATTTTCCATAACGTTATTTTATCAAATGCACATTTAAACAAGCTTTAATTTAAGCTATAAAACGTTCTTCTAAGTGACGTATTAAGGGTGTGACGTCACAAAACGTCTTTCATTTCCAATACAAAATTGACAAATTTTCAGCCTTTTTTGCGATTAATTTTTAGAAAAGTATAAGCAGTATGAACTTAATTTTTATATGGCAATTAGACCTTTCTACATAGAATATTTTACAATAGAAATGCTTTGATTTTCTTGATTTTTTCGGATGAAAATAAATATTATATGTTAGGGGGGTCGGTCAAAGTCGGCATTTTGGCCGATTTCTCAAACTTCTTTCCGCTATAGGGAGAAAACGGTTTAGAATATTGCCGTGATTTTTGCAGGAAATAATAACTATATTATGCCTAATAAGTTCGTGTATAAAACGTTTATTTGAGATAGTTAGAAAAAAAGTTATGATATTTGAATGGAGGGTCCCCTGGGGGTCGCTCGGGATTGGGGTATGCAACGTCTTTTTAACGTTTTTCCAAAACTATACAAGCAATCTTTAATAACGTTATTCGATCTAATGCAATTTTAATCAAGCTTTAATTTAAGCTATAAAATGTTTAAATAAGTGAAGTATTAAGGGTGTGACGTCACAAAACGTCTTTCATTTCCTATATAAAATTGACCATTTTTTAGCATTTTCCAACTTTGGCGATTAATTTTTAGAAAAGTGTAAGCAGTATGAACTTGATTTTTATATGGCAATTAGACCGTTCTATATGGAATATATTACAATAGAAATCGTTTGATTTTCTTGTTTTTTTCGGGATGAAAATAAATATTATATGTTAGGGGGGTCGGTCAAAGTCGGCATTTTGGCCGATTTCTCAAACTTCTTTGCGCTATAGGGAGAAAATGGTTTAGAATATTGCCGTGATTTTTGCAGGAAATAATAACTATATTATGCCTAATAAGTTCGTGTATAAAACGTTTATTTGAGATAGTTAGAAAAAAAGTTATGATATTTGAATGGAGGGTCCCCTGGGGGTCGCTCGGGATTGGGGTATGCAACGTCTTTTTAACGTTTTTCCAACACTGTTCAAGCAATCTTTAATAACGTTATTTTATCAAATGCACATTTAAACAAGCTTTAATTTAAGCTATAAAATGTTTTTCTAAGTGACGTATTAAGGGTGTGACGTCACAAAACGTCTTTCATTTCCAATACAAAATTGACAAATTTTCAGCCTTTTTAAACTTTGGCGATTAATTTTTAGAAAAGTATAAGCAGTATGATCTTCATTTTTATATGGCAATTAGACCTTTCTATATAGAATATTTTACAATAGAAATTGTTTGATTTTCTTGATTTTTTCGGGATGAAAATAAATATTATATGTTAGGGGGGTCGGTCAAAGTCGGCATTTTGGCCGATTTCTCAAACTTCTTTGCGCTATAGGGAGAAAACGGTTTAGAATATTGCCGTGGATTTTGCAGGAAATAATACCTATATTATGTCTAATAAGTACGTGTATAAAACGTTTGTTTGAGATAGTTAAAAAAAAAGTTATGATATTTGAATGCAGGGTCCCCTGGGGGTCGGTCGGGATTGGGGTATGCAACGTCTTTTTAACGTTTTTCCAACACTGTTCAAGCAATCTTTAATAACGTTCTTTTATCAAATGCACATTTAAACAAGCTTTAATTTCATATCATACCTTTTTAAAAAGTTATTTGGGTTTATGTTTAGGTAGCGGAGACTGTATGAGAGTCTCCGCTCCCTACATTTTCGAATACAAATAACTTTTTTAATATGGCAACTACGATATTTTATTAAATTTATAACAACTTTATATGATAAGAAAACCGATGTAACACAACAGAAGAAGTAATACAGACTAAGTTAAATGACCAAAAACTTAGTCGAAAATTTCGAGGTAGCGGAGGCAGCCTCATGTTAGGTAGCGGAGACGGTCTCTTTTTTTTCAGACTCATTGTAACCACAAAAATGTCTCTAGCTATTGAAACTGTTGATTACATGACTTTACTTTGGCTGGAACGAGTACAAAGGGAGAAATAATAGAAGTAAATCATAGTTTCGAAAAGTTATTTGGGTTTAGAGTTAGGTAGCGGAGACTATGTGATAGTCTCCGCTACCTTATTTTCAAATGCATATAACTTTTTTCACATGCTACCTACATTGTATTATTAACTTGAAAAATTCTTTTTTTTAATCCAAAAGTCATGCAACGTAGCAATGCTAGCTAAAAAGATTAATTTAACTGACAAAAAACTCAGTTGAAAATATGGAGGTAGCGGAGACAGCCTGAAGCTAGGTATGAGTGTTTATTAAACAAAGAAAAGTGGGTTTTGCAAGTTCTTAAACTTCTGATAGTAGTTGGAAAGTGAATTTCACACTGCTACAAAACATTATCAAGTACTACAAAATGCTATATGAACTGTCGAGATATCCGAATTATCCTTTGAGATATTTGAAGAAGATGCATGAGGTCTTGGGTAAATTTTGTCCGAAAATGGGCCTTCTGTCAAACTTTTTCATCATGACCACCATTTTGTGTGCCAGTATCCCCATGAAATGTAGTCAGAATAGTCAGAATTACGCTTTTCCGTTGATTCCATGCCATTAAAAAAAATGAAAATGTTTGAAATTGTATACTACAAAAGTATTCCATGTAATAATGGAAAAGGGAAGTCAAGTGTTGGCTTTCGACCATTTTGTTATATCATTTCATTGTCAAGGAGTATTTACTATAAATACTACAGTAAATTCTACTCAATAACTATATGTTATTATCACAGATTTCTTTGGTAACTATTATTATTAATCACAGTCATCCAAAGCCTCCGGACCTCCCGACTATACAAAAATCGGACCTAATATATATAATAACCAAATTTCAAAATCACAGATTGTGGTGTGTAGTGACACTTTGCTTACCTTAAACTTGTACGTGAACCCCCACCCCCCCCCCCCCCCCCCCCTCCGTCCGCAGCGTTAACAGGTACGGCAGACATCTCATCATTTTACTGGATTGTGTTGTGTAACTCAGAACTTTTCGATTAAAATAAAATATATGTCAAGTTAATAACGCAATATAGGTAGCATGTGAGAAAAGTTATTTGCATTTGAAAATAAGGTAGCGGAGACTATCACATAGTCTCCGCTACCTAACTCTAAACCCAAATCTAACACCAAGTAACTTTTTTATAAATTTGTTTCCGTCCTTTATTTCTCTCTATAGACACTTTTCGTCAACAATAAATCGATGTAATAAATATTTTTAATTGCTATAAACATTTTTGAAGGTACCAACTAGCCTGAAAAAAACTGGAGTCTCCGCTACCTAACATCAGGCTGTCTCCGCTACCTGGAAATTTTTCACTAAGTTTTTGGTCACTTAACTTAATGTTTTCCATTTTTGTGGTTGTGTTACATCGGTTTTCTTTTAAGAGAAAGTTGTTATCAAGTTAATAAAACATCTTTAGCTGCATATAAGCAAAGTTATTTGTATTTGAAAATGAAGGTAGCGGAGACTCTGATACAGTCTCCGCTACCTAATTCTAACCCCAAATAACTTTTTGATAAAGTTAGATACATTATTTATTTCTCTCTTTAAACACTTTTTATCAGCCTTCAATCGATGTAATAAACATTGTTAATTGCTATAAACATTTTTGAAGGTACCACCTAGTCTAGAAAAAATTGGAGTCTCCGCTACCTAACATCAGGCTGTCTCCGCTACCTGGAAGTTTTTCACTGAGTGTTTGGTCACTTAACTTAATGTTTTTCAGTTTATTTCTTGTGTTACATCCGTTTTCTTATAAAAGAAAGTCGTTATCAATTTAATGAAACATCTTTGGCTGCATATGAGAAAAGTTATTTGTGTTTGGAAATGAAGGTAGCGGAGACTCTCACACAGTCTCCGCTACCTAAATCTAACCCCATATAACTTTTTGATAAAGTGGTTTCAATCATTTATTTCTGTCTTTAAACACTTTTTGTCAACAGAAAATAGATGTAATAAACAGTTTCAATTGCTAGACACATTGTTGAACATACCACCTAGCCTGAAAAAAACTGGAGTCTCCGCTACCTAACATCAGGCTGTCTCCGCTACCTGGAAATTTTTCACTAAGTTTTTGGTCGCTTAACTGAATGTTTTTCATTTTTGTGGTTGTGTTACATCGGTTTTATTTTAAGAAAAAGTTGTTTTCAAGTTAATAAAACAACTTTAGCTGCATATAAGCAAAGTTATTTGTATTTGAAAATGAAGGTAGCGGAGACTCTGATACAGTCTCCGCTACCTAATTCTAACCCCAAATAACTTTTTGATAAAGTTAGAGACATTATTTATTTCTCTCTTTAAACACTTTATATCAGCAATAAATCGATGTAATAAACATTGTTAATTGCTAGAAACATTTTTGAAGGTACCACCTAGCCTAGAAAAAACTGGAGTCTCCGCTACCTAACATCAGGCTGTCTCCGCTACCTGGAAATTTTTCACTGAGTGTTTGGCCACTTAACTTAATGTTTTTCAGTTGGTTTCTTGTGTTACATCCGTTTTCTTATAAAAGAAAGTCGTTATCAATTTAATAAAACATCTTTGGGTGCATATAAGAAAAGTTATTTGTATTTGAAAATGGAGGTAGCGGAGACTCTCATACAGTCTCCGCTCCCTAACTCTAACCCCAAATAACTTTTTGATAAAGTGATATCCATCATTTATTTTTCTCTTTAAACACTTTTTAACAGATGAAAAGGGATGTAATGAAGAGTTTAAATTGATAGAAACATTTTTGAGGGTACTACTTATGCTTAAAGAAAGATAGTCTCCGCTACCTTACATCATGCTGTCTCCGCTACCTGTAAACTTTCAACTTAGTTTTTGAAAGGTTAAATTGTTGTTTCTTACTTCCATTATAGCGTTACATCTCTTTTCTCTGGAAAAAAACTTGTTGTCATGTTAATAAAACATTGTCGGTTCTATATGGAAAAAGTTATTTGCATTTGAAAAAAGAAGGTAGCGGAGACTTCCATTGGTAAAAATTTTCTAAGTCCAAAAACGACCCCCGAACAATATGTTTTTTGACCATATCTTTAAAAGTTCTTAATGGATTTTCACGATTTTTAAAGCGTTGTATAGCCCTAATAAAGGTGTAAAAGCGTGTAAAATTTCTTTTTTCTTTCTCTTGCAGAACCTTTTTTACAAATGACATTTCTATGAAAAGTACTTAAAGTTTACAAAAACATTGACAAAGTTTTGACAATATCGTCAAAAATCCTAAAGGGATTTTAAAAAGTTTTATACCGTTTAATAGTGCATACAATGATGCATTGTTGGTGCAAAATTCATGCCTGTATCTTATCTACAAGTTATAATACAATTGATATTTTCATCAAAAATTTTGAGAATCCTAAAAAAAATGACAAATTTTTGACCATATCGTCAAAAATTCTTAATGAATTTTTATGAATTTTAAAATACTTAATAGTACTTAAAGAGATCTATAAGTTGTGCAAATATTATGTATCTGTCTTATCTAGAAGTTATATAAAATGACCCTTTAAAAAAAGAATGGGTAAAATTTTACCCCAAATATGAGGCTTTGATTTTAAATTTTTCAAAAAGTTTTAAAGATATTGTCATAAATTTTGCACTGTTTTATTTGCCATAAAAGTAGTTTGTTGCCCTGTTAAAATCAGTTTCCTACTACAATTACAAGTATAAGAAATTGAGCTTAATGTCAACATGTCAAAAATCAGGGTGTCTCCGCTACCTCGGGACCAAAAATTGACTAATTTTTGACCATATCGTCAAAAGTCCTTGATGGACTTTTACAAAATTTACAGTGACTGATAGTACATAAAATGATCTGTAAATGATACAAATATTGTGGCTTTATCTTATCTAAAACTTATAAAAAAGTCCCTTTTATCAAAAAATAGTGACATTTTACCCAAAATTTCAGGCGTCTATTTGAAATTTCTCAAAATGTTTTAAAGGTATTGTCAAAAATGATATACCGATTTAAAGCTATTTAAAGTAACTTGTAGCCCTGTAAAAATTATTTCCTTACTTTTATTAGAAGCCTTAGAAATTAAGTTTAAAGTCAAAAAGTCCCAAAATTAGGGTGTCTCCGCTACCTCGGGACCAAAAATTTGACCAATTTTTGACTATATCGTCAAAAATCCTTAATGGATTTTTAAAAACTTTGCATTACTTGATAGTGCTTTATGGGATCAAGAAGTGATGCAAATATTGTGGCTCTATCTTATCTACAAGTTATAAAAAAATGACTTAAAAAAAAATTTGTAATAGTAGTAGGAAAATGATTTTCACAGGGCAACATACTCCCGCTAAGGGCTCTAAAACGGTATATAATTTATGACGATACTTTTAAAATCTTTTGAGAAATTTAAACAAAACGCCTGAAATTTGGGTTCAAATATGACCCATTTGTAAACAAATGTAATTATTTTTATAACTTCTACACAAGATAGAACCACAATATTTGTATGACTTATAGATTCTTTCAAACACAGTCAGCGGGTGTAAAGTTTGCAAAAATCTTTGAGGACTTTTGACAATATGGTAAAAAAATGGTCAAATTTTTGAGGATTTGGAAAGTTTTTGATGAAAATGTAAATTTTATTCTAATTTATACATAAGATACAGGCATGAAATTTGCACCAACAGTAGAGTATTTCATGCACTATCAAAAAATAGAAAATTTATAAAATTCTATTATCTACTTTTGACGATATGATCGAAACATTGTCAAATACATACTGGACTTTGTTTATTTATCCTGAAAATGTCATTTTTAAACATTTCTGTTAAAGATAGAGAATCAAACTTGTACACACTTATAAGCATTTGTCAGATATATACAACACTTTAAAAATCGTGAAAATCCATTAAAAACTTTTAAAGATATGGTCAAAAAACCTCTTTTTATGGTTAGTGTTGGGTTAGGGTAATGGGTTATGGTTAATGGGTTAGGGTTAATGGGTTAGGGTTAGGGTTAGTTAGGGTTAGGGTTAGGGTTAGGATAATAGAGTTGATACGAACCAAAAACTGCCCATCTCAGAGAAGAGATGGGCACTTGGTCTTGCATATAAGTAAATATGCAAATATGGCAGCCATAAAGAAATCATAAGTAAATTGATCACGTGTCCAATAAATTAGGTCAGGTACCCAATTAGGTCAAGGGTACCCGAAGGGGTACCCAGGCCTAACCCAACGGAAGCAGGGCAGGGGTACCCTGTGCCCTAACCCAATACCCTAACCCCATACCCTAACCCCATACCCTAACCCAGTACCCTAACCCGATACCCTAACCCAATACCCTAACCCGATACCCTAACCCAATACCCTAACCCGATACCCTAACCCATACCCTAACCCAACCCTATTAAAAATTTTCTAAGTCCATCACAAGACAGCCTTGACCCATACTAACCCAACCCTGACCCAACCCAATCCTGACCCAACCCTGACCCAACCCTGACCCAACCCAACCTGATAGAAAAATATTCTAAGTCCAGCACAAGACAACCTTAACCCAACTCAACCCAACCCTGACCCAACTCAACCCAACCCTAACCCAACCCAACCCTGACCCAACCCAACCCTTTTAAAAAATATCCAAAGTCCTGCACAAGACCACCTTACCCCAACCAACCCTGACCCAACCCAACCCTTTTAAAAATATTCTAAGTCCATCACATGTCAACCTTGACCCAACCCAACCTAACCCTGACCCAACCCTAACCCAACCTAACCCTGACCCAACCCAACACTTTTAAAAATATTCTAAGTCCATCACAAGTCATACTTGACCCAACCCTCACCCAACCCAACCCAACCCTAACCCAACCCAACCCTGACCCAACCCAACCTTATAGAAAAATATTCTAAGTCCAACACAAGTCAACCTTGACCCAACCCAACCCAACCCTGACCCAACCCTAATAAAAATATTCTAAGTCCAGCACAGGACAACCTTAACCCAACCCAACCTAACCCTGACCCAACCCTAACCCAACCCAACCCTAACCCAACCTAACCCTGACCCAACCCAACCCTGACCCAACCCTAACCCAACCCAACCCTGACCCAACCCAACCCTGACCCAACCCAACCCTGACCCAACCCTAACCCAACCCAACCCCAACCCAACCCAACCCTGACCCAACCATAACCGAACGCAACCAAGACCCAACCCTTACCCAACCCAACCCTGACCCTTACTCCTTCAGCATGACCACCATTTTATTTACTCTTTACATTTCGCCTTTATCGGATATCACAAGCTATTACGGTGTGGAAAGTCATTTTTATGCTGACGATTCTCAGCTTTACGTATTCTTTGACAGAAAGAAAGATTACGCGAGTAAAATGGAAATACTTGAAAACTGTGTCAAAGCTATTAAAGCATTTATGACTGAAAATTTCTTGAAACTTAATGATGACAAAACTGAAATTATACTGTTCGGTTCAAATTTTAGCATAAAAAGTTTAAATTCAATCACGGTATCAGTTGAAAATTATCAGATTGCTAGTAGAACAAGTGTTAACAATCTTGGTGTTATTTTTGATTCGTGTCTCACGATGAATGAATTTGTTGCTTCAAAATGCCGCACAGCCATGTATTACATAAGAGCTATACGTCACATTAGAAGATGTTTGGATATTGAGTCTGTAACTACACTGGTACATGCGCTTATAACATCACGGATTGATTTTTCAAATAGTGTTTTACTTGGTGCTTCAAAGTCCACTCTTGCCCCACTTCACTGTGTGCAATATGCTGCCGCCCGATTGATAACAGGTGTAGATAAAGGTACCACGATGACCCCAGTTCTTTCATTACACTGGCTACCTGTTTATTTGAAGATACAATTTAAAGTTTTAGTGATATGTTTCAACTGTGTGAACGGATTCGCCCCTGAATATTTATGTGAAATCGTTGAAAGGTACCGCCCTGCGAGGAGTTTGCGATCCTCCGATGATGACTTACTTCTAGTAGTGCCAAAGTTTAACTCAAAGTACAGTCACAAGTGCTTTTCTATGTACGTGCCATATATTCATGGAATGCATTACCTTACAGTATTAGAGCATCTAAGTCAGTTCATGTTTTTAAAAGAGACCTCAAAACTCATTTATTTTTGCAGTATTTCTTGTAGGTCATATCAATCTGTCATGCAGTTCTGTTTTATATGTTTATTTGCTAATGTATTTTAATCATTGCTTGTTTAGTATTGTAAAGCGCTTAGAGCTTTTATTAGAATAAGCGCTAAATAAGTGTGTCTTAATAATACTAATAATAATAATAATAATTTTGTGTGCCAGTATCCCATGAAATGTAGTCAGAATAGTCGGAATTATGCTTTTCCATTGATTCCATGTCATTTTAAAAAATTGAAAATGTTTGACTTGTCAAAAATATGAAAGTAAGGTGCACAGATTCATTAACGCCATTGAAACTACATTTCAAAATTCTATCATAATAAAATACAAGTATATATGTATATATATTTAAAAATATTTGCTTATGGCAATCTTTATCAACCGTCAAACATTTTGATGTAATTTCATCCCTGACAGACCAAGGGCAGGGGTTGAAATTTAAAAAACGGGAGTTGGTCCCCAGGTAGTGGAGACACCGTGATTTTTGGGCATTTTTTATCTTAAACTCAATTTTTGTTATTCTTGTAATAGTAGTAGGAAAATGATTTTCACAGGGCAACATACTCCCGCTAAGGGCTCTAAAACGGTATATAATTTATGACAATACTTTTAAAATCTTTGAGAAATTTAAACAAAACGCCTGAAATTTGGGTTCAAATTTTACCCATTTGTAAACAAATGTAATTATTTTTATAACTTCTACACAAGATAGAACCACAATATTTGTATGACTTATAGATTCTTTCAAACACAGTCAGCGGGTGCAAAGTTTGCAAAAATCTTTGAGGACTTTTGACAATATGGTAAAAAAATGGTCAAATTTTTGAGGATTTGGAAAGTTTTTGATGAAAATGTAAAGTTTATTCTAATTTATACATAAGATACAGGCATGAAATTTGCACCAACAGTACAGTATTTCATGCACTATCAAAACAACAGAAAATTTATAAAATTCCATTATCAACTTTTGACGATATGATCGAAACATTGTCAAATACATACTGGACTTTGTTTATTTATCCTGAAAATGTCATTTTTAAACATTTCTGTTAAAGATAGAGAATCAAACTTGTACACACTTATAAACATTTGTCAGATATATACAACACTTTAAAAATCGTGAAAATCCATTAAAAACTTTTAAAGATATGGTCAAAAAACCTCTTTTTAGGGTTAGTGTTGGGTTAGGGTAATGGGTTAGGGTTAATGGGTTAGGGTTAATGGGTTAGGGTTAGTGTTGGGTTAGGGTAATGGGTTAGGGTTAATGGGTTAGGGTTAGGGTTGGGTTAGGGTTACTGGTTAGGATAATAGAGTTGATACGAACCAAAAACTGCCCATCTCAGAGAAGAGATGGGCACTTGGTCTTGCATATAAGTAAATATGCAAATATGGCAGCCATAAAGAAATCATAAGTAAATTGATCACGTGTCCAATAAATTAGGTCAGGTACCCAATTAGGTCAAGGGTACCCGAAGGGGTACCCAGGCCTAACCCAACGGAAGCAGGGCAGGGGTACCCTGTGCCCTAACCCAATACCCTAACCCCATACCCTAACCCCATACCCTAACCCAGTACCCTAACCCGATACCCTAACCCAATACCCTAACCCGATACCCTAACCCAATACCCTAACCCGATACCCTAACCCATACCCTAACCCAACCCTATTAAAAATTTTCTAAGTCCATCACAAGACAGCCTTGACCCATACTAACCCAACCCTGACCCAACCCAATCCTGACCCAACCCTGACCCAACCCTGACCCAACCCAACCTGATAGAAAAATATTCTAAGTCCAGCACAAGACAACCTTAACCCAACTCAACCCAACCCTGACCCAACTCAACCAACCCTAACCCAACCCAACCCTGACCCAACCCAACCCTTTTAAAAAATATCCAAAGTCCTGCACAAGACCACCTTACCCCAACCCAACCCTGACCCAACCCAACCCTTTTAAAAATATTCTAAGTCCATCACATGTCAACCTTGACCCAACCCAACCTAACCCTGACCCAACCCTAACCCAACCTAACCCTGACCCAACCCAACACTTTTAAAAATATTCTAAGTCCATCACAAGTCATACTTGACCCAACCCTCACCCAACCCAACCCAACCCTAACCCAACCCAACCCTGACCCAACCCAACCTTATAGAAAAATATTCTAAGTCCAACACAAGTCAACCTTGACCCAACCCAACCCAACCCTGACCCAACCCTAATAAAAATATTCTAAGTCCAGCACAGGACAACCTTAACCCAACCCAACCTAACCCTGACCCAACCCTAACCCAACCCAACCCTAACCCAACCTAACCCTGACCCAACCCAACCCTGACCCAACCCTAACCCAACCCAACCCTGACCCAACCCAACCCTGACCCAACCCAACCCTGACCCAACCCTAACCCAACCCAACCCCAACCCAACCCAACCCTGACCCAACCATAACCGAACGCAACCAAGACCCAACCCTTACCCAACCCAACCCTGACCCTTACTCCTTCAGCATGACCACCATTTTATTTACTCTTTACATTTCGCCTTTATCGGATATCACAAGCTATTACGGTGTGGAAAGTCATTTTTATGCTGACGATTCTCAGCTTTACGTATTCTTTGACAGAAAGAAAGATTACGCGAGTAAAATGGAAATACTTGAAAACTGTGTCAAAGCTATTAAAGCATTTATGACTGAAAATTTCTTGAAACTTAATGATGACAAAACTGAAATTATACTGTTCGGTTCAAATTTTAGCATAAAAAGTTTAAATTCAATCACGGTATCAGTTGAAAATTATCAGATTGCTAGTAGAACAAGTGTTAACAATCTTGGTGTTATTTTTGATTCGTGTCTCACGATGAATGAATTTGTTGCTTCAAAATGCCGCACAGCCATGTATTACATAAGAGCTATACGTCACATTAGAAGATGTTTGGATATTGAGTCTGTAACTACACTGGTACATGCGCTTAGGTAGGGTTAGGGTTAGGGTTAGGGTTAGGGTTAGGGGTTAGGGTTAGGGTTAGGGTTAGGGTATAGAGATGAGGGTGCACATGGCTCTGTGTCCATATGGCTCTGTGTCCATCTAAATGATAGTAAAAAACTTCTGATTGGCTTACATACTTATGACGTCATCGATGATTGACAGCAGTAATTAGGTCAGTGACCATAGGTCACCCAAGGTGACCCCAGTTCGCAACCCTACAAACGCAAGAAAATGCAACCCGGGTTAAGACCCGAACACTGACCCTGACCCCAACCCTGACCCTGACCCTGACCCCAACCCTGACCCTGACCCTAACCCTGACCCTGACCCCGACCCTGACCCTGATTAACCCTGACCCTGACCCCAACCTTGACCCTGACCCTAACCACTGACCCAACCCTATAAAAATATTCTAAGTCGAACACAACTCACCCTTGACCCAACCCTTAACCCTGACCCTAACCCCAACCCTGACCCTGACCCTGACCCTAACACTGACCCTGACCCCGACCCTGACCCTTACCCCGACCCTGACCCTGACCCTAACCCTGACACTGACCCCAACCTTGACCCTGACCCTAACCCCTGACCCAACCCTATAAAAATATTCTAAGTCGAACACAACTCAACCTTGACACAACCATTAACCCTGACCCTGACCCAACCATGACCCTGACCCTAACCCTAACCCTGACCCTGACGCTGACCCTAACCCTGACCCTGACCAAGACCCTGACCCTAACCCTGACCCTGACCCCGACCCCAACCTTGACCCTGACCCTAACCCCTGACCCAACCCTACAAAAATATTCTAAGTCGAACACAACTCAACCTTGACCCAACCCTTAACCCTGACCCTGACCCCAACCCTGACCCACAGCCTAACCCTGACCCCGAACCTGACCTTGACCCTGACCCTAACCCTGACCCTAACCCAAACCTTGACCCTGACCCTTACCCCTGACCCAACCCTATAAAATATTCTAAGTCCAACACAACTCAACCTTGACCCAACCCTTAAGCCTGACCCTGACCCCAAACCTTACCCTGACCCCAACCCTGACCCTGACCCTAACCCTGACCCCGACCCTGACCTTGACCCTAACCCT
>OX457033.1:449470-484489 GCA_949752745.1 Protula sp. h YS-2021
AAAGCGAGATACAATTGAACAGTAGTTTCAAATTGGTAAAAAAAAAAACAATATATTCCTTTTTCGAATGTAAAAGTTTTTTCCCGATTTGTCGTCTTCACACGTCAGACTTCGCATTTCACACTCCAGACTTCACATTATACACTCCAGACTTCACATTTCACACTCCAGACTTCACATTTCACACTCCAGACTTCACATTTCACACTCCAGACTTCATACTTCTGATATAATAAGTCTGAATGCTGAAATTGTCGTTTGGGTTCTTGGGAGAAGCTTAAAATACCTCCAGGAGCTACAGCTTAGGTTTTGAAGTCAGCACATTTTAATGGCTTGATGGGTCAGCTTCACACCCCACTCACCCCCACCCCTCCCCCAGCACATTTTAGCCAATTTCGTGGGCTTGATGAGTTAGCTCCACACCCCACTCCCCCATCCCCCCCCCCACCCCTCCCCCGACAACTACCAATACAAGAACTTTGAACGTTTCCACCAATTTGTCGGATTTTCCTAAATATCAAAAAGAGGGGGGGGGGGAGGGGGAGATTGCAGCACCCAACCCTCACCCCGATCTCTCCCTCACACACACACCCCTAACCACAGTCTGAATTATCTCTCACTTCGCCGTTGTTATAGAACAGCTGACCTCTGAATGGATCTATCTGTTAATCTATAAATAAACAACGGATGTGTACTTTAAAAAGTAGTTCTTCTCTTTATGAGTACTATTTTCGCGGATTTCTCAGTGTGTCTGCGGAGTAAAAAGATGTTACACACCACAGACTGAACCACCCTAGATGAGGTTGGCTGTTAGACAACAACAACAACAGACCGAACCGCCGAAGAGGTTAGCTGTTACACAACAACGCTCACATCGCTTTAGAATAAATCCCTCACCATTCCATTCAGCTACAATGTGAAAAGACGATCCCTGCCCCCTCCCCCCCCCCCCCAACCCCTATTGTAAAAAATTATATGTCAATAACAGAAGGGAGCCAGACAGACAGACACACAGACAGGCACACAGACAGCCTCACACATCAAATCCATACTGAACGACTCGGGACGGATGTGTCCACCTTGTGTCTACACAGTATATGGCTACAAACACACTCGAAGTCAACATTCCACGTCAACATTCCGCGTCACCACACTTGCCTGATTGTGGTGATACACACAGCACACCGAGCGTTCCGAATGCAGGAAGTACTCGTCGTCAATCGTCATGATGGACCTTAAATCCTGCTCCTTTAATCCACAACACCGCGGCACTTCAACCGTCAACTCCAAATCTTTGAAATCGCAATTTCTTGAACAGGAGCAATTTGAAAACAGTGATGGGAGGCTGACACGGCTTAGGGATCTTTTTGAAAACGTGCCATAGCTGACGTCACGCGCGACTTCCGGTACCAGGAAGGAGAACGACCTCTCGTGCGTCGGTGCCATGTTCCGCCTCGCTTATCTATCCAGCTGTCTCGCTTATCTATCCAGCTGCCTAGTTACTCTATCTGGCTGCCTCGCTTATCTCTCCAGCTGCCTTTTATCTATGTAGCTGCCTCGCTTATTTATCCAGCTGTCTCGGTTATTTATCAAGCTGCTAGCCTCTCTATCTAGCTGCCTCGCTTATCTATCCAGCTGCCTCTTTTATCTATCCAGCTGTCTCGGTTATTTATTCAGTTGCTGGCTTCTCTATCTAGCTGCCTCGCTTATCTATACAGCTGCCGACACACACCCATAATACAGTTACTATCCTATTCTGTTTTAACATGGGGGTTAACCAGTGACATTTATGAGAAAATGTGCCAGTGTACTAGCCACAGACCACAACACGGAGAGTGCACGTGTACTCTTTGACTGTCTCATAATTGCAATTGCCTGTAATATTAGAAGATCAATGGGGATGTGTAAATAATTGAAATCAACAGTGTAATGAGTGATAGAGTGGTTGTTTGGCAGTAACAGGTGACGGGGGTGGCGGACTCACGGGGGAGGGTGGGGAGGGGGGGTTGTCAATGGTTTCACCTCCATCCCTCCCCCCCCCACCCCGCCTAAAGTAGAAAAAACAAAGTCTGTTAAACTTTGTGTTCACCACAAAATGTTGACCAGTAAATTCACTACTAAGTTAGTTTTTTTTTTTTTTAATTTTTAATCCGGCCCCCACCCAACCACCCCCCCCCCCTCATGCCAAGAACCTGTGTTCGCTACCGGGCAAGGGTGGGGATGTTTGACAGGTCCCTTATCGGTGGCACCAGACGTCTGGGCTCGTAATCATAAACACTCCACAAGCACCTCAGGGCCCGTATTCACAAGTGACATTCCCAAAAGCTACGTTATATCAGGAAGGGAAATAGCCACGTAATTGCCGGCGGCCGATCCTTTTTTTCAGTTTTTATTTGTTTAGTTATTTATTTATTATTTATTTTTGCTTTGACTAAAAACAATTAGATCTGGCCGGGGCCGATTTTTTTTTTTAATTTCAGTGACTCGGCACTGACCAAAATTCTTGCTTCGTTTTTGATTAAAAAAAAAAAAAAAAAACATGGTTGAATGGTGTTATAAAAACGTCCAGAGGACGTGTGACTTTATCAGTTTATAAGTGGCTACTTTTGAGGCTTCTGAAGTAATTGTACGCACATTGTTTACCTTATTAGTCATTTCTATTGACATTTTCATAAACACAGTCAACACTAGGATTAAGAACAGAGAGCAAAAAACAAGATAAAAACACAATCACACCGACCAAAATAACAAACAACTCCAAATCGGTATAATTTCAAGATCCTCAAAAATCTTTTTCCTGACTTTTCATATTTTTTTTTTCAAAACTTATTCCTTACTCGCCTCATTTTTTTTATTTCTGCAAACTGATATTTTTTTCTTGATTTTTCAGGTTTTTCCTGATTTTTCCCTGACTTCTACCGACTAATATCTGACTAATAACTTCTGACTTTCCTGACTAGCAAATCTGCTGTCATAATTGCAAAAGGGACCAGAAAAATCAAAGAACTCAGCGATTCCTAAAATATTCACGAGTTCGCCGCAGCTATATGACAAAACAATTTGTCCTTGACCTTTTGACAAAAACATCGCATCGTTGTCTATCCAGACAACAATGCAAACATACCAGGAAAGATTAGGGGTCACTCAAATTGCAGATAAACAAAGTTTGGTCCAGACGAGAAAAAATAATAAGAATGTAATGTTTTTTTAAAGAAAAATAATAACAAGAATGTCCAGGGACACTTGATAATTATACCTGATGTTGTTATAGCCGATGTCGTTATGACGGATGTCGTTATGATTGACATCAAGCATAACGGCATCGGTTATAACGACATCAACCATAACGACATCGTTATAGTGACACCGGCTATAATGAAATCGGTTATAGCGACATCGACTATAACGACATCGATCATACTGACATCGGTCACACCGACATCGGCTATAGCGACATCGGTACTTACAATACAACACCGATAAGTTTGTGGTTCCAGGTAAGCTTTCCGCTGTTTCAACGAACCAGTTCTGACGACATATCGAATATGACGACAGAATTTTTCAACCCAAGTCATGTCGTTGTACGGTCGTTGCACTGTACTGTATCTATTATTATTATTATTATTATTATTATTAATATTAGTATTCTTATTATTCTAATTATTATTATTATTATTATTATTATTATTATTATTATTATTATTATTATTATTATTATTATTATTATTATTTCTTTTATTATCATTGTTTTTTTCGGGGTAGGGGGGGAGGGAGGCGACGGGAACAGGAATATTGGTCTCTAAAATATATTTCTTTGAACAGCTGACTGCAACTAAATTTCGTCACACTAGAAAATGTTGTTGAGACGCCAAAAGAATAAAATCTGATGTATTGAATCCTCCCCGCCCCCCCCCCCCCCACCAACACATACACACACACCTTCACCCCACTCCTATCCCACGCGAAATACACAGCAAACTTCTTGTTTCTATTTTATCATCCCAATCGGAAAAGGTCTTGGTCTTTTTTGACATTGCAATGAGATGCAATTGTAGATATTTAATTGGCAGTTCCAAAAGTAAGACACAGTTGAAAACGACACCAAGATTGTTTTCCTTTTTTTTTGTGTCAATGACATCTGAAGTTTCATGTGCTGGCCTCAACTTACCAACGCTTATGTACAAAATATCCCTTGGAATTCTGAGAACTCCCGATTATATACGGGGAAAATGGGGCTCATTTATCACCAGGCTTTATAAAACCCATACACCAGCCCCCGTCACGCCATCAACGACCTTGGTTTAAAAACAGTTTTCATATTTCAACACCGTGAGTACAACTGTATTAAAAATACTTTTGTATAAAAAAAAAACACCTCTTTTATGGACGCTCTTCCACTCCCCCCCCCCTACACCCCCCTCCCATCCCCCATTCACTTTCAATGTCACCAACTAGAGCGGCCAGTGCCAACAAAACATCAGTGTACAAACACGTTCCGTCGACACCGTTTAGTTTTTTTTTTTGTTTTTTTTTTGTTGTTGTTTTTTTTTTTTTTTTTTTTGTAAACAAAAAACAAAATGTCTCCACGACCAGAGTCATAATACTTCAATACCCATTTCCAATTTTTCATTTTACTGAAATACAAGATTATATATATCGATAACAATATTATAATATTGTATATATATATATATATATATATATATATATATATATATATATATATATATATATATACAATACAATATACAATATTATAATATTGTATATTATTATTATTATTATTATTATTATTATTATTATTATTATTATTATTATTATTATTATTATTATTATTATTATTGCAAGGAGACTCATAATTCATTTTTCAAAAATTCAAAGAATGTGCATGATTATTCACAGTAATGACCGTCTAAATGTAATAAAAATTGCAAAAAAATAATTACATACAATAATTTTTCAATAGTCGCACACCCCCTTCCCCCGCAATCTGCAAGTCCCCCACCACCCACAATAAAAAAATCAATAAATAAATAATACAAATAACGCATGGACTCATTAACTACTTTGCGAATTCATTTTATAAAACGCTCACAAAAACACATGTAGCTGCTTTCTTCAAAGTTTGTATTGAGGTAGAACATACTTTGGAAATGTGAAGAGGGAAAAAATGGAATATCTCTTGCAATCTGAGATCAAAACCTAATTTATATTTCATTAATATCTCTTGCAATCTGAGATCAAAACCTAATTTATATTTCATTAATATCTCTTGCAATCTGAGATCAAAACCTAATTTATATTTCATTAATATCTGTTGCAATCTGAGATCAAAACCTAATTTATATTTCATTAATATCTGTTGCAATCTGAAATCAAAACCTAATTTATATTTCATTAATATCTCTTGCAATCTGAGATCAAAACCTAATTTATATTTCATTAATATCTCTTGCAATTTGAGATCAAAATCTAATTTATATTTCATTAATATCTCTTGCAATTTGAGATCAAAACCTAATTTATATTTAATTAATATCTCTTGCAATCTGAGATCAAAACCTAATTTATATTTAATTAATATCTCTTGCAATATGAGATCAGAACCTAATTTATATTTCATTCTGTTTATTTATTTAAGTCTTTATATTCACACCAAAAATTATGAAATAAAGTGACAAAACCACACGAGCGGGAGGACTGATCCGGAAAAACCTTCCCGCACCCTGTAGCACCGGTAGCGCGAGCCTGAACCACACGAGTGGAAGGACTGATCCAATAAAAACCCTCCCGCAGCCTGTAGCACTGGTAGCACGAGCCTGAACCACACGAGCGGGAGGACTAATCCGAGAAACCCTCCCGCAGCCTGTAGCACTGGTAGCACGAGCCTGGACCACACGAGCGGGAGAACTGATCCAAACAACCCTCTCGCAACCTGTAGCACTGGTAGCACGAGCCTGAACCACACGAGCGGGAGGACTGATCCGAGAAACCTTCCAGCACCATGAAGCACCGGTAGCGCGAGCCTGATCCACACCACCCTCCCACACCCTGTAGCACCGGTAGCACGAGCCCTGGGCCACACGACCTCCCCCGCACCCTGTAGCACTGGTAACACGAGCCCCGAACCACACAACCTTCCCACACCCTGTAGCACCGCTAGCACGAGCCTTGAAACAAACGACTTTCCCACACCCTGTAGCACCGGTAGCACGAGCCTGGAGGGCGGGTACGAACAGTGCACAAGGCTAAAAGGAGTCGCAGTACAAACGCGAGCGTGGTTTTATCACTTTTATAACGGGTTATTATGTCATGTGTCCTACCACCACCTTTTCAGGCGTTTGATTATAAATGCCAACAACGCACTGCATTAATTTACCTGTTATCAGAGGTGTGTTGAAATGGTTAAAAAACGTTTATTTATGTCAAGATGTGACGTTTCGAAAGCGCTTCATGTTTTAATGACACATTTAGTTTTAGAAATTATTCAAGAGTCATTATGTGAAATCGTTTCTTGTACATGGTTGTCAGCAGTCATCACAAATGAAGCAGTTGTCCCAGTATTCACAAAAGTTAACTGTGCAGTTAAGTGTACACTGCACCAATGAAATCAGTTGCTTTAGCTGTATTACGTACATAATTTTTACAAGAATATGTTTTAAAATAAAAGTAAAATTTATGAATTGACATTCAAAAGTTCTGTTAGCTACAGGAGCAGTGAATGAAATTCGTTAATTATACAGATAATTTTTGTGAATACGGCCCCAGCAACGGTATTCACAACAGTTAACTATGCAGTAACTGTACTCCTGGAAGCGAAAATTGTTTGACCTAGCTGTATCACCCAAATAATTTTAGGCGAATTTTTGTTTGTTAAAAAAATTAAACGTATTAATTTACTTTCGGATGTTCTGGTTCCCAATGGGACAGTTAACGCAATCAGTTAACTGTGCAGTTAAGTTTTGTGAATACGGTTCCTGGTGGTGACTCTTGCCCAATGTCTATAACTTATTGAATTTATAACATCGATCACACAACAATAGCTAGGATGTCCACCATTTCCCGGCACCCACCAACCCACCCTACCCCTTACGGAGGGGGGGGGGGGGAGGGAGTCCACCCAGGTACAAAATAATTGCTAGCATGCGTGTAGATGACTTTTTGAAGCGACCCCTAAACGCGGAGTGCTCAATTTGAAAAAAAAAACACTTTTTTAACCAAACGCCCAGTGTGTCCCGAAAAAATTCCCTTTTGTGGGAAGCCCAGAGTACTAAATGAAAATAACCCCCCCCCCTCCCCCCCCCCACCTTTTTCTTAACCAAACTGGCATTCCGCGCTGACCGCGTCTGGTCTATAAATAACCCCCTTATCCGCTTTTTTTATGTTATTTTTGTACACGCATGGTAATAATGGTAATAATGGTCATAATAGTAATAATGGTAATAACACATACAACCCCAAGTGCCTCACCCCCCTCCCCCCGTGGAAAAAAAATGCTCCCGGAGAAAAGTTCCAATGCATCCTGGGGGCTGATTCTTGCTGTAATGCGAGGCCGTAAACTCGCACCGATACCATAAACTCGCACAGATACCATAAACTCGCACCGCTACCATAAACTCGCACAGATACCATAAACTCGCACCAATAACATAAACTCGCACCGATACCATAAACTCGCACCAATACTATAAACTCGCACCGATACCATAAACTCGCACCGATACAATAAACTCACACAGATACCATAAACTCGCACCGATACCATTAACTCGCACAGATACCATAAACTCGCACAGATACCATAAACTCACACCGATACCATAACCTCGCACCGATACCATAAACTCGCATCGATACAATAAACTCACACAGATACCATAAACTCGCACCGATACCATAAACTCGCACCGATACAATAAACTCACACCGATACCATAACCTCGCACCGATACCATAAACTCGCACCGATACAATAAACTCACACAAATACCATAAACTCGCACAGATACCATAAACTCGCACATATATCATAAACTCGCACCGGTACTATAACCTCGCACCGATACCATAACCTCGCACCGATACCATAAACTCGCACCGATACCATAAACTCGCACCGATACCATAAACTCGTAAAGATACCATAAACTCGCACCGATACCATAAACTCGCACCGATACCATAACCTCGCGCAGATACCATAAAATCGCACCGATACCATAAACTCGCACCGATACCATAACCTCGCACCGATACCATATACTGGCACCGATACAATAAACTCACACCGATACCATAACCTCGCACCGATACCATAAACTCGCACCGATACCATAAACTCGCACCGATACCATAACCTCGCACCGATACCATAAACTCGCACAGATACCATAAACTCACACCGATACCATAAACTCGCACCGATACCATAAACTCGCATCGATACCATAACCTCGCACGGATACCATAAACTCGCACCGATACCATAACCTCGCACCGATACCATAAACTCGCACAGATACCATAAACTCGCAAAGATACCATAAACTCGCACCGATACCATAAACTCGCAAAGATACCATAAACTCGCACAGATACCATAAACTCGCACCGATACCATAAACTCGCACCGATACCATAAACTCGCACAGATACCATAACCTCGCACCGATACCATAAACTCGCACCGATACAATAAACTCACACAGATGCCATAACCTCGCACAGATACCATAAACTCGCACAGATACCATAACCTCCCACAGATACCATAAACTCGCACAGATACCATAACCTCGCACCGATAATCGAACTAGAAAGTCGGCGACGGGTAACTTGAAGTGCTCAGTGCTCAATGCAGAAGTGCTCAGTGCTCAATGCAGAAGTGCTCAATGCAGAAGTGCTCAGTGCAGAAATGATCAATGCAGAATGCTCATTGCAGAAGTGCTCAATGCAGAAGCGTTCAGTGTAGAAAGGCTCAATGCAGAAGTGCTCAATGCAGAAGTGCTCAGTGTAGAAGTGCTCAATGTCGAAGTGCTCAATGCAGAAGTGCTCAGTGTAGAAGTGCTCAATGTCGAAGTGCTCAGTGAAGAAGTGCTCAGAACAAAGACACTACTTCACATTTAAATGTGAAAACCGTGTGTGTCAGTGAGACTCAGGACACAAGAATATCTAAAATTTCAGTTGCCTTATTTTAAATATATGGAGTTTTCATATTATTCAGTGTGTAGCGTCGTTCTGTGGAGGGAGGTACAACAAAATTTCAGACAAAAGTTTACAGATTTATGCGACTTTAGATACAAACACCTTTTGTGAATGACCCTGACCTTTTGTAAATGACACTGCCCTTTTGTAAGTGACACTGGCCTTTTGTAAATGACACTGACTTTTTGTAAATGAGACTTCCCTTTTGTAAATGACACTGACTGTTTGTAAATGACACTGCCCTTTTGTAAATGACACTGACTGTTTGTAAATGACACTGGCCTTTTGTAAATGACCCTGACCGTTTGTAAATGACATTAATCTTTTGTAAAAGAAAGTGACCTTTTGTAAATGACACTGCCCTTTTGTAAATGACACTGCCCTTTTGTAAATGACACTGACTTTTTGTAAATGACACTGGCTTTTTGCAAATGACACTGACCTTCTGTAAATGATATGCGCAACAGATTGACCGCTCGTAGTCCGACGCTCTCTCCGACATCATGAAGTGATCGAAATCAAATTCGAGCGCGGAGCCCGCGTACACGCTCTGCAGCGAGCCCGCGAGCGATCCTACGCGTGATCCGACGCGCGAGCCCACGCGTGATCCTACACGCGATCCTACACGCGATCCGGGTCGGGAGAGCGCGATACGCACTCGTGATGACAGCTGGCGACAGAATTTGTTATGCGTGTGGCAATGCTCCGTATTCTGCTCCAGATCATGCGTGGACACCATGGCATCCAGACGGATACATCCCTCCGCGCTATCCTCCTCCTCGCTCGGAATAATCGACTGCGTACTGGAGCAGAGGGAGTGCGCCACACTCGTGGAATGTTCCAGACTCCCCGCCAAGTCCAGCGAGAACGTACCGTACCCTGTCCCCTGGGCCTTGCCCTTCGCCGCCTCCTTGTCCTCCCAACGACCCATCACGTCCTCCCACACTTCAAACTCTCGTTTTATTCCTTTTTTTCAGTTTTCTATTATTATTTTTTTTTCTATTTATTTATTTATTTACTTATTTATTTATTTACTGTTTCAAGGACGATATGTATACTCTCCTTCTGGCTGCAACAGACGACTATTCTAAATGTTGATTACGGAAAGAAGAACATCTTGGGTGTGTGTTCTGATGTCGAAAAGCCTTCCACAACAAAAGTCACATTCGAAAAAAAAGTCTGTTTTGATGGAGATTTCAGAAAACAATATCACTGCAATAATGGGTCGCACTGCGTGACGAAAATCTGTTAAAAGTAGCCAAATAATTTTGGAGTTGAAACGTAAATAAATAAATCAATTTTTTTTTCAATGAATAAACAACATGTATCGGCGCAGATATTGTGCGTCTTGTTTCGTTGCTATCCACGGACTAAAAGAAAATGCGCACTAAATTGAAATGCATTTATTGTCATCTTGAACCTCATCAATCTCATCAAATGAACTGGTAAGAATTTCATGTTTATTGCGCAATGATACACAATGACAACAGGAGTCATTTTCTTTGCAACATGTTTATCCTGCATCTAGAAGTATCCATTGCATATAACAACTAAGACAGTGGCTGAAAATTTTTGTGAAAACCCTAAGTATTCCCTTCACCAGTTTTTAGCATACTTTGTGGGTAAGTTGAACTGCAAGCATGACGTCACAATGGCACACATATTATTTAAAATAAGATTCTGAATCAAACGAAACCACACATATATATATATACATATATATTTGGTAGGATCTTCCGGAATAGACTACCGATAAATCGAATTTCACAAAAATAGTTTTTGTTTTTTTTTTGTTTTTGTTTTTTTTTTTTGCAAGTGGAAAATAAAGAATTTTTTAATATTTAATTTACATCCGTATTTATGTATTTTTATTATTATTATTATTATTATTATTATTTAATGAAAGTACGTCACTGTTGATAAACCTACTGATATTTGAGCGTTTTAATTACACTACTTATTCTTCATTTTGATTATTTTTTTATTTCTAAGGAAGAAAATTAGTTATTTATCGTTTACTACATATAATAGAAAAGTATCGATTTCTACGATATTCGATTTATCGCTAGTCTTTTCCGGAACAGTCTATCAAAACAATCTCTGGTCTTTATATTTGCTTCACAATGCTTATTTTAAATAATACAGTGTTATTCTTGGCTATCTGCATTATTCATTTTCTGCATTCTAGGCTATCTGCATTATTCACTTTCTGAATTCTTGACTTCCTGCATTTTTTACTCAATGCATTCTTGGCTTTCTCCATTCACCCGTTTCTAGGTCGTCACGTGATTCTGCCTTGTCCAACTCACCTCATTCACCCGTGTCCAAGCCACGCGATTCGACCTTGTCCACGTCACGTGTCCAACCCGTGTCCAACTCCTGTGATTCACCCGCGTCCAAGTCGCCACGTGATTCGGCCTTGTCCAACTCACCTCATTCACCGGTGTCCAAGTCACGTGATTCGGCCTTGTTCACGTCACGTGTCCATCCCGTGTCCAACTCATGTGATTCATCCGTGTCCAAGTCGTCGCGTGATTGTGCCTTGTCCAAGTCACGTCATTCACCCTGGTCCAAGTCATGTGATTCGGCCTTGTCCATGTCACGTGTCCAACCCATGTCCAACTCATGTGATTCACCCGTATCCAAGTCGTCACGTGATTCAGTCTTGTCCAACTCACCTCATTCAACCGTGTCCAAGTCACGTGATTCCGACTTGTTCACGTCACGTGTCCAACCCGTGTCCAACTCATGTGATTCATCCGTGTCCAAGTCGTCGCGTGATTGTGCCTTGTCCAATTCACGTCATTCACCCTGGTCCAAGTCATGTGATTCGGCCTTGTCCATGTCACGTGTCCAACCCATGTCCAACTCATGTGATTCACCCGTGTCCAAGTCGTCACGTGATTCAGTCTTGTCCAACTCACCTCATTCAACCGTGTCCAAGTCACGTGATTCGGACTTGTCACCGTCACGCGTGTCCACGTCACACGACCCGTGACCAAAGCACGTGATTCACCCGTGACCAAGTCACGTGATTTACTCATGTCCAGACCACACGACCCTTGACCAAGGTTCAAAAAGTATAGTCCTGGATAAAATTTATTTATTTATCTTATTGATTTCGTGCTATTGTATCGAAGCGGTGTGACCGCAACGGAGGGGTGGGGGGTTCGGCATGATGGGTGTGTGGAGGGGGGCAAGTCAGGGGTTTAGGTTTTTAGCAAGTATTTCAAAACATTTAACAAGCCCTTAAATGTAAGAAACACCGATAGCGCGTTGTTACAAAGCAGCTGACCTCTGAGGAGATCTCTCTGTTATATATAAACACAGAGCGGATTGATATTTTAAAAAAGTAGTTCCTCTCTTTTATGAGTACTATTTTTTCGCGGAATCTCCAGTGGGTCTACGGAGTAAAAAGGTGTTAAACACAACAGACCGAACCGCCGAAGAGGTTGGCTGTTTCACAACAACACCGATGGCGAATGTCCCAGTATAGATTTTTCGCGCCATTATCAACAGGTCAAAACCGGTCAATTATACGTCAATTATAAACACCTGAGCACAAAAAGGACACAGCTCTTATCACATCAGATAACTGCTTATGTCATACATGACTTATGAAACGAAATCCCGTCGCTCCCAACAACAACCTTTTCTTATTTTATTTATATATATTTTTTTATTATTTATTTGCAGCCAAATTTTAAGTTTTGTGGAAGCTCCAGCAAGTCTTTCTCCACACAGCGCCATAACATGGAGTGTTGGTTCAGCAGGGTGTATGTGTGTGTGTGTGGGCGGGCGGGTGGTGGGGGGGAGGGAGAGGGGGGGGGTGGATCTATTTACAAACAACAGCACACCAATTGACATTGGTGTGTTCTTGATGCTGTCACAAAGACAGGGTCAGTTTTTGAACTGTTCAAAAACTGATTGGTTATCGATTACTGTCCGAATAAGGGGTGATCTATGAGATCTTTTTTTTTTTTTTTTTTTTTTTTTTAATAATAACAAAGAATGACGTGGCCAGTTCTGCCTCGTTGCACACAGAGCATTTTCGGGGCATATGCCATTGGTGTTTCTTACAAGTTTTACCACCCCCCCCCCCCACCCCACTCTCCACCCATCACAACAAACAAAAATGCCGGTGTCACTCCTGGTAACAAAGTTTCTACAAACCGATTCGTTAAGTTTAATTTGCAACATCATTTTTCTTATCTCTTTGTAAACGATAGCGGATCTCTCCCCTCCCCCCTCCCACCTACCCCCCCCCCCCCTCCCCTCCCTAACCAAGATTCCATTCTGCTCCTCCATAGCAAAACATTATCCGTACAAGTTTCACCATCAACTCCCAAAAAACCCTTGTATGGGATCAGTCTCAATCACCGTAACCTTCATCCCTCTCCCCTCCCCCTCCCAGACCCCCCCCCCCCAACATGCGGACCCATTCAGGTGAGGGGTTGAATCCACTGAGGGGCACGCCAATATATTCTATAAAGTTTCTCTTTACTTAAAAAAAAAATTCAGCTGCACATGTCATCAATGCAAATGGGAGAGGGGCTGGGGGGGGGGAGAGGTGGAGGGGCTCGAGGGTAAGGTGAGAGGATGGGCTGGTTGCGTGATAAGGAGATGGGGGATGGTGTGTTAGTACATAAAATCCATAAACTCGAACAACCCTCTAGAAATGAGGCGATAAAAAAGAACAACAAGTTATCGTTTCTGTTTTCCATAAATAGAAACGCGACCACCAAAAAGTACATCTGAGTCAGTTACCATTGTCTCCCAGACCGATGTGAGACATGTGGATCTTAAACGTTCTATGTGTGTGTCTGTGTGTAAGTTCTGTGTGTGTCTGTGTGTATGTTCTGTGTGTGCGTCTGTGTGTATATTCTATGTGTGTGTCTGTGTGTACATTCTGTGTGTGTCTGTGTGTACGTTCTGTGTGTGCGTCTGTGTGTATATTCTATGTGTGTGTCTGTGTGTACATTCTGTGTGTGTCTGTGTGTATGTTCTGTGTGTGTGTCTGTGTGTACGTTCTGTGTGTGCCTGTGTGTATGTTCTGTGTGTGTGTCTGTGTGAACGTTCTGTGTGTGTGTGTGTGTGTGTGTGTACGTTCTGTGTGTGTGTCTGTGTGTACATTCTGTGTGTGCGTCTGTGTGTACGTTCTGTGTGTGCGTCTGTGTGTAAGTTCTATGTGTGTGTCTGTGTGTACATTCTGTGTGTGTCTGTGTGTATGTTCTGTGTGTGCGTCTGTGTGTATATTCTATGTGTGTGTCTGTGTGTACATTCTGTGTGTGTCTGTGTGTACGTTCTGTGTGTGCCTGTGTGTATGTTCTGTGTGTGTGTCTGTGTGTACGTTCTGTGTGTGTGTGTGTACGTTCTGTGTGTGCGTCTGTGTGTAAGTTCTATGTGTGTGTCTGTGTGTACATTCTGTGTGTGTCTGTGTGTATGTTCTGTGTGTGCGTCTGTGTGTATATTCTATGTGTGTGTCTGTGTGTACATTCTGTGTGTGTCTGTGTGTACGTTCTGTGTGTGCCTGTGTGTATGTTCTGTGTGTGTGTCTGTGTGTACGTTCTGTGTGTGTGTGTGTACGTTCTGTGTGTGTGTCTGTGTGTACATTCTGTGTGTAAGTCTGTGTGTACGTTTTGTGTGTGTGTCTGTGTGTACGTTCTGTGTGTGTGTGTGTGTGTGTACGTTCTGTGTGTGTGTCTGTGTGTACATTCTGTGTGTGTCTGTGTGTACGTTCTGTGTGTGCCTGTGTGTATGTTCTGTGTGTGTGTCTGTGTGTACGTTCTGTGTGTGTGTGTGTACGTTCTGTGTGTGTGTGTGTGTACGTTCTGTGTGTGTGTCTGTGTGTACATTCTGTGTGTAAGTCTGTGTGTACGTTTTGTGTGTGTGTCTGTGTGTATGTTCTGGGTGTGCCTGTGTGTATGTTCTGTGTGCATCTGTGTGTACGTTCTGTATGTATCTGTGTGTACGTTATGTGTGTGTGTCTGTGTGTATGTTATGTGTCTGCGTCTGTGTGTACATTCTGTGTGTGTCTGTATGTACATTCTGTGTGTACGTTTTGTGTGTCTATGTGTACGTTCTGTGTGTGTGTTCTGTGTGTATGTTCTGTCTGTGCGTCTGTGTGTACGTTCTGTGTGTGTGTACGTTCTGTGTGTGTCTGTGTGTACGTTATATGTGTGTGTCTGTGTGTACGTTATATGTGTGTGTACGCTATGTGTGTGTGTCTGTGTGTACGTTCTGTGTGTGTGTCTGTGTGTACGTTTGCGTCTATGTTTTGACTTTTGACGTGTGTTACGTCAACGTTTCATGCGTCTTACGTTATTAAGTTAGGCGTATGACGTCATAAAACATATCCCTTGAAAGACTTCTCAGCCGATGATGGTGATTTCTTGGATACTTCGGAAGGTTTTGTAAAATTTAAACGTGTATGAGAAATAAAGACGACGTATGACGTTATTAAAGACGACGTACGATGTCAGTAAAGACGCCATTACGTAAAACAGTTATCCGTTATAAACAAAATCGCGTGCGCAGAATATCTCGACAACGGATTGAGCTAGCATAGTTATTTATTTATTTTTTTGGATACTTCGGAAAGTGTTGTACAAATTCAAACCCGTATGGAAAATTAAAAAAAATTGAAAGTATGACGTCATTCCACACGACGTATGACATCATTACGTGAAAATATCATGTGATCGAATTTTAATTTGAATACTGGAACAAACGAGTAACCTTATTTTTTGGTAGAGTATTCCGGAATAGACTACCCGTAATTCGAATGTTGCAAAAATCGAAACTTTTCATTATTTTTAGAATGCAAAAAATACATTTTCGTGCCGAAAAATAAAATATAACTAAAAAATAAAATAGCATAATTAAAAAAAAAATTTGACAACATTGAATTACCGATATTTAAAACAAAAACAAAAATCAAATATGAATTAAATTTTTAATTTTTTTCTCTATTTTTTCTTTATTTTCTGCTTGTCAAAAGCTACGAATTTACATTGTTTACCATTGTTTACCATTTGTTTGTTTACCTTTATTTATCATTGTTTACCTTTATTTACCTTTCTTTACCTTTGCTTGCCATTATTTACCTTCGTTTACCATTGTTTACTTTTCTTTACCATTGTTTAACGTTGTTTACCATTGTTTATTTTTGTTTAACATCGTTACCATTGTTTACCTTTTGTCACAAGAAAAGTGAAAACATTTCGATTTCAGCGACATTTGACAGCCTACCAAAAATATGCGTTTTCTTATTTACTTCAGAATTCTTATTTTAAATAATGATGCATATGTTCTGCATGTAACGTATTCAAATTAAATGTTACCGATTTTGCATATTACGTGGTCCGTGGTCTTCCCACTGGGCAACTTTTTGACTTATTTGCACAATTATCTTTCAAAGCGGACACGTTTTATCTTATTTTTATATGGATTACAACTTCACAGATAACGAGACAAAGATTACCAATCAATCAATCAATGCACGGTCAATGGCGTGTTGAGTTCAGTGCCAACAGTCACATCCTACAGCCACTTATCGACTAATTTTTGGTAGAAAATCGATAAGTCGCCACACAACCAATACACCAATCGCTTTGAATTCTCGTTTGAATTCTCATATATATACTGCATTTATACGGCAGCTCTGTTTTTTCTTGCATCTTTATTTTGCCAGCTTGTAGCTTTATTTTGCCAGCTTGTAGCTTTATTTTGCCAGCTTTTAGCTTTATTTTGTCAGCTTGTAGCTTTGTTTTGCCTCCTTGTAGCTTTGTTTTGCCAGCTTGTAGCTTTAATTTGAAAGCTTATAGCTTTGTTTTGCCTCCTTGTAGCTTTGTTTTGCCAGCTTGTAGCTTTAATTCGCCCACTTGTAGCTTTGGTTTGCCTCCTTGTAGCTTTATTTTGCCAGCTTGTAGCTTTATTTTATCAGCTTGTAGCTTAATTTTACAGGCTTGTAGCTTTATTTTACCAGCATGTAGCTTTACTTTACCCATTGTTTTATTACCACAAGTTTTAATATCACACTTCCACACTTTTGAAAATATTTCATCATAAAACAAAAATTGTCCATGGACAATGCCCCAGCTCACGAATGTTGCTGGCAAGATTTATGACATAAAAGTATAATCTGTAACCACAATTCCAAGAGAGTGAGGCTATGTACCTGGCGTCAGTCATCGTTTTAACACATAAAATGGTTTATCCCAATATATCCGCCATTTTTTCTGAATCCCGAAAAAAGAAAAATAATAGCCAGGTGCATGTATACCACTACCTTCCATACAAAATTTTAGAACGTTTCTATTTATATTTTAAGTTGAGATACGTTTTAATGAACATGTTTTTTTTCTTTTCTTTCTTTTGCTAATAGTTCTGCCAATTTGTTTTTGCGAAACAAAAAAAAAAAAAAAAAAAAAAAAAAAAAGAGCTATAGCCAATTAAGTACCAATGACCACTATCTTTATAAAATTTAGGAAATACTTTTTCAAGAACATTGTTTTTGGTCAATATTTCCGCCAATTTTTGGCGAATTTGCAAAAAAAAAAAAGGAAAGAAAAGAAAACAAAAAGAAAAAGGTAGTTAGGTACTAGTGTTTGCTACTGTTACTTAAAATTACAAGGCAACGAGGCTATACTCCTGCAGCTGGTTGAGAATTTACTGATTTTTTTTTTGTGTGTGTGCGTGTGTGTTTTTCGCCAAAACTTCCGCCAAATTTTTGCCAATCAGCAAAAAAGTTACAGTCAGGTAGGCAATAATGCCTTCTTTCTGTGTTTAAATTTTTAAGACAGTAAAACGTTTTCCCTGGAGTTAGTTAAGAATTGACGAAAAAAAATTTGTTGGCGAATATCCAAAACAAGTATCTGCCAGGTATGCAAGTATGAACCTTACCTTCCATCAAAATGTGGGAACGTTTCTTTGAAAACCCTAGAATATACGTTTCAAACTAAATTGGTTTTTGTCCAATACCTCCGAAAATTTTTGGCAAATTCACACAAAAAAAAAAAACAAAACAAAAGCCAGTTACGTAGTAATGTGTGTTTCCGCTACTTAAAATTACAAGACAATGAGGCTATTTTCCTGCAGGTCACTAAGATTTTACTGAAAATCGTTTGTTTTTTCGCAAAATTTCAAACGATTTTTGTCAAATCACCAAAAAAAAATAATAGCCAGGTGGAAAATAATTTGAGCCACCTTTACCTACAATTTCAAGACATTAAGACTACTTTCCTGGAGATCGTTAAGATTTTACTGTTTTTTTCTTTTTTATTTTTTTTTATTTTTTTTTTTTTTTTTTAGTTTTTTTTTTTTGTAACAGCTAGGTAGGTAGTAAGGCCTGCTGTCTTCTTTAAAATTTTAAAGCAGTAACACAATTTTTCTGTCTTTGGTTAAGAGTCCATTGATTTTTTTTTCGTTTTTCTCAAATATTTCTGCCAATTTTTTTGCCAATCACCAAAAAATGTAATAGCCAGGTAGGTAATAATGCTTGCAACCTTCTCCTAAAATTATACGACAGTAAGGCTATTTTCCTGGACTAAGTTAAGGTTTTACACAAAAAAAAAAAAAAAAAAAAAAAACAAAAACAAAACAAAACAAAAAAAAGGGTTTTTCACCAATATTTCCAACAGTTTCTGGCCACTGGCCAAAGAACAGCGAGCAGGAAAGCTACCCACCCTATCTACCTACAAAAATTGTAGAATGTTTCCATGAAAACTCTAGGAGATACGTTTACAGAATACAGAATGTTGACTTTTGGCCAATGTTTCTGCCAATTTTTGGTGAACAGTCTCTTAGATAGTAATGTGTGCTACTGTTACCTACAATTACAAGGCAACTAGATGCTGTCAGAGAGCAGCAATATCCCCCGTGAAACCCTAAATATTACCCCTATGCAATATCTAAGCTGGACACCCTTCCTTGAAGTCCACTCCGTTTGCATATATGTCGATTTATGACGATGTTTAAAAGCCTGTCATTTTGTCAATTTTGCTTCGATCAAACTGAAACCTTGACGTTGCACATCTTTATACCCTATATGTTGCCTATATGAAATATGAAAGCTGAATTATGCTTCGTTGATATAGAAGTGGTGTCCACAAAGTCCTATACATGTGCACATATGTCTATTTTCAACGATTTTCAAAAGCCTGTCAATTTGTCAATTTTGCTTCGATCAAACTGAAACCTTAACGTTGCACATCTTTATACCCTATATTTTGCCTATATGAAATATGAAAGCTGAATTATGCTTCGTTGATATAGAAGTGGTGTCCACAAAGTCCTATACATGTGCACATATGTCTATTTTCGACGATTTTCAAAAGCCTGTCAATTTGTCAATTTTGCTTCCATCAAACTGAAACCTTGACGTTGCACATCTTTATACCCTATATTTTGCCTATATGAAATATGAAAGCTGAATTATGCTTCGTTGATATAGAAGTGGTGTCCACAAAGTCCTATACATGTGCACATATGTCTATTTTCGACGATTTTCAAAAGCCTGTCAATTTGTCAATTTTGCTTCGATCAAACTGAAACCTTGACGTTGCACATCTTTATACCCTATATTTTGCCTGTATGAAATATGAAAGCTGAATTATGCTTCGTTGATATAGAAGTGGTGTCCACAAAGTCCTATACATGTGCACATATGTCTATTTTCGACGATTTTCAAAAGCCTGTCAATTTGTCAATTTTGCTTCGATCAAACTGAAACCTTGACGTTGCACATCTTTATACCCTATATTTTGCCTGTATGAAATATGAAAGCTGAATTATGCTTCGTTGATATAGAAGTGGTGTCCACAAAGTCCTTAGCTTGAAGAGGGGACGGACGGACAGACGGACGGACAGACGGACGGACGGACGGACGGACAATCTCAAACCTATATCCCTCCGTTTCACGGGGGATAATAAGGCTGTTTTTCTAGAGATCGTTAAGATTTTACTAATTTTTTTTTTTAGATTTTTGGTTTTCGCCAAAATTTTCGCCATTTCTTTAGCCAATCACCCAAAAAAGTAATAGCTAGTTAGGTAATACTGTGTGCTACAGTTACTTCAAGTTTTCCAGACAGTAAGGCTATTTTCCTGGAGTTAGTTAAGAGTCTACTGATTTTTTTTGTTTAGTTTTCACCAAACTTTTCGCCTATTTTTGCTGAATCAGCAAAAGTTGCAATGTCCAGATGGGTAGTAAGGCCTTCTACCTATCGTTAAAATTTCAAGATAGTAAGTCTATTTTCAGGAAGTTCGTTAAGATTTTACTGAATTTTTTTTGGCTTTTCACCAAAATTTTCGCCAAGTTTTTGGCCAATCACCACAAAGAGTATTTTTCTGAAGTTTCGTTAAGATTTTACTGAATTTTTTTTTTCGCCAATGTTTCAGCCAAATTTTCCGCCAATGTTTGGTCAGTCATCAAAAAAAAAGTAATAGCCAGGTCCGTAGTAGCGCCTGCTACCTTCACTGAAAATTTTAAGACAATAAGGCTTTTTTCTGGAGATAGTTAAGATTTTACAAAAAAAAACTGGTTTTTCGCTAATATTTTCGCCAATTTTTAGCGAATCGCCAAAAAAAAAACTTATAGCCAGGTAGGTAGTAACGCCTGCTACCTTCCCTTATAATTTCAAGACAATAAAACGATTTTCTTGGGAATAGTTTAGATTTTACGAAAAATATTGGTTTTTCGAGAATAGATTTTCGCCAAAAAAAGTAATAGCCAAATGGACACTTATGCATCCTATCTTCCGCCAAAATTTTAGAACGTTTGCTCGAAAACCCTAGGAGGAGATGCGCTTTTTTTTTAAATTGGATTTTGGCCAATTTTTGGCGAATCGCCAAAAAAGTAATAGCCGGGTAGGCACTTATATCCTCTACCCTCAAGAAAACTTTCAAGACATTTAGGCTAAAAACCTAGGAGGGGATACGATTTTTCAACTTAAAAGCGGACATACGCAGATACTTTCAACGACTGCTATAGCCCCTGCTTTTGTAAGAAGCTGGGGCTAATAAATAACGGTGTATTATTTAAAACAAGAATTTATGAAGCAAATAAGAAATCAGATATTTTTTTTTCACGGGTGAACTAATGCATTTTACGACTACGGTAGTCTATTCCGGGATAGACTACCGACCTTCAAATCCATTTAAATGGAACGTTTTTGTGTAATTTTAAATTTAAATATTATAAAACATGTAAGTAATATATACTACAATGTAATATGCATGAAAAATTTAAAACGTTCTTTCCAGAGAACTTTTAACTTCGGTAGTCTATTCCAGAATAGACGGTTGTCTATTTCGGAATAGACTACCGTAGTCGTAAAATGCGTTAGTTCACCCATGACAAAAAATATCTGATTTCTTATTTGCTTCATTAATTCTTATTTTAAATAATACACTGTTAAATTTAAATTCTTTTGTCATTTGTTATCACGTTTTTCTCTTTAGTTTCGAATCCAATTTGGTTAAACTCTATTGTAAAAGTCATTGAAGAAAAAAAAATAAAAAAACGAATGAAATAAATGATGCCAAGGCAAGTGGTCTGCATTAAAGACACTCTTTTTCACAGCGCATATCAACAATTTATCAAGGTTGGTGTTTGCAAGGACGGGGCGAATATTAAGGGGGTAAGGGGGGCGGAGAGGGGGGAGGGGGGGGCGGGAGCTTTGGAATACAATCTTGCTAAAATAGTGGATCTTTTAACAAATACAGGAGGTGGGAGGAAGGGTTATAGTCTTAGTAACCCCCTCTACCACCACCTCACCCCCTCCCCTGTGGGTTGGGGGTTGGGGGTGGGGCAGAGGGGGGGGGGTGTTAAAACCCACCGGCGTTATTTATTTAACAATTGTTGACTTATTTTAAGTCAAGATCAAATATTGTTCCATGATTTCAAATACTGTAAATGCTGTAATCTGATTGGTCACTCCCCGGGGCAATCATTTTTCAAAGGGGTGAGAAACTGCAGTTATTTGTAATCAAACGTCCATTAAGTCATGCATCAAAACATATATCTACTTACTTTAAGTCATCACCAATCATTATTTTAAAATTAAATTCAAACATTATTTTAAGTCAACATCAATAATTATTTTAAGCCAACATCAAGCATTATTTGAGTCAACATCAAGCATTATTTAAGTCAACATCAAGCATTATTTCAAGCCAACAGCAAGCATTATTTAAGTCACCACCAACCATTATTTAAGTCAACATCAAGCATTATTTCAAGCCAACAGCAAGCATTATTTAAGTCACCATCAACCATTATTTAAGTCAACATCAAGCATTATTTCATGCCAACAGCAAGCATTATTTAAGTCACCATCAACCATTATTTAAGTCAACATCAAGCATTATTGAAGAGTGAGAAAATGTTGACCTGTAGAAAAACATTTTCGTTAATGGTTAATAAACTCGTCATGTTGACTTGAAATAAATAAATATATCTTTTAATACATGACTTAATTGGCGTTTTGATTACAAAAAAACTGTACTATATCTCGCCTTTTGTGTTCCGTCAACACTGACAAATTATTGACTTGGGAATCGACCAATCAGATTACAGCATTTACCCAAAATCGTATCAAAACAATTCGGTTTGTTTATTTAACACAAAATCAAAATCGTAGGATAACTAGGCCGTAGGACAACTGGCAAATCAACAACATCGAAACCCTCATCACGACCCCGACCGGAAACTGATTTAGCATCATCACAACACAATACAGGGCTAATAAGATGTTTGTTTTTAAACAATTTTATAAATATGGCCATAAAAACCAGACTTCAATGTAACCAAAAAATCACAAAAAGAAACCTACGAAAACATCATAATTCATGGGGAAATGTTTGTTTACCGATTCCTCATCCGGGAACAACGTGACGTATTATTTTGCATTTGAACAATACACACACAGGCCATGCACAAAGCAGACGACTGATATGGAATGCGCGACAATACGTTACGCTAAGCGACAACTCGCTCGGCTGCAATACGCCCAGCGACAATTCGCCTAGCGACAATTCGCTACGTGACAATACACCTAACGACAATTTGCCTAGTGACAATAAGCCTAGCCACAATTCCACTGAGTGACAATACGCCCAGCGACAGTTCGCCGAGGGACAATTTGCTCCATGACAATACGCCTAGCGACAATTCGCTATGTGACAATATGCCAAGCGACAATTCGCCTAGTGACAATACGCCTAGCGACAATTCCCCTGAGTGACAATACGCCTAGCGACAATTCGCCTAGTGACAATACGCCTAGCGACAATTCGCCTCGTGACAATACCCCTAGCGACAATTCTCCCGACCCCTCACCCGAATAACACATTGGACAGTATAACTAGCTTCGGTTTAGAGCATCTCACGGAAAATCCTTTTCTAATTCCTGCCTTTTTCAACAGGAGTAGCATGTTTCAACATGTGGCATTATGACATCAAATGACAGTAGCAGGTGAGCTCATCCAAGGGCCAATTTTTACTAATTGTTTACTAATTTTCACCAATTTTTTTAAGTTTGAATTCCTCTTTTGAATCATGAGTAGCTTCGAGTGGCATTTTTAGCGCTCTGAGTAATTGTTCACTATTTCTTTTTTTTACCAATTTTTTTATATTCTTCTATGCTTTTATGTTTTTGTTTTGAATCCAGAAAAATGTCCAGATCCAGACAATAAATGGAAATCATTTCGTCAGTTTTTAGTGCAGTGGTCCTTGAATGACGCCAACCTTCTAATGGAACAGCCCTGTCCTAAATATCGCTGACCTTCATATCGGTGGTCTATTTGTCGGGATACCGACTACGTGTTATGTGACTGCATGTTATGTGACTGTGTGTTATGTGGCTGCGTATTATGTGACTGTGTGTTATGTGACTGCGTATTATGTGACTGTGTATTATGTGACTGCGTATTATGTGACTCCGTATTATGTGACTGTGTGTTATGTGACTGCGTATTATGTGACTGTGTGTTATGTGACTGCCTGTTATATGACTGTGTATTATGTGACTCTGTGTTATGTGGCCCCGTGTTATGTGACCGCGTGTTATGTGACTGCGTTCTGTGAGCTATATCAGTAACGATTTTTTTCAGTGTCTGCTGTCAGAATTTTGAACACAAGATCACAAGGGTATTTTTTTTAATTTACCTATTTGTAATATGAATGAAATACAGATAATATATCAAGCTCCATTCGCGTTCTTTTAAACAACGTGCCCCACATCGGCTACTCGGCTGATCGCGCAGCGGTTAACTGCACAGGCCTGTTAATCGAATAGACGAATTGATCGTAATAGACGAGTTGATCGTCAATCACAAACATCGGTTAGTCGCAAATAACGGTTAATCGCAAACATCGGTTAGTCGCATATATCGGTTAATCGCCAACATCGGTTAGTCGCAAACATCGGTTAGTCGCAAACATCGGTTAGTCGCAAATATCGGTTAATCGCATACTATGACGCAACATGAGCCTCCCTTTGAACCACCAAAACGCACAACAAAAAATGTAGGGGAGGGGGCGGTGGGGAGAGGTTGGGGTGGAAAGAGGTTGGGGGCGATGGGAAGAGGTTGGTCGTGGAAAGAGTTCGGGGGGGGGGAGAGGTTTGGGGGAGAGGAGAGGTTGGGGGGAAGGGGGAGAGGTTGGGGCGATGGGGAGAGGTTGGGGGGGGGGGGTTGACTGTCATATTTAAACTGTATATATGTACGCTTTTTGGAGCAATGTCAACCTTTTTGTACTAACCCTAACTTGAATAAACCGGACCGTCAAGTGACGGTGGCCCAGGTGGCGTCACAGTAATAAGACCCGAACTGGCATTTCGATTCCATGAAAATACGACAGACAGTTGGTGGAAATGTTAATTCTGTTATTAACTATTTTACACATTATCAAGATTAACTTCGTTCTAGGTTGCGAATTCTAGCTTGTGTTCTTTCCAACAATGACATCATAGTTGAATAAGATGCAAACGTGCCTTAGTCACTTTCATTTTGTTTATGTCACGTGACGGTGCACTACCGACGCCATGATGTGCGTCAGAGCTTGTCTGGACAAAACGCAAAGCGTCAATGCAAACTACAATGTATGTAATTACAGTAGCACCTCGTTAATTCGTACCACGCGGGACCGGGGAATTTGGTACGAATTAACCGGGTGAACGAATTATCCGGGGGAAAACTGGTATGAAATCGAGAAACTGGGACCTAAATATGAGTACGAATAAAGCGGGGAAACGAATTAACCGGTGACAAATTAACGAGGGTCTCCTGTATTTATAACTTATTTATTTATTTATTTATAATTATTTATAATTTTTCACTACCGATACGCGAGTCTTAAATCGATTTCAAAAATAATTGAATTCCAGTTTAATTCCAGTTATAACTGAAGGGATCCATGCATAAACTTGATAACTCCACTTATCAGGAAAATGCACTATTACCACCACGGTATTTCTTGGCCTCTGTTCTATCACATATGTAAGTCTTACACCTCAAAACCGATTAGAAGTGGGCATTTTTTTTAGGAAAATACGATGGGAAAAACCTATGTTTGTTACTAAAATTTCAAACTTTAAAAACGTTTTTCTCCACTGCTGATAACTGCAGTTATCAGGTGTATACATGGACGACTTCAGTTATCTCTTGCTTACTCATGAACGGAGATTAATCAATTCAGCATCACCCCCCCCCGACCCCCCCCCCACATCCACCCCCCCCCCCCAAGAAAGAAAATAGATGTCCTTTAGACTTGATAGTTTGAGGTTATCACCAAGGACTTCCCCACTCGTGGGACAAATCTTTGTGCCACGTCATCACAAGCAGCCGATAATTATATTTTGGGGGATGGTGAATTTTGTCAGGAAAAAAATTAAGCAATCTATCATTTACTTTATTTGTTTCTGACCCCCCCCCCTCCGCCCCCCCCAACCCCCCATGTTTGGAAGGTGACACAAGTTTCACAGTTGAATTCAATAATTTATGCTCTCAAACGAAACTTTGACGGTTGTAATGGAAAACATTATCGAATTTTTTTTCCTGCAAAATTCCCCCTCCCCCAAAATATTCCAGATTTATGAAGCGCATGGTGCTTGGCCCTGACCACCCTCTCCCTTCTGCCCCCCCCCCCCCCCCTTCTTTTGGCTGTCGTTACTGATTTAAAATCAAAATTTCCGACACTTTCGGATAGGTTATTTCAAGTGTGGCATTGTGGGTAAAAGTAACCAAACTTGGGTTTTGGAGAAAGTTGGCGTTGTTATAAAACAGCTGACCTCTGATGAGATCTATCCGTTATGCATAAACACAGAGCGGATGGATCTTTCTATCTATCTAGCCACATTGTGCATCCCTCAGTGTTGAGTATTCTCGCGCATTGGTGAATAATGTTAATATGAGTGTCCAAGTCACTAAAATCTATATTTTAGTGACTTTTTAAAAAGAGCGATTCCTCTCCTTCATGAGTACTATTTTTTCGCGGAATTCCCAGTGGGTCTGCGGAGTAAAAAGATGTTATACACAACAGAGCGAACCGCCGTAGAGGTCGGCTGTTGGACAACAACGGGAGGCTGGCAAATGGACTTTTTTTTTGTATCCCCCCCCCACGCCCCCCACCCCCCCCCCCCCACCTCTCGTTCGTGTTCACTTCTGCGACGCCTTCCTCGCTTTAGTTGTTCAAGATCACCCCTAATCCGAGATCAGCGCCCGTATTTAAAAAAGTTAGTCGCCCGGCACAAAAGTTAGTCGCCCGGCGCAATTTTTGCAAAATTTCTCTAGCCGACCTCACATGAAAAAAAAAAAACAACAACAAAATGGTGTTTAAAATAATCGAATAGTATTTACCTGAAAATACTCAGAAAAAAAGTAAGTCGCCAGTCCGGCGACCAACCCGAAAAAGTTGATCGCCCGAGCCAAAAGTTGGTCCCCACGGGCAACCGGGCGACCGCGAAATCTCAACCCTGATCATGCTCAAATTGAGTCTGAAATTTGAGCTTCAAACTCACTTGAGCCTTTGCTCAAAATATGAGCTTAAGATTTTCAGCATCGAAACTCCGCTCAACACTAGACTCTTTCTGAGGGCAGCGGAAAAAATGTATGCGTATAATTTTAAATGACTGAAATAAAGTACTTTAGACATGTTGTGGCGAGAAAAGTGTCTTATTTAACTTAATTAATTTCAAGTTACTTTGTAGTATTGACTCATTTTGAGCTTCACCTTTACTTATTGAATGACTGAAGCTCATACTTTGCTCAAATTCAGAGTTTGAGCTGAAGTATGAGTTTGAGCCATGTTATTGAATACTGGTGCAGATGATGATTTTTTACCACATTTAATATAAATGCCGGACAAAAACGTCGACGTTCAAAACGACGGCTGCCAAAAAGTCGACGGATAAAACGTCGATGGTCAAAACGACGGCTGCCAAAAAGTCGACGGATAAAATGTCGACAATCAAAACGACGGCTGCCAAAAAGACGACGGATAAAACCTCGATGGTCAAAACGACGGCTGCCAAAAAGTTGACGTATAAAATGTCGACGGTCAAAACGACGGCTGCCATAAAGTCGACGGATAAAACGTCGATGGTCAAAACGACGGCTGCCAAAAAGTCGACGGATAAAATGTCGACAATCAAAACGACGACTGCCAAAACGTCGACGGATAAAACGTCGATGGTCCAAAACGACGGCTGCCAAAAAGTCGACGGATAAAATGTCGACAATCAAAACGACGGCTGCCAAAAAGTCCACGATAAAACGTCGACGGTCAAAAGGATGGCAGCCAAAAAGTCGACGGATAAAATGTTGACGGACAAAAGGTGGATAAACGAATAAGCGTGATCTAAACGATGCTCGTTAAACGAAACAGATAAATACTCAACTTAATGAATTGAATTTAATCAGTTCCACGATTCCTGACCCTTAGATGTGGTCAAATTCATGCGGGTGGGGGCGGTTGAGGGGCAGTTACACGAGGGATTTTTAAATACGAAGCACCGGTACACATGGAGCATTTCAAAGGCAGTTATTTTTTTTTGTTTACAGTTCACCAATGTTATGTTATATTATCTCTATTTTGTTTACATTATCCCATATTTTTGTTTACATTATACCCATATTTTTGTTTACATTATCCCGTTTGTTTTGTTTACATTACACTCACATTTTTGTTTACGTTATACCCATGTTTTTTTGTTAACCTTATCTCATGTTTTTTGTTTTTTTTTTTTTTTGTTCTGTTTGTTTGTTAGTTTTGTTTTGCTTTTATTTATTTTGTTTGTTTACGTTTTACTCGTACTGTTTGTTTACAATATATCCATATTATATTTACCAGTTACAACTGTTATTAATCAATTATTGTCTTTCTCTCATGACCTTTCTGTGCTTCACTATAAATAGTTTTTATTTCACGTTTCGTTTAGATTGTTTAAAACCGAAGCAAAACTTTTCCGAAGTCTAATCGTAGCGGAACGCAGAAAAACAAATGACGGACAGGACACAAAAAGTGCCCTTAAACACCACCATACTGAAACATAACGTACTGATACCAGGCACCATAATGGTTCCCATAAAAATACTGGTAACAATGGTCATACCCAGATACCCAAATGGTGCAAAGGACACACAAAGTGCCCTTATACACCAGCGCCATTCCCATGCAGAAACATAACGTACTGATATATATATATATATATATATATATATATATATATATATAGATTCTCAAGACCAAGGTAGGGTTGTTTAATATCGTAATAAGTACGCAAGTGCCGAAAACGCGAGCCAGAAAAATTATATATCACTAAATCATATATATTAATCACTGTCATTTTTCTCATACACACACAATATATATATATATATATATATATATATATATATATATATATATATATATATATTTATATATAAATGACAATTATTAATTACCCCCTCCCCATTCACACACCCCCTAAAGTTTTAATTGCATATTTCCACTGATCTTAAAGACCCCCCCCCCCTCCCCAAAACCCCCCTGAAAAACCGGAATTCCAGTAATTGCGGGAAATGTTACGGTTCCTGAATACACAATGAACATTGTCACCCTTTGAAAACTCGTTCAAAAAGTCGTCAAGCTGACAAGATCTGGGTAGCCAGATTGGCGATGCTCGACGCGACGACCTTGGGTTGTCAGAAACTTGTCAGAAATTCGTCGGCATAAAGTATTTTTTTTACATTTTTTTCACTATTTTAGTACATATAACTACTGCATGGAAATCTCAAAATTTATTACATTAAATAAAACGCATTTAGATATTCAAATCTGCGATTCAATAATTCACTAATTCAATTAGGCAGGGCTCTAAAAACTTTAAAAGGGGAGGGGGAGGGGAGGGGGGGAGGGGGAGGGGGAGAGGGGGGAGAGAGGGACAGCAGGCAACTTCCACGCAAAACGTTGGCTTCTGAGTATTTGTTCTTATAAAACAGCTGACCTCTGAGGAGATCTCTCGGTAATATATAAACACAGAGCGGATGGACATTTTAACAAGATTGTCCATGGACAATGCCCCTGCTCACGAATGCTGATGTCAAGATTTATGACATATAAGTGTAGCCTGTAACGAAAATGTCAAGCCAATTCTGGCGTTAATCAAGATTTTCATGGAAAATTGGTTTATCGCCAACATATCCGCCAATTTTGCCGAATCGCCAAAAAAAAGTAATAGTCACGTGTTTCGGCCAATATTTTTCGAAATAAAAAAAAAAAAAAAAAACAAATAAAAAAAGCAACAGCCAGGTGCATATATACCACTACCCTCCATCAAAAATTTAAGACATTTTCATTTAAATCGAAGGAGGAGATACGTTTTCATGAAAATTGTTTTTCGCTAATATTTCAACCAATCTTATTCGAATCACGAAAAAAACGTAATAGTCAGGTGGGTACCAAAGCCTGCCACCGTTAATCAGAATTTCAAGAGATAAAGGCCAAATACCTACAGCCAGGAGTGTTTTCAATAATGCTTTTTGCGAATTAAAAAAAGAGTTATAGCCAGATAGGTACTAATTTCAGCTTCCATAATCCAGGTAACATTATAGTCTGTAGCGATTTTAATAAGAATTTGGTTTTCCCCAATATTTCCGATATTTTTTTCCAGAATTACGCAACTTCTGTGGTGTGACTTTAGAATTTACTGTACTTTTTAGTTTTTCGCCACTGCTCCCGCCAGTTTTTGGCCAATCACCAAAAAATTAGTGGACAGGTACCCAATAAATTCTCCTAACTGTAGTAAAGTTTCAAGACAATAAGGCTATTTTCTGGAGTTTGTTGAGATTTTACGAAAAAAAATGTTTTATCGCCAATATTTCGACCACTTTTTGGCGAAAAGCAAAAAAAAAAAAAAAAAAAAAGATAATAGCCGGATGGACACCTGTGTGCACGTTTCCATTGAAACCATTGGCGGACATACGTTTTAATTGCGTTCTGACCACTATTTCCCTCAATTTTTGGCCAAAAAAAAACCCAATAGCCAGGTAGGTAGTAGCGCTTGCTACTGTCACTTACAATTTCAAGACAGTAAGACTATTTTCCTGGAGTTCATTAAGACTTTACGGATTTCGGGGGGGGGGGAACAGGTTTCACCAAAATTTTCGCCAATTTTTGAGCGAATCACCAAAAAAGTAACAGCCAGGTAGATAGTAATGCTTGCTATCTTACTTAAAATTTGAAGAAAGCAGTATTAGCTTCCTGATGTTATTTAAGATTTTACTGAAAATTTTTTGGGGTTTTCGCCAAACTTTTCGCCAATTTTGGCCAATCACGAAAAAAAAAAACTAATAACAATAATACCTAAGTAGGCAGTAACGCCTTCTGGGTTTACGACAATACCCCCCTCCCCGGATGATACCCCCGACAATACCCCCGACCATACCCTCCCTAGGACCATACCCCCCCCCCCCCACCCGTGCCAATACCCCCCGCCCTCAACCATCCATTTTTTTTTCAATTTTCATTTTAAAGATTTTCATCAATGTACAACAAACTAATACAGTTCTGTGATCTGTAGTTAAAAGCTACGCCATTTCGCTATGATCTAGTTGAAATGGGTATAATTGCAATTCCACAACGCTTACAACTCATCTCATGTGATCCATTGATAAAAGCTACTTATAAAAGGTTTATAAATGCAATTTAACGCATACGCTCCATAATTGCAATTATCAATTCGCGCCCCGTAACACTTTGCCACCCAAATTTGTGGCAATTTTTGGATGTGCTCCGAAAGGAGCAGGATCTGAAACGTGGTCGCTAACAAGATCCTGGGTGGAGACCTCCCGGAGCCGCAGCGTCACCAAAGCTCGCAACCCAGTGTACGAATTAGGAACATCGTTGGCGGCTTCGCAAACCGCAACATACCGGACTACCTCCGTAGAATTGCGCACAATATTCAATTTTGAAAGATGCAGATTTTGACTGTGAATGAGACGCAGACTCGATATATCGATGTAAAGATCAAACATAGTGTTGGAGAGAAATAAAACATGCCGCTGTACTTTTTTTTCATTTTGTTGTAACGTTCGAAATTGGAAATATTCTGGTTGGGGGGGGGGGGGGGGTATTGGCACGAGGGGATGGTCCTAGAGGAGGGAATGGTCTGGGAGGGGGTATCGTCGGGGGGGGGGGTTATCATCCGGGGAATATTGTCCGGCGAGTATGGTCCGGAACCCGCGCCTGCTAACTTCATCTAAAAGTTAACACAGTAATACTATTTTCCTAGAGCTAGTTAAGATTAGAAAAAAAAAGTTTTTCGCCAATTTTTGGCGAATCACCAAAACAAATTACAGAAAGTGTGGACACCTATGCACCCTACCTTCCACCAAAATTTTAGAAAGTTTCAACGAAAGCCCTTAGGAGAGACGTTTTACAGAGAACTGGTTTTTCGGTCAATATTTTCGGCAATTTTTGGCGAATCGCCAAAAAAAAGTAATAACCAGGTGGACACTATGCTCCCTGCCTTCCATAAAAATTTTAGAACGTTTCCACTAAAATCCTAGGAGGAGATACGTTTTAAAGAAATTTGGTTTTTTTGGCCAATATTTCTGCCAATTTTTGGCGAATGCTACAATCAAGAAAAATTGCAAGACATTCAGGCTAAAAACCTTGGAGGAAATGCGATTTTTCAACTTAAAGGCGTACATACGTACATACTTTCAACGACTGCTATAGCCCCTGATTCTTTAGAAGCTTTTTTTTTTTATTTTATGAGTAGTGTTTTTCTTTTATGAGTACTATAAAAGAGTGGGTCTGCGGAGTAAATAAAAGGTCTTGTACCACAACACAAAAACCGAGCCGACGTAGAGGTTGGCTGTTGGACAACAACGCTGAGTATTCGGCCAATCACAGCACAGAACCGAGGACAGGTCTTCGTGGTCAATCAAAGCGTAAGTGACAAGAGTATATTAAGTTCAATTGAAATACATATATATATACAGTGTATTATCTAAAATAAGAATTTATCAAGCAAATAAGAAATCAGATATTTTTTGTCATGGGTGGAATAACGCATTATACGACTACGGTAGTCTATTCCGGAATAGACTACCGACCTTCAAATCCTTTTAAATTGAACGTTTTTGTGTAATTTGACATTTAAGTATTATAAAACCTGTAAGTAATATTTGCTACAATGTAATATATATGAAAAATTTAAAACGTTCTATTCCAAAGAACTTATAACTTCGGTAGTCTATTCCAGAATAGACGGTTGTCTATTTCGGAATAGACTACCGTAGTCGTAAAATGCGTTAGTTCACCCATGACAAAAAATATCTGATTTCTTATTTGCTTCATAAATTCTTATTTTAAATAATACACTGTTTATATATATATATAGTCTTTTCCGGAATAGACTAACTCTGACCCAAGAGCGTTGTTTCACAAGCGACAAAAATACGTGAATTTTTTACGTGCTTGGTACGTTCTTAATTCACACAATAGAACGTTTAAAAGTAATTTTCTGAAATGAAAGATGATATGCCAGTGAATTGTGAAGCCGCCATTTGAGATTTGGGTAATCCATTGAATTGTTTGATATATTAGAAAGAAATCTCTACAATGAAACCCAAAAATGAAATTAATAGGGGTCTTTGAGTGAAAAACATCCTTGGGTTTGTTCTTAAGTAAGACTTGAAAATATATTAAAAGCATTGAAATTGCTGCAAACAAGTTCTTGAAGATGTGCCCTTGTAACTAAAAAAATAGTATGAGATCTTTAGAACAGTTGACAAAAATGCTCTTAATGGTCGTGTTTACAAAATGTAAACAAGACACTTCAGCTCAACTCTTTCTATTAACCAGATTTATTTTCAAAAGTTCAGAATAATATTCAACGCAAAGCCTTTGGGATTTGAATTGAACACTGAGGCCAAGAAGAAAAAGTCTTGTTTTTCATCCAATTTCTTTTAAATGACCCGGCCGAAAGCGATCCTTTTTCTATTTATGTATTTATTTATTTATTATTAAATTTCGAACCAGCTGGGGACGATTTCTTCTTTATTCTTGGAAACTGTTTTGAACCGGAACTATGTTGACCCGGAACTATGTTGACCCGGAACTATGTTGACCCGGAACTCTGTTGACCCGGAACTATGTTGACACGAAGTTATATTGAACCGGCACTGACCAAAATTCTCATTTTATTTTCCCCCACAAAATATAGCTGAATGAATTCAAGAAAAACTTTAAATGACAAAAGTTTCAAGAAAAAAGTTAAAATGACAAAACATTTCACAAATTTTTAAGCTGCTAGTTTGAAGCCGTTGTAAATGCTAAGTTAGTGACCAGACCGGTGGGGGGGGGGGGGTTGAGGGGGGGGGGGCCGATGAGAAACAAGGTTATTCTATTTCCTCGCCTACTATTTCAAGTGTTTTGATGACGCCCTCAATCGAGGACAGGACATCCTTCCACGATATCAATTCCCTATGATATTACAGAACTTCTAAGAGATAAGGAGATATTATTTTTTTTTTTAATTTCAGCTCTTTTTATCCCCATATAGACATTTATGTAAAGCATCCCTGAATAAGCCAATAACATCAAAATGAAAATTCGTCAAGTGGATTACGACGGTCATTCGTATGAAATCTCAGTCAAGCTATAAACATATCTTTGTCTTGATATTACGGCATTGTTTTTGTTATCGCTTCTCTTCGCTGCACAAGTCTTTCTTTTGTGATTGTTTAGTGTGTTTTTTTTTCAGATAGTGACTGCGCTTGCCTGAATTAAAGACACAATTTGTGTTACAATAAAATTCGTGACGTCACGACATTTGGTTTAGTGACATCTTCGAAGCACTGACTCCGGAACACACGGATCAAACGAGCGATTCCGGATGAATTCTGAATCCTGGGAATCTCCCCCCCCCCTCCCCCGCCCGCCCTCACCAACACAACCCCTTACCTAGCCACCGGAAATACCATGTTAACAGCAAGTGACGCTGGTTTTTACATCCCCACCCTCCCACCCACCCCATCCGTTCCACGGCATTCTATGAGGAACACAGGTGGGACATATAAATGTTCCTTTACCAGAGATGTTCCTACATAAGAGGCTTATTATTGAAAATAAAACTGGGGGGTGGAACCAAAGACGTGTTCCGCCGCTGGAACTTGTTCCTCCACTGAACGCTCAAAACCTTGAGATTGTACTCAGGACCGTTTGCTCAAGCTCAAAATTTGAGCCAATTCTGAGCTCTCCTTATATTTATATTAGGCTCAAAATCAATCTGGACTTCGGCCCACTTTCACCCAGCCGGGAGATTA
>OX457033.1:484689-513584 GCA_949752745.1 Protula sp. h YS-2021
GCCCGCCATGAAAGTTAGTCGCCCGGCGCAATTTTTGCAAAATTTTTTCTAGCCCGTCTCACATGGAAAAACAATAACAAAATGCTGTTTTAAAATAATCAACAGTATTTACCTGAAAATACTCAGAAAAAAAGTTAGTCGCCACTCGGGCGACCAACTCGAAAAAGTTGGTCGCCCGAGACAGAAGTTGGTCGCCACGGGCGACCGCGAAATCTTAACCCTGTTATATCACACAAGGTCAATTCACCACCTAGAGCGGCCAGTGCACACAAAACATAAGAGTACAGGCTAATATCACACTTTCAATCGACACCTATTTAATTTCTTGTTTATTTTTATGGAACAAGTAACAGGAAATGGGATCAGAAAGTATGTTGATTAGAGGTTGTTCCTTAACGAAAGGCTGATCCTTAAGGATAGGTTGTTCCTTGACGAAAGATTGGTTCCTTAACGAAAGGTTATTCCTTAACGAGAGGTTGTTCCTTAACGAAAGGTTATTCCTTAACGAAAGGTTGTTCCTTAACTAAAGGTTGTTTCTTAATGAAAGGTTGTTCCTTAATGAAAGGGTGTTCCTTAACGAAAGGGTGTTCCTTAACGAGAGGTTTTTCCTTAACGAAAGGTTATTCCTTAACGAAAGGTTGTTCCTTAACGAGAGGTTGTTCCTTAACGAAAGGTTACTCCTTAACGAAAGGTTATTCCTTAACGAAAGGTTATTCCTCAATGAAAGGTTGTTCCTTGAAGAACGATTGTTCCTTAACTAAAGGTTGTTCCTTAATGAAAGGTTGTTCCTTAATTAAAGGGTGTTCCTTAACGAAAGGGTGTTCCTAAAAGAAAGGTTGTTCCTTAACGCCAGGTTGTTCCTTAACGAGAGGTTTTTTCTTAACGAAAGGTTGTTCCTAAACGCGAGGTTGTTCCTTAACGAAAGATTGTTCCTTGAAGAACGGTTGTTCCTTAACTAAAGGTTGTTCTTTAATGAAAGGTTGTTCCTTAATGAAAGGGTATTCCTTAGCGAAAGTGTGTTCCTAAAAGAAAGGTTGTTCCTTAACGAGAGGTTGTTTCTTAACGAAAGGTTGTTCCTTAATGAGAGGTTGTTCCTCACCCAAAGATTGTTTCCTTAACGAAAGACTGTTCCTTAACGAAAGGTTGTTCCTTGAAGAAAGATTGTTCCTTAACGAAAGGTTGTTCCTTAATGACATGTTGTTCCCAAATGCGGTATTATCTAGCGTAGGTTTTACTGTGGTTATGAGCACAAAGGTCAGGTCGCAAATAAAAACAAAGAAAGGACCTGACCGGATCTGGATAACCAGTCAAGTGGCTATGCACACCACAAGAAGTGAATTTAAATTTGATATTTAACTCAAGGTGTGACCATGAACGACCTCTCAAGGTCACAAAATTCATTTACGCACACGCACACCACACTTGAGACACTTGGCCATGGTCAGTTCAGGCACCTTTTTGGACAGTTCGCAAGAAAATTTTGGGGACATTTCGATTCTTGCAACTGAATTCACAATCTACCAAATCCATGAAAAATGCAAAAGTTAAAATAGCGAAAAAAATGCGCCAAAATTTGTCCATCAAAAAATTAAAAAATGCGGATGGACAGGATCAAAAATTTCAAAAAAAAAAAAAAACAAAAAAAAAAAAAAAAAAAAAAAAAAAAAAAAACAAGTTATCGGTGAAACTGATGAATGTCCCCCGCCACGAACTATGGTCGAATCGAAAAATAATGCGACGTTGCATAACTTCAATATATATATTTTCACTGCAGCAACAATCAAAAGCCAGGCTTGAATAGCCGCTGAGATATCGCGTGCACAAAGTTGCACTGTTGGCAACAGAAATTCTAAAACATTGCCCATTTACAAAAAATCGCCATTTCGTCGTTTTTTGGTCGAATCGAAAATAATGCTACGTCGCACAACTTCAATATATATATATATTTTCACTATTACAAAAATCAAAAGCCAGGGTTGAATAGCGGCTGAGATATCGCGTGCACAAAGTTGCACTGTAGGCAACAGCAATACTAAACCATTGCCCAATTTCAAAAAGTCGCCATCTCGTCATTTTTTTGGTCGAATCGAAAAATAATGCGACGTCGCACAACTTCAATATATATATTTTCACTGTAGCAAAAAATCGAAAGCCAGGGTAAAAATTGCAGCTGAGATATCGCGTGCACAAATTTGTGCTTCCAAGTGTCGCCAGACGGACGGACGGACAGACCCGAATACTATAGTCCCCCGCTCCCGCGCTACGCGGCGGCGGGAGAATAAAAAACAGACAATGCACATATTTGGCGAAAATTTGGCGAACTCTGGAATTTGTCCAATTCGCCAAATTGGCAAAGATCAAAGTAGCTCTATTGCTTTTTTTACCCCTGACCCAGACTACCTTCATGTAGAATTTCATGCAGATTTTCACAAAGGTGGTGATCGGTTCGCCAAATTGGCAAAAACTGGCCAATTGTGAAAATAAAATGATGGGCATTTGTCTCCTTAAGCGGGCCATATTTACACAAAGTTTTACTGTGAACTGAAAGAGCAGTAGCCAAAAAACCAAAGTTTACAGACCGACGGGCGAACCGACGAGGCTTACGGCCACCTGAGATAAAAAAAAACAAAACAAACAACAAAAGTGAATTTTAAAAAAATTTGGATGAAAAAAAAACTATTTTTCTCCCTGGGCGGAATAAAATCTATTTTGCGAAAACGCCTCCGTTTCCGTAAAACACACCGTTTCTTTCAACCATTTAACGCAGTCGAAACGATTAGTGGTACGACCCATTTTCCACCACATAACTTATGCAGACCTCTGGTTTTTGTCTCGTATATTTTAAGCATGAAAGAATGACAAGGAATTTAAAGTAGTTCGCAGGTCTTGATTTATCCCGTATTTCTTTTCTTTTTCCCCCTTTTTTTCTTTTAAATTTAACGTTCAGACAACACGTGGGCGTGATACTTTAATTTAATTCTACTTAAAACTGAGAAACAAACTTTTTGTTTGGTGTTTAATATGTTGGTGTTCAGCGACAGCTGGGACACACCTGCTGAAAGAATCAGACAGACAGCAGTGTCCATCCCCCCTCCCTCCCACCCTCTCTCACCCGATTAGACGCCACTACGACATGCACTAAAATGATAGCAGTGTCCATCCCCCCTCCCCCCCCCACCCTCCCTCACCCGATGAGACGCCAGCGACGACATGCACGGAACAGACAGCAGTGCCCATCGGACCCCGCCTCCCCCCTCCCCCACCCTCCCCCACCGATTAGACGCCACCTACGATATGCACGGAACAGACAGCAGTGCCCGCCTCCCCCCCCCACCCTCCTAACCCGATTAGACTCCACCTCCGACATGCACTAAAATGACAGCAGTGCCCACCCCCCCCCCTCCAACCCTTCCTAATCTGATTAGACGCCACCTCCGACATGCACGGAAATGACAGCAGTGCCTACCCCCCCGTACCCTCCCTAACCCGATTAGACGCCACCTACGACATGCACTAAAATGATAGCAGTGCCCACCGGGACCCGCCTCCCCCCACCCTTCCTCACCCCAATTAGACGCCACCTACGACAGGCACGGAACAGACAGCAGTGCCCACCGGGACCCGCCTCCCCCCCCCCCCACCCTCCCTCACCCGATTAGACGCCACCTACGACATGCAAGAAACAGACAGCAGTGCCCACCCACCCCCCCCCCCCCCACCCTCCCTAAACCGATTAGACGCCACCTACGTCATGCACGGAAATGTTAGCGATGTGTCTTATTCTTAACATCCCCCCTCCTCCAACTCACAAGCAACAAGGGAAAAAAGCCTATGTTTTAATTTTTTTTTGCTATAAAACGCTACAAAGATTAAGTGGTCGTGAAAACCAAGAAATCGCAGAGAGCACGGCCCCTCCTCGCCCCTCCCCCCCCCTCCTCCTCCTCGACCAGAATCCAAGATGGCGCCAATTGAGACCTTGAAATTAGGTCAAGGTTAAAATAAAAATAAAGTGCGCCCACTTGCTACGATAGGTCATCTATAAACCCCCCCCCCCCCAAAAAAAAAAAAAATCATTGGAATTATCAGTGGTGGTTATGGCCAACGTTGGACGGTCTGACGGACCGACAATTGCAAAACCTATTGCGACCCCTCCGAGGGCTAAAGCCCCTGTTGGGGGATGAGGGGGGGGGGGGGGAGGGCTGATAAAAAAAAAGCAATAAGTTGAACTCACTTTCAGGTGACGGAGCCTGCTCCACGGCCTCGTACAGCATGTCCTTCATCACCTGTCAATCAATCAATCAATCAATCAATCAGGCCAATTAGCATTTGCGACGAATTTGCGAACGAACGTACACAATTGAAAACTATATCAACCCTCCCCCCCCCCCCCCACACACACACACACACAGGTATAATGGTTTTTGTAAAAGTTTCGAAATCGGACGGCTGCCATTTGGTCTCGTCATATATTTATCTGACAATTCAGTTTTTTTTTAAGTGTATCGCTCAAAATGTTACCGCTTTTAGTTGGATTTCACTTGATATGAGGACAGATTTTGGGGCAGTTTTTGTACTGGATTCGGGCACGCGTGGAAGGCCTGTTAACGAACAAATGCTCGACAAAAGAATCCACGGTAAAAATATAAAACAAAATATAAATACAAAGTACCGATAGTCAAAGATTATGGAAATACCCGTATTCTCGCAGCCAGATACTTCCTGGTACTGTCAGATACTTCCTGGTACTGAACCACCGCCTGTTTGGTTCATTATGTAATAAATAACAAGAATGTCCGAGGACATTCTGCCCACCCATAAAAACCAAAACATCAGAAATGTGAAATGAGAAACCGACCAATTTTGGCGAAACTATATTTTTCCACGCATTTTGCTAAAATTGAAACACCGAGAAAGACTTGAACTTAGGACCTCTTGATTTTAAAGCAGATGCGCCATTCTCCCACAAAACTTTCCAGTTGTGAAGCGAATTTGTAAAGCGAACTTGTAAAGCGAAAATAGCATTTCGTGATTTTTCAGTAAAATAGGCGCTTTTGGCAGATATTTTGGCCAATTTGGGGCAAATCGCCGAACAAAAAACAAGTGCGATGGAGGAATTTCAGGTATATTCCTGTCAAATTTCAATGCCATCATAAGACTATGGAGGAATCTGAGGAACATTCCTGTCAAATTCCAACGCGATCATAAAACTATGGAGGAATTTCAGGAATATTCCTGTCAAATTTCAATGCGATCGTAAGACTATGGAGGAATTTCAGGAACATTCCTGTTACATTTCAATGTGATCGTAAGACTATGGAGAAATTTCAGGAACATTCCGGTCAAATTTCGATGTGATCGTAATACAAAATCTTCTGTATTTTTGTGAAAGTTGACTAATTTTGCCCAAATCTAAAAAAATAAAAAATAAAAACAGAATACATTATATGCAGGACCAAAACCAACAAAACAAGAAAATATTTAGGAAATACATATGACCCCAACCCCCCACTTCGCAGACAGAATCGCCTAGAAAACATTAGCAAGTCCTAATTTGATTACTATTTGGCCGATTTCAACAATAATACGAAAAGGCACATCTGCAATGCATATATTGCCACTATGCAAGGTAACAAAAGCATGTGCCTAATAGCTTTCGGGGACTGTGGTAGACAAAACTCCATCTATATACTAAGTGAACGCAAAAATTTTTTCAAGTTTTAACAAGTCCTACTTAAGTCTATTTTTGGCCGATTCCAACAATAATACGAAAAGGCACATCTGCAATATATATATTTCCACTATGCAAGGTAACAACAGCTGGTGCCTAATAGCTTTCGAGAACTGTCGCGGACAAAACTCTATCTCTATACTAAGTTAACGCATAAATTTAACAAGTCCTAATTTGGTCATTTTTTTGTCGATTTCAACAATAATATGAAAAGGCACATCTGTAATATATATATTTTCACTGTGCAGGGTAACAAAATCATACACCATATCGTTGCGGAGAACAGGCGCGGACAAACTCTACAAAACAAATGTTGACGGGCAGACGGACAGAAGGTAACTCATTGGCCCCTCCCCTTTCAGGGGTTGGGGCCTAAAAATCGAATTATTTCAAATAAAAATTCTGCAGCCAGTGAGAAACCACATAACTTTGGTAGGATATACCGGAACGGCACACCCTCCCACCCCCTGCTCCCACCCCCTCCACCACCTTTATCAAGTTCAAACATTGTTATTCTACTCCGGAACAAACTACACAGAAATCGCACTTCATTGACTTGCCAAGTGTTAACTACAGAAAGTATGCCTTCAGGTTTCGGAAAATGTATTGCCATGCTCTATGGTCTATCACTATTATAACACAAATACAGAAAGTATGCCTTCAGATGGCGGAAAATGTTTGCCAAGCCCTATGGCCTATTACTATTATAACACAAATACAGAAAGTATGCCCTCATATGCCGAAAAATGTATTGCCAAGCCCTGTGGTTTATCACTATTATAACACAAATACAGAAAGTATGCCTTCAGACGTCGGAAAATGTATAGTTAAGTCATCGCTTTTCTTTTCAAAAATTATAGATTGTCAACATCGTTTTTTTTTTTATTTATTTATTTATTTTGCCTATTTACGCAGTTTTTTATAACATTTTGTCTTTCAAGGAGCATCCTGGGACCTACTTTTTTAATTTTTAATTTTGTTACTTTTTTTTTTTTAAGTTCCAGCGCGAGCCCTCGATAGTGATAACCGGTTTTAAGGAAGTCACTAAAAAAATATCCAAACATTCTGATATGAAAATGTGAACATTTTACAATAAACAGTTTGCAACACTCATAACACAGAACTATTTTATCCGCTTTGTTAAACTTTCCTAAATACAGGATAGATCATGAGTCTGGGTGCTTTGTTCTGAATTTGGGCATGTGCGGAAGGATCTGTGAACGACTCACGCAAGAAGTGATTTCACTAGCTTTTCACAAGTGCCCGAATCCAATACAAAACACACCAGCCCTATGATCTATCACTATTATAACACAAGTGCACCTTCTCATGCCTTCGATAGCCAAACAGAACAGAAATAACATCTGTTCCTCGTCGCAGATACTCCGCATAGCAACGCTCATTACGCAAAGCTCGTCACATGCCAATTCCTTCCTTGGTCTTAAGTCCATCTCGTTAGCGATTTGACAACTCCCAGCGATTTGCGAACTCCCAGCTATTTGAGAACTCCCAGCTTTTCTGAGAACTCTCAGCTATTTGAGAACTCCTAGCTTTTCTGAGAACTACCAGCGATTTGCGAACTCCCAGCGATCTGAGAACTCCCAGCTATTTGAGAACTCCCAGCTTTTCTGAGAACTACCAGCGATTTGACAACTCCCAGCGATCTGAGAACTCCCATCGATCTGAGAATTCCCAGCTTTTTTGAGAACTCCCAGCTTTTCTGAGAACTCCCAGCTATTTGAGAACTCCGACGATTTCCTATCATTTCTTTGTATGGGAGTGCATTGTCACCCATGTTATACTGATATTTATGCGTAGAGAAAGGCTTATTCATAAAATCACCAGTCAAGCCAGGAGATAAGACATCAGTGATTTACTGCGAATTTAACACAAGCCATGAGTGACAAAGAAAAGTTCTTATCGAAATGTAGTCCGTGTGATAAGGACTTTCACTATGCCAAGGGTGGACACTGGGGAGGTGTGGAGGGGGGGAGATAGTGGGCAGGTGGGGAAGGGGAAGATAGTGGGGAGGTGATTGGGGGGGGGAGATAGTGGGCAGGTGATTGGGGGGGGGAGATAGTGGGGAAGTGTGGGAGGGGGGAGATAGTGGGGAGGTGTGAAGGAGAGGGGATAATGGGCAGTTATTAGAGGTGTGACGGTTCACCTCCGGCTCGGTTCGGTCCAACAAAAATTTTCGGTTCGGTTCGGTTTTTTTCGGTTCGGTTCAGCAAAACCAACCGGTAGTTTTCTTTTCAAAAATATATATATATATATATCAGGGCTGGTAGAAATCATGACTTTTATTAAAAGAGTCATGATTTTTTACTTTTTTTTATTTAAATTGACTTTTTTTATTTAAATCACCAAAAAAGTCACAGAACATTTAAAAACATACAGAACTGATTTTTCACTATTTATTAGTCTAATGCCACCGCAGTTCTCAGCAATATCACATCGAATAACTGAACATTTGCAAATAGCTTTTACGTTTCAACTATTTGTCGCATCTCTGTCGAAATATCTTTAAATACGTGAGCTAGACGTCTACCAGTCATTTTTTTTTTTCAGATTTAGTGCACCACAAATCCGCTGGGTTAATGACTCTTCGACTTTAAAATCAACAATGATAGTGACTCATAACTTGAGTACTTCTATTGACAGGGCTTATTTGTATAAGACAATAGTCTTGGCGCTGTTATTTATTAAGCAGTCTTGCTATCAGCAAGCAACTGTTTGGAAATTAGTACGGGTCACCCGAATGGAGAAATACCGTTAACTCAGTGTGTACATAAGGCACAAAAGGTGTGGGGGTGTGGGTGACTGCGTCGCATGAGCAGCTTAAGTCGTTGATAACCTGACAATGCATCTTCACTGTGTACACTCAAGGGGCTTGTTCTAGCATTTTATTGACAAATATTACTCTGGAACAAAAAAAGTCAAAATCGTGACTTTTTTTACTTTTTTATAGTGATTTAAATCGCGAATTAAATCACTGATTTAAATCATACCAGCCCTTATATATATATGCGTGTTTATTTTTTTATTTATTTATAATTGCCTGCACTTAATCCGATAATCCGATATTTCTTTTTTACCTTAGAACAGATACAAAACCTAACATATAACGGTAATCAGGGTTCGCATTTGCGGGGTTTTTTGTCCACTTTGTGGGCATTTTTTTTACGAAATGACTCACTTTCTCGGAATCCACCGAGTTTTTCTGGACCCAACTGAGTCACACTTTCCTTTTTTGACTCACTTTCATGAGAACCCAGCGCGAACCTTGATGGTAATGTTTTATACTTATTACCTCAAAGCTTACTTACACAAGAATTTACATTGTTATTGACTGACAGACTCACATGTAGCCATAATAAACGCATGGAATTCGTCATAGGTTCCAAAAAAAAGTGTGTGAAATATGTTTGTTGATTTGTCCAATGTGATATATATATATTACAACTAAACTATACTAAAAGAACTAAAATAACATTACCAAATTAATGCATTATCTTGTTATAAATAGCAAAAAAAAAAAAAAACCGAACCGAAACCGTGATTGGGCTTTTCGGTTTTCGGTTCGAACCGAACCGAAGCCTTTTCTCGGTTCTCGGTTTTCGGTACGAACCGTCACACCTCTAGCAGTTATGGAGGGGATAAAGGGAGGCGTGTAGGGGGAAGATAGTGGGTAAGTGTGGTGGGGGGTTAAAGGGGAGGTGTGTAGGGGGACAGGGGGAAGTAGTGGAGGGGGGAGACAGCTGGAAGGTGTTGGGGAGGGGGGAGGTGTGGGGGGATAGAGGGAAGATTTGGGAGATGGTGGGGAGGTGCGAAGGGGCAGTTGTGGAGGGGGATAAAGGGGAGGTGTGCAGGGGGGATAGAGGGAAGGTGTCGTTTGCGGGGGGGGGGGAGATAGTGGGGAGGTGACGGTGGATAGTGGGTAGATGTGCAGGGGGGCGCGGGGGTGACACATAAAAATTGTCTAAATTAGTCCGCCAACCAGCCGAGTTCCTGGTCTTACTCAAACTCCTTATCATCATTCAAACAAAGAGGGCAGTGACCGGGGAGAGGGGTTAGGGTGCGGCACGGGTGTTGGGGGGGGGAGGGAGCGAGACGGTCGCGTTGACGAGTACTTCCAGTATTTGTGCAGTTTGTTTACTTGTAACTGCTTTCTGTAGTCGACAGGGTTGACACTTCGTACAATTTTCTGGTCGCCCATCGGGCCACCAACTTTAAAAAGTTAGTCGCCCGGCACAAAAGTTAGTCGCCCGGCGCAATTTTTGCAAAATTTACCTGAAAATACTCAGAAAAAAGTTAGTCGCCACTCGGGCGACCAACTCGAAAAAGTTTTTCGCCCGAGCCAAAAGTTGGTCGCCCGTGGGACAGGGTTGAGACTTCGTACAATTTTCTGGTCGCCCATCGGGCCACCAACTTTAAAAAGTTAGTCGCCCGGCACAAAAGTTAGTCGCCCGGCGCAATTTTTGTAAAAAATTTACCTGAAAATACTCAGAAAAAAGTTAGTCGCCACTCGGGCGACCAACTCGAAAAAGTTTTTCGCCCGAGCCAAAAGTTGGTCGCCGCGGGCGACCGCGAAATCTCAACCCTGAGTCGATATAAAATATCACGCATCATTTTTTGCGTAATTAAAATTGACGGAAATTTTAGAGTTGTTTATCTGATTGTGTGTGTGTGTTGTCTTTTTTTTTTTTTTGTGGGGGGGGGGGTGGGGTGCCGGGCGACGCAAAAAATAACGAGGACTGCGCAGCTCGGGGTGCAGGAGACACGTGCAGTACGCCCCCCACCCTCCCAGAAAACTCCGCTCGTTTTAGATTCTCAGGGAAGCCACCTGCTATAGTTTAGCATAATCTAACCCTACCCCCCCCCCCCCCACCCCTTTTCTCCACAAAAAAGGGAAGCAATTTTATAGCATAAATTAGTTGATACAGAGGCCCGAAATTCCGGCCCGAAATCGACGGATTTCCGTCAATTGACGAAAAGAAAAAAAAAACATCAGTGTAAAATAGTCTTTTTGAAGAGATCTTTCGAGTTTAGCTGAAATGATGCGACTGTAGTGACCCTCAAGTCTTACTGACCACGACAGGATTCGAACCTGGACACTTGGGTATATCAAACCAACGCTGTAACCGCTGTCCATATCAACTGACCACCGGACAAATGACCACCGGACAAATGACCACCGGTCATATGATCACTAGTGAAATGAAAACCCGACCATTTCAGCACCTGTGGAATATACAGTAAACTGTCGGGGTTTTTTTTGTGGGGATGGGGGTGGGAGCGAGATAGCCAAATATCGGGAGGCTAAAAAAATAAGACTGCTGCATAGCTGAGGACTGCTGCATATCTGAGCTGCATAGCTTGACAGGCCGGGGTATTATGATGGCGTCGATGCGTGTCTATAGCACGAAGAAGTCACAGGATTTGGGCTGGATCTGGAGACAGTGTGGCGGCGTAGGGAGCAGAAATTAGAATGGATTTGGAGGAAGCGTTACGGCGTATGTATGTCACGGAGAAGTTACAGGAATCGGGATCGGTCTGGAGACAGTATTGCGGTGTATCTATAGCACTAAGAAGTCACAGGGATCCAGATGGATTTGGAGACAGTGTGGCGGCGTATATATGGCACGGAGAAGTCACAGGGATCGGGATCGGTCTGGAGACAGTATTGCGGTGTATCTATGGCACGGAGAAGTCACAGGGATCGGGATCGATCTGGAGACAGTGTGGCGGCGTAGGAGCAGAAATTAGAATGGATTTGGAGGAAGCGTTACGGCGTATGTATGTCACGGAGAAGTTACAGGAATCGGGATCGGTCTGGAGACAGTATTGCGGTGTATCTATAGCACTAAGAAGTCACAGGGATCCAGATGGATTTGGAGACAGTGTGGCGGCGTATATATGGCACGGAGAAGTCACAGGGATCGGGATCGGTCTGGAGACAGTATTGCGGTGTATCTATGGCACGGAGAAGTCACAGGGATCGGGATCGATCTGGAGACAGTGTGGCGGCGTAGGAGCAGAAATTAGAATGGATTTGGAGGAAGCGTTACGGCGTATGTATGTCACGGAGAAGTTACAGGAATCGGGATCGGTCTGGAGACAGTATTGCGGTGTATCTATAGGACTAAGAAGTCACAGGGATCCAGATGGATTTGGAGACAGTGTGGCGGCGTATATATGGCCCGGAGAAGTCACAGGGATTCCATTTTGCCTCAATTAGAGTGTCCATTTCAAATGCACGGACAAGACGTTCAGTTGTCCAGATGCTTGAATTAAGATGCAAGGATTCACATGTCACCAAGATTTTCTCAAGCAGTAAGGCCACAATGTGCGTTTAGCACAGTAATTTAGACACATTTTGTGGTGGACTTCAGGGTTGAGATTTCGCGGTCGCCCGTGGCGACCAACTTTTGGCTCGGGCGACCAACTCGAAAAAGTGGCGACTAACTATTTTTCTGAGTATTTTCATGTAAATTTTGGAAAAATTGCGCCGGGCGACTAACTTTTGTTCCGGGCGACTAACCTTTTAAAGTTGGTCGCCCTTCGGGCGACCAGAAAATTGTACGAAGTCTCAACCCTGGATTTGCTTTTGTAGACATCCATGACAACAGTGTTATTAAACAGAAATTGGTTGGTGATAACATTAAATTGAGGCGGTGGTCAAATGGTTGGTTGCTCATTTCGCTGGTGGTCAAAACTACCGTTGGTTATCCGTCCGCTGGTCAACTGACCGGTGGTCACATGTCCTTACAGGCGGTCTAACGAAGTCAGCCAATGGGCACACAGATTTGATGTCAGCTTTGATCGCAGCAAGTTTGGAATCACACAAAAGTCCCACCGTTAAATTTTCAATGTTTTTATTTGCCTTTCGCCAAAAGATAAGAATTTACATTTTTCAACGTATTTTCACCCTTTGGTTTAGGAAAAATGAAGCATCATTGATTTATTTGACATTCTATTTATTGGTGGTCGATTCCGGAATAGCTGACCAAAAAAGTATCTGGTTTCGTATTTGCTTCAGAAGTCTTATTTTAAAAAATACGGCGTTACATATATATATATATTACCAGCAATCTTTTCAATTTCCTGAAATGGCATACATTTGTCAATTCGAGTTGCGCCTGAATCTTCTGCCGACTGATCGAATTTTCCCAAGTTTTCCACAACGTGAAATTCCACTCGAATTAAAATAACAATGTTGATATCACACCTCTCAGAGATTGAATTTCAGATGAACATAATTGTATCTGAGACCAATTTCCTTTACTGGTCGTATTTTACGTTAACAAGAACGTCCAGGGACGTTGCAACCCGCCGCCACCCAGGTAAGCTCTTTCCCTGGTGGGAAAAAAAACCAAGGTTTTCACCCGGGTTTTTTTCGATACGGAAGAAATATTTCCGTCTCTTCCATTTGGGAAGAAATGGAAGAAACTCAAGAAAGGCTCCAAATAATAATTTAGTGAAATATTTTACTGCTTAAAATGTTAGAAAGTGTTACAATCAGAGAAAAACAAATTATTCTCGCGCGCAAACTAATCCTCGAAGCTAAAAGAAAGGATCTTGGTGCATGAGTTTTAAATGTCGCAATACCAGTTTTGTCTAGTTCGTTACAAGCGAATAGAGGATAAGGTCCATATCAAATTAATTTATGTGTTGCACTGGTTGCACAGATACCACTCAACACAAGTTGAATTTTGATACCGAAAAAAAAGCAAACAAAATCTCCTCGCTCGTGTTCAATAACGTGGCTCAAACTCAAACTTAATGTCAAACTCTAAACCTGAGCAAAGTATGAGATTCAGTCATTCAGTAAGTAAAACTTAAGTTCAAAATGAATCTGGACTAGAAAGTGACTTAAAAATAAGTCAAATTAAATACGAGAGCTGTTATACTTTTTTTCTCACCATAATATGTCTAAAGTACTTTATTTCAGTCATTTTAAATTATAAAAGAAAATATTTCTCCCGCTGCCCACAGAAATTGTCTAGTTTTAGCAAGAGATTCGACGCTGAAAAGCTTAAACTCATATTTTGAGGAAATGCTTTAGTGAGTTAGGGTTAATTAGACTCAATTTGAGTATGCATTTGAGCTGAGTAATTGAATACGGGCGCTGGTTGTTCGGCCGTTTTAGTCATCGGTTTTTATAGACGGCATGCACAAACTCCCAGTCAGGGTGGCAAATTTTTCCTATGGTTAAAAATTCATGATTTTTTTTGTCCTTTTTCCGATATGAAAAAAAAAACACTTTTTTTCTTTACATTTAGAGAAATAATAGAAGAAACTCTAAAGGTTTCTGGACAAAATAAACCAGAAAATATTTATTTATTTAATCCGCTGAGAGCGGTCCATGGAGAGAAGCCCAAAAGTTACACGTAATTCGGCACAGACGGAGAGCAAACTTCAGGAGCTCAGATCGTAGATTAAACGCACATCCTTCAACAAAGTTACTTTTACACCGCCCGTCTCAAGGACTGTTGGAGATAACTGAATGTCAGATGTCCTTTCTTTAATTGCAATTACTTGCAACTATTGTCACTGGAGTTTTTGCATTAACTTCCAGTGGCGACTTAGCAAATATGGACCAAGAGATGTTGAGGCACTCACTTCACTGCATCAGACGGTTATCTGATTAGTTATTTACTCGTTTATATGTTTCTAACTGAGAAGTCAACGCTTGTTTTTGTCGCAAGTGTGATTAATGAATCTCTAAATCAACTGCTACCTAATATTCTACAATTGGATGATAGGTTTATCCCTACTTTCTTCCATTTCTTCCTGGTAGAAAGGTTTTCTTCCCTTTTTCTCTTCCATGGAAGGAAAACAATTGCTCGTTGATAAAACATTGACAACTAAAAATAATACATCAATAACCACTTCAAATCCCATCAAAGTAAAACTAGACTGGCCAGTTTTTTTGTTAAAACAAAAACGGATGTCTCCCCCCCCCCCCCCAATCAGTCACGTGGAAAAAAATTCCTTGCTTAAAAGTACAACATTGGCGAGCCCAAAAAAATAAAAAAATGGGCAAAAATACATTTTTACAGAAAATGAATAAAAACTTTGCAGTAAACATTTCCAGTACATATGGGTTCTTCTTGCCATGTTTCAGCCTAATGGAACAAACTGGAGCTATCGCAAACAATATGGCCAAAAAAGTTAAAAATCAAAAATTTAAAAATTCGCCAAAAATACATTTTCAAGGAAAAGAAGAAAAACTTCACAGTAAACATTTGCACTATATGTGTGGTGTTCTTGCCACGTTTCAGCCTTATCCAACAAGCCTTATCGGAGATATCGCAACAATATGACCCAAAAAAGTTAAAAACCAAAAATTTAAAAATTCGCCAAAAATATATTTTCAGCGGAAATGAAAAAAAAAGAACTTGGCACTATACATTTGCGCTACATGTGTGTTCTTCTTGTGACATCTGAGCCTGAGTGAGAAATCTGCCTCTAATCCCCCCCCCCCCCCCCATCACAACGTTAAAAACTTGTACTCTTCAGATCCAAGTTGTGTTATTACCAGGAAACTCGCCTCTTCGCGTTATCAAGCCAATTTACAATTGATGGTTCCTTTGTTGTCGGCAGCCAAGCCAAATCACACTTTCAACATCTGCGAAGGTCAACTGAGTATCCAGTGAAATATATTGTACATTTGTCAGAACCTTGCAAAAATACGGTCTATCATATTTTCCTTTGCAAAGTACACAAAACTATCCCAGCTGACCCAGACTACTTGGATGAATTCCTGACCCGATCGAATTCATTCAGGTAATTCGTGCTTTGATTGTTTGACACCTGCCGGATTATCGAGAAGCATGAGAATGTGAGAACGTTTGAAAGCGTTGGAATTGTAAATATTCCCTTTTTAATTTGAGCAAAGTCATCTTGTGAAAACACGGCCCACTTCTTGTGATCAGATTGGCCAGGCAAACCGGAACAGACGAGTGTGGACTAATGGTTGTAAAAGTTCTCTGTTATTAGGATCCACCGCTGTTTCAATGTATTTATCTTTTCGCAGAACGTACCAGTTAGATACAGTAAAGGCCCACACGCTTGAACCATGGGTCCGGCATTGAAATCCAGGGCATAAAGTTCACAGGGTCCCGGGGACCCCTGATAACCGGCTCGGAACCCCTGGAATTTGACCCTGGGGTCCCGCGGGACCCTAGAAAAAGACGGTGTTCTCTTGCAACTGCTCAGTATCACCGCTAAGATCGAAAATGATTTATTTTTTCATTGTTTCATGTAGCGTCATTCAGTGTTTCTTTTCTGTTGTTGAGAGTAGTATTTTTGTGATTTGCATGATATCACTAATCGCGTTTACTTATTCATTATTTTTTTTTTTTCGTTGCAATAAAATTGATTTTATAGAATTTAACTTTTTTATTGCCCGAAAATGTCGGGACCCCACCACTTTACCTCGGGACCCCTGGTTTCAGAGGTCGGGGTCCCGCGGGACCCCGAGCTGAAATGTAAATTTTTTGCCCTGAAAATCTCATTACAACAAACCGGTGTCCGGCTGCAGATTTCTGAGTAAATTGTTTTCTAGGCTGAAGTAAACCCACAGCTAAAAAATGCCGTTATCGAAAAGAAGCTAGACGATTTCTGGGGAAATCAAAATATAACGCAGATAAATCACTAATACATTTAAACTGTTACGAAGGGAAGGAGAAACAATGGTTACATTAGATCCAAAATTCGTGAAATTGAAAAGAACCTTTTCCGCGGCTGAAAACAATTTTTATTTGCCGAGTATCTCAAAATAAGGAATATTTGAGTTCAAAGGGTTGTCAAATTTGCATATGGCTTATTGAGTTCAGTTAGAGTTTAACATTTGGTTGTCACCAATTACCAGTTCTACCTCCTCTTACTCATATAAATAGGTACGTTAAACAGGTAGGTCATATCTTATAAGTGAAAACTTCGATTGCCTACCTTTTCCACGATAAGACTTGGAAATTTACCTAAATGTTGATATGTACCTGACTTTATGTATATATCTTTTTTCTGGAAATAAAACTGTTGACTGATTAATAAATCAACACAGAAATGTTCAAGAATAGAGTTCTGGAGCCACATGTCTGTGATTTCAATTATCGAGCACATGTTGTCCTTTCGGACTTCCATGACATGTTTCGACTGCAAAAGTTTTGCTTTGAATAAGTGCTTTCAAATTTTAAAATCTATAATATTGAGCTCTTATTATTTACCTAATATTTCACCCCTTGTATACACTTGAGTTGGTCATGCGCTTATTCGGGGCCCAGTAAAAATTCGGCATTGTCGGTAAGGAGTCGTTAAATTGCAATGCACATGAATAAGCCTAAACACAGTGTTTAGAATAAAATGCGCACGAATTTTGAAGTTCGACTGTGAGGGAGCCGGGCAAAAAATGAAAGACATGGTAGAAAAATATCGCAAAAAACAGCTTATACTTGGAACATAAAAGAAATTGAAACTTGAGAATATTTGCTGAAACCTTTAATAAATTTTTAAAATAGCATACGGGTTGAAAAACCTTATTGCTCTTTGGTGCAAGAGAAATCTGACATTTAGGCGAATTCTTTCTATCATTTCTTTCATTTTACCCGGTTATTTTAATTCGAAAAGCAGAAATTTTGCGCATTTTATTGGGAACGCCCAAAGTGTGATTTGTCTTATTAAACACACTCAAAGTTATTACAAAACAATATACTCGTACGAGCACAAAAGTTTAAGAAATAAAATAAACTTGAACGATAAGCCCGTCAACAGATATTTTTATTACCGCGCTCCTAATGAGGGCGTTAAGGACTCTAGTATATCCATCTGGTATTCGTTTAACATTTCATTTTTCTCATTTTGAGCAGTAGTGAAACAACACAAGACCAGCAGTGATCAGATAAGTACATTAGTTGCAAGTGTGTGCACGATTGACATAACAAAAACAACCTCGTATTGAATGTACTGCTTCCGCCATTCTGGTGTTATATGTGCTGCTAAATGTTCTGCGAATTTCATGTTAATTTTCTTTTGCTATAGTCTTGATTTAACGTAGATATCCATGTTTTTCGTTTTTTAACCGATAACGTTTTTTTCGAGGGTCAACCGAAACGACGAATGTAAACATTCTATTCGAAACTGAATTATATACTTGCAGACCGGGCTGTGAGGATAACTTTTTTTGTTGTTGAAAAGACGCAAATTTTATTTATGAAAAAAAAATCACGAAATTCAATTAATTTTACTTTTATTCAAATATTCGTACTCGTACACAAGATTCCACAAAGGAGTGATTTACAAGTGGTATAATAGTTTAATGTGAAATATAAAATTGTTATTTCTATGAAAATACTGGTTTTTGACCAAGGGCAAATTACCATAAAAGTTAGAATAACTTCAAGACCACGAGCAGCGTAGTCCCAATATTGTCACTGCTGGGGCTAGTTACTGTCACTGATGGCGTTGCAGCAGCATCACTGACGGCTGACGTTTCATCACATTACACACTTGCAAATTGAAAGCACAACATCGTCAAGCACTCAGTCATTTACTGACCGTTTACATATTTCTTGACTAATGAACACAACATAATAATCGAACAAACCTTGTCAATTCGAATGCTAATGATCTGAGCTACTATGTTATCAATGACTCATTCATTGAAGACGAAAATTAGTGTTATATCTCTCATGAGGAACCGCTCTGCACGAGACATAATTTTTGGGCACGCTAGCGTCAAGAATGTGGGGAAACTGCTTACTCAAAAAAATTTCAGGTGCATTATACTTACCCTTATTTTTACCATGCAAAATATAAAAGATAATCGAAATGATAGAGCAACAACGAATTAGACATATATTTTTGAAACTTTCTCATTTGCAGCTACAAATTGGGCAAATATTAGTAAATTATTTTACTGTAAATATTACTTTCATTTACGAATATCATTCTCTACAATTTAACTAAAATTATTCAAAAGCATTTCTGCATTCAACTGTTCAAAATAAAAAAATAGAAATTATGCTGAACAATTACACAGTGCTCCATGCAAAATCAAAATCAAACTAGAGCGACGAGTTCAAACAAACCATGAATACAAGCTTAAGTTTCATTTGACAACAATTTAGTTTCCTGTTTTTGAAAACAATAATAAATATCTCCCCGACTAAACCCATAAATCCCCAATAACCAGTTTCCTTTTTTCTTATTACTGAAAAAAGATGGTCGCTGAAACAGGTTTTACTGTATGTTTTTTTGTGTCCGTATCTGGAAGTTAATCACCACAGCAGATTTACTGTACCTTACATTTATATCCGGTTCTGGAAGTTGGTCAAGACAGGGAGGTTTCACCGTACATCTTTTCATCCGAATATGGAAGAGGTAACGGAAAGCAATTTTCTTCACGTTTTTAGAGGTGGTTTTATCACAGTCCCGCTCTTGAAATAGGTTTTATCACAGTCTTTTTTTTTGCCCAGATCTGTCAGCTGCTCGCTACATCACTATGTCTCTACTTCATTGGTGATTTTTTTTGTTGGTTCTGCTATCCGTCACCCCCCCCCCTTTAGCCATCCAATGTAGGCGCTACTCTTAACGCAACTCTGACCCTTTCACCAAAGGTTACAGTAACGGCGAGTACCCTATAGCCATGACATATTACCTACGTTCCCAAAGGCCAAAAAGCAAAAGAAAGGCATTCTTCATAACTGCACAACACATGACTCACCTCGGTGGGAGAGAGAGAAATGACGAAAATCATAATGCACCACAACTGACACTGACCCCTGACTGTGTGACATGTTACGTAATACCTGTAGATGTATAACGTACAAAAAGGTCAGTTACGGGCAATAAAAAAACCATAGGCAAAGAAATAGCCATGGCTCGATAAGTAATCCTGTTGAGCTGCTAATGTTTTCAAGCAGTCTAAAGAATGCGGGAATACGGTAGAATCTTCTGGAAAACGCTGAAATTCCCAGCGTAGTTAACCAATATGCTCAGTTAACAAAAGAGCCGACAAAACGGGGAAGGCGGGGGGTAAGGGGAGGAGGCTTTTGGCGGCATCACCTTTCTTAATTTTCTATATGCGTGTGATGTTTTCAAAAACCGTGTGACGTATCAAATAACTACACCAAGTTTGAAGTCGATCCAACTTTCTGCTATCGAGATATTTGGCTTAACAACCGATAAATTTGCAAGCACTGTCGCCTTTCTTAATTTCACTACACGCATCAAAAGTTTAAACAGCCATCCTACCGATCTAAGGAATACCCATCTTGTTCAAATTACACGCAGATTTTAGGTGATGACGCCATGTGCCGTTTTTGTTTTTTCTTCTCTGATACAATATGACAGAATCTTTTGGACCTACCAAGCAAAAAACCCACCAAGTTTCAACTTTCTTCGATGTTCAGCCACTAAGAAATCTTACATACAAGATTTTAACGTAATGATGTCAAAAGGCTTTTTAAATTTCGCCACATCCGTCAGAAGTTGAAACAGCCGTGCGACTAACCTAAGGAATACCCATATAAAATTTGAAGTCGACAAGACTTTTCGTTATTGAAATATTTTGCACACGAGCTCTTGTTCACAATGTATACACATTTCACGTGATAACGTCACACGCCGCACTCGTTCGTTTTACCTGGGATAAAATTTCAGTAAATGTTCTGGACGTATCAAGCAACGATTCCATTAAGAAATCTTACATACAAGATTTTAACGTAATGACGTCATACGTCTTTCTTAATTTCGCTGCATCCACCAATAGTTGACAGAACCGTCTGACTGACAACAGGAATATCCATATAAACTTTGAAGTCGATACGAGTTTCCATTCTCGAAATATCTTGCACACAAGATGTGTTCAAAATACATACATGTATTTCACGTGATGTCATACACCGCACTCGTTCGTTGCACTCGCGACAAAATTTGAAACAATCTTTCCGACATACCAAGCAACAATCCGCCAGGTTTCAACTTTCTCCGATGTTTAGCCGATGAGAAATCAAATCATCGATCGGGCTCTTCTGCACACATTTTGTTCACGACACACACACACACACGCACAGAGAGAGAGAGAGAGAGAGAGAGAGAGAGAGAGAGAGAGAGAGAGAGAGAGAGAGAGAGAGAGAGAGAGAGAGAGACAGAGAGACAGATAGAGAGACAGAACGTACAGGCACTATAAGTACAACCTTAGTCGGATGTTTTGATCCATTTTCTCTCAGTATTCTCATAAGTGATTTGGTTTTAAGTTAAATGGAAAAAAAAACAAAGCATCTTTAATATTCTGAGTTGTAAAAGTCGGGGTAACTATATTTGCAATAAATTAGATTTACCCTGCTACTTATACATGCCAAAGATGAGGCCAACTTTCAACCAACACGGTTACTAACAATGGGTCAATTAACAATATTTTGTTCACGCGGATGGGCCAATACGTTGGCAAAACAAACAAACAAACAAACATGGGCCCATGAGGAACACTTTTGTGGGCCAGCGTTGCATTCAGAATTAGGATCAATAAAATTTGTTTTGTTGGCGTTAAGTTGCCCCTTTATGTGCTTGCTATCTGAGATGGTGCTGGTGTGAGCATTGGAGAGGGATTCCAGATTGCAAGTGTTATACACAAACGCTCGTCGATTCCTATTAAGTTATGAATGAAATATCTGCACCAAAGTGCTTATTTGGAAAATACAGAGCTGTTTTCACTCAAACTCAGTTGAAGGTCCTCCTTATAGCGGTGAAGATCTTAGCTAGAGATGCTCTGAACCTATTACCTCACAAAGTGATAGGAAGTATCTATTTTGGGGCTCAGTGTGGTTTTCACAACAACTGAAGTACTGCATTTGTGATCTTTGTCCACATGCAGCTCCAGAAAAAATGTTAGAAACCGCACAAAATCCAACAAACCCTTGAACATGTGTTGGAAGACCTGACTAAGGCATTCGGTACTGTTAGCCAGGAATGTCTGGAAGATGCTCCACAAGGTAGGTTGCCCTGACAGGCTTATTGCTATTATACGCTCTTTCCACGACGGAATGATGATAATGTAAAGTTCTCTGAGCCATTCAACCTAACCAATGGTTCCAAACAAGGTTTCGTTCCAGATCCTACTCTGTTCGGTATAGTATTGACATTCATGGTTCAGTACGCGTTCCGCGACATAAACCTTGGAGTACACCTTCAAGTTAAAAGCGATAGCGGAGTTTTCAGGTTCAGACGCTACTCAGTCCACACTAAAATGGCAGAGATGGTGATCAGCGGCATTCTGTTTGCAGATGACTACGCACTCTTGAAAACATTCATGATATCTTGATATAAAACATTATATCAAACTAAACACTAAGGTCAGTGTCTACAGAACATGACGTGGTATCCTCATTTCTGTGGGGGGTGCGAAACTTGGACGCCATTCAGCATTTCACATAGGGATGCTTACGCACAATATGCAACATCCGCTACACCCAAACACTACTGTTTTAGAGACGTGCGGAGTCCCGAGCACTGAGTCACTCCTGCTAAAATCTGAATAGCGCTGACTAGTCACTCAGTGCGCATGGAAGACAGGTGCATACTGAAGGTGCCATTCTATGGACAAATCACGACGAGAAGCCGCCATCAAAACCTGAACTGTCGAATGCATTCAAGAGGAGATAAAGTGTTGTAAAAAGACTCCCTAGATCAACCTTTTGTTCATTCCCAAACAAACCATAATAAACAAGCAGCCCTTGAAACCGGCTTAGTTCTCCGCCGATTATGTCCTTGTTATTCACAAACTAGTTTCACTTATGTTTTAACAATCGATCTGAAAATACAGGCTTGAGCATGTTAATCAACTCATTCAAGTGCTCAAGGATTGCGTTAAGTTATAAAGTCTAACTGAGCCACTGTCCTTGGGCAGGCCTGGCTCATTTACAAGTACAAAGTATCTAAATTCTCATATCCTGTTTTTGTACAAGGATAACTGACCAGTAACTGCGATACTGGGATACCTTTTAGTACAAATTGATTCAGAAATCTGTACAAGTGAACACGCTGTTCTTGCCGCTGCCCTCTCCTTGGACGATGTGAAACTAGAGTGGCCAGTGAACACAGAACATAAACGTACAGGCTTACTTCACATCCTTTCAATCGACACCCCGACCGAACCAATACTAATTTTCCATTTTTTTTTACTGAACTGAAAGATTAATCATAAGTTACTGAAAGAATTAACAAAATGATACACGACAATAACCAAAACATGTTCTGAAACTTTCCAATATCAAATAATATTACATTGTTAATCATAGTACATCCCTCGAGACACCCCCTGGCCCACCAAAATGAAAAAAAAAGTGTCTTACACTCTCTCCAGCTAAGATACAAAAAAATTTAATACAAAAAAACGAAGCTACCTGAAAGGGGATGTTGGAGAGGTTGGGTTTTGACGATTCACGTATTTACCGACATTTACACAATTTTACAAAATTTTAAAAATTCCACCATTTCGGCATTCTTTTTTTTTTTTTTTTCATTTGCGAAAAAAGCAAGTGCAGGTGGAGAAGCACCAAAGAAACTTTCGATTAAAATTTTATAATTATTTGAAAAAAAAAAAGATTGAGAGAAATGAATGGTTTGACAATTCAGTTATTTACTACCATATATTCCAGTTTTCGCCAAACTTCAAAGTTCCTCCATTTCGGCAGTTTTTGGCGAACCGCCAAAAAAACAATAGCCTGGTAGGCGAATCCCTGGGGAACATCCCTGCGTAACATCTAAACGATTGGAGTAAAACTGTAGGAGGAGTAGCATTTTAAAAATGGGTCAAAACTGGCATAAAAAGTGCCGCCATTTTGTCAGATTTTTGTTTTTAAAAAGGTAATAGCCAGGTGAGGGACCACCCAGGGAACATTCCTGCGTAATATCAAAACGATTGGAGCAAAACTGTAGGGGGTGTAGCAGTTTAAAGAAAAAGTTTAACAAACGCACATACGCACATACATTCAAGCCCCCTATAGTGATACGACTAACCCAGTCCGACAAAGTCGGCTGGGTTAAATTCGTCGGACTGGGTTAAAAACTATTAAACCGTTACAGTTGCTTAAGAGAAGAAATAGTTACACCGTACCTTTATGGCTATTTTACGAACGTTATTCTCTATCGTTTCCTCAAACACCTCCTAGAATCAACTGTGCCATATTTTTTAGCATAAACATACAACTGAAATGTTAAACTATCCCACATTTCATTTCGTTACAACACATGAAGACGCCATAATTCACCGCCACTGACAGTAACTTCTGACTAACTATATTAAGTAACAGTAGTTGGTGAGAGTATATATATATATATATATATATATATATATATATATATAAAAGCCAAGCAAGCAAACATTGGGCATACAGGAGAGGAATATTTATGAAGAGGAAGGGTGTATCGATCAAGCTTAAGCAACGGGTACATAGTCGTCCCTTTGAGGCCGGCCAAAACAGCTCGAGTTATTCAATACAAAACTCAGTCGGATGAGCAAGGATTTACGGTACATCCAATCGGGTACATACCATTTTGATCGAGTGTTGACCATCTGGACAGTGTGCTGACCACTCAGAATGGGGATAATGACCACTCGAATCGGGTGTTAACCATTTGGATGGGGGTGTTGACCACTTGGATCGAGTGTTGACCATCTGGATCGTGTGCTGATCATTTGGATCGGGTGTAGATCACTTGGATCGGGTGTTTACCAGTCGGCCTTTTCATTTCACTTTCAAGATCAATATTTTTTGTCAGAACAGCCATAACATATTGTTTAATTAAGCGTACATTTTTTCACTTATTCCCACCCGCCCAGAGACCTCTGGACATACAAATACACAGCGCTTACACGCTTTTATGGTGCACTTCTTACACCAACGACGTTGAAATTACACGCTAACATATGATAACACCCACCCATAAATGTTACCAAATTCCTGTATTTCTCACTGCCACGGGCACTACTGCATCCCTTCACGTAATTGCAATCTTTTATATCACCATATCAGTCACATTATCGCACATTTCACATTATCGCTCCTTTTAAATTATCACACCTTTCATATCACCACATCATTCACATTATCGCACCTTTCACATTGTCGCACCTTTCACACTGTCGCACCTTTCACATTGTCGCACCTTTCACATTATCGCACCTTTCACATTATCGCACCTTTCAAACTATCACACCTTTCATATCACCACATCATTCACATTATCACATTTCACAACCTTTCACATTATCACACCTTTCATAGCACCACATCATTCATATTATCGCACCTTTCACATTACCGCACCTTTCACATTGTCGCACCTTTCACATCATTTTTTAAACTAGATGCTCGAGAAGCATGAATCCGCCGGGTTCGCGCAAATTGTATACCTGATTATGATGTTCCTGTGAACAACTGTTCCAAAGAACACCATACAGCCTTGTGGTCAGTGAAGTAGAGGTTTGTAGAGCCAGTGGTACATGGTTGATTTGGTGTGAAGATAATAATCAATCCACCCACTAATGCAGCCTGTAGGCGCGTGAGAGCGATATGTGTTATGCTCATTCCTAATTCATTTCTTCCATTTTTAAAGTTTTGTCATTTTGACAATTTTAGTCGGATCCGGTCGAATCCTGGTCACTGCACTGCGGGATGCTTAGGAGCAGCCCTGGGTAAAATCTTAAATCAATCCACCCACTAATGGGGGCTGTAGGCGCGTGAGACTGATGTGTGTTATGCAAAGTCCTTATTCAGTTTCTGCAATTTTTAAAATTTTGCCGGGTTTTGACGATTCACGTATTTACCGACATTTACACAATTTTACAAAATTTTAAAAATTCCACCATTTCGGCATTCTTTTTTTTTTTTTTTTCATTTGCGAAAAAAGCAAGTGCAGGTGGAGAAGCACCAAAGAAACTTTCGATTAAAATTTTATAATTATTTGAAAAAAAAAAGATTGAGAGAAATGAATGGTTTGACAATTCAGTTATTTACTACCATATATTCCAGTTTTCGCCAAACTTCAAAGTTCCTCCATTTCGGCAGTTTTTGGCGAACCGCCAAAAAAACAATAGCCTGGTAGGCGAATCCCTGGGGAACATCCCTGCGTAACATCTAAACGATTGGAGTAAAACTGTAGGAGGAGTAGCATTTTAAAAATGGGTCAAAACTGGCATAAAAAGTGCCGCCATTTTGTCAGATTTTTGTTTTTAAAAAGGTAATAGCCAGGTGAGGGACCACCCAGGGAACATTCCTGCGTAATATCAAAACGATTGGAGCAAAACTGTAGGGGGTGTAGCAGTTTAAAGAAAAAGTTTAACAAACGCACATACGCACATACATTCAAGCCCCCTATAGTGATACGACTAACCCAGTCCGACAAAGTCGGCTGGGTTAAATTCGTCGGACTGGGTTAAAAACTATTAAACCGTTACAGTTGCTTAAGAGAAGAAATAGTTACACCGTACCTTTATGGCTATTTTACGAACGTTATTCTCTATCGTTTCCTCAAACACCTCCTAGAATCAACTGTGCCATATTTTTTAGCATAAACATACAACTGAAATGTTAAACTATCCCACATTTCATTTCGTTACAACACATGAAGACGCCATAATTCACCGCCACTGACAGTAACTTCTGACTAACTATATTAAGTAACAGTAGTTGGTGAGAGTATATATATATATATATATAATATAAAAGCCAAGCAAGCAAACATTGGCATACAGGAGAGGAATATTTATGAAGAGGAAGGGTGTATCGATCAAGCTTAAGCAACGGGTACATAGTCGTCCCTTTGAGGCCGGCCAAAACAGCTCGAGTTATTCAATACAAAACTCAGTCGGATGAGCAAGGATTTACGGTACATCCAATCGGGTACATACCATTTTGATCGAGTGTTGACCATCTGGACAGTGTGCTGACCACTTAGAATGGGGATAATGACCACTCGAATCGGGTGTTAACCATTTGGATGGGGGTGTTGACCACTTGGATCGAGTGTTGACCATCTGGATCGTGTGCTGATCATTTGGATCGGGTGTAGATCACTTGGATCGGGTGTTTACCAGTCGGCCTTTTCATTTCACTTTCAAGATCAATATTTTTTGTCAGAACAGCCATAACATATTGTTTAATTAAGCGTACATTTTTTCACTTATTCCCACCCGCCCAGAGACCTCTGGACATACAAATACACAGCGCTTACACGCTTTTATGGTGCACTTCTTACACCAACGACGTTGAAATTACACGCTAACATATGATAACACCCACCCATAAATGTTACCAAATTCCTGTATTTCTCACTGCCACGGGCACTACTGCATCCCTTCACGTAATTGCAATCTTTTATATCACCATATCAGTCACATTATCGCACATTTCACATTATCGCTCCTTTTAAATTATCACACCTTTCATATCACCACATCATTCACATTATCGCACCTTTCACATTGTCGCACCTTTCACACTGTCGCACCTTTCACATTGTCGCACCTTTCACATTATCGCACCTTTCACATTATCGCACCTTTCAAACTATCACACCTTTCATATCACCACATCATTCACATTATCACATTTCACAACCTTTCACATTATCACACCTTTCATAGCACCACATCATTCATATTATCGCACCTTTCACATTACCGCACCTTTCACATTGTCGCACCTTTCACATCATTTTTTAAACTAGATGCTCGAGAAGCATGAATCCGCCGGGTTCGCGCAAATTGTATACCTGATTATGATGTTCCTGTGAACAACTGTTCCAAAGAACACCATACAGCCTTGTGGTCAGTGAAGTAGAGGTTTGTAGAGCCAGTGGTACATGGTTGATTTGGTGTGAAGATAATAATCAATCCACCCACTAATGCAGCCTGTAGGCGCGTGAGAGCGATATGTGTTATGCTCATTCCTAATTCATTTCTTCCATTTTTTAAAGTTTTGTCATTTTGACAATTTTAGTCGGATCCGGTCGAATCCTGGTCACTGCACTGCGGGATGCTTAGGAGCAGCCCTGGGTAAAATCTTAAATCAATCCACCCACTAATGGGGGCTGTAGGCGCGTGAGACTGATGTGTGTTATGCAAAGTCCTTATTCAGTTTCTGCAATTTTTTAAAATTTTGCCATTTTGGCAATTTTGCTCGGATCCGGTCGAATCCTGGTCACTGCACTGTGGGATGCTTAGGAGCAGCCCTGGGTAAAATCTGAAATCAATCCACCCACTAATGCGGGCTGTAGGCGCGTGAGACTGATGTGTGTTATGCAAAGTCCTTATTCAGTGTCTGCAATTTTTTAAAGTTTTGCCATTTTGGCAATTTTGCTCGGATCCGGTCGAATCCTGGTCACTGCACTGCGGGATGCTTAGGAGCAGCCCTGGGTAAAATCTTAAATCAATCCACCCACTAATGCGGGCTGTAGGCGCGTGAGACTGATGTGTGTTATGCAAAGTCCTTATTCAGTGTCTGCAATTTTTTAAAGTTTTGCCATTTTGGCAATTTTGCTCGGATCCCGTCGAATCCTGGTCACTGCACTGCGGATGCTTAGGAGCAGCCCTGGGTAAAATCTTAAATCAATCCACCCACTAATGCGGGCTGTAGGCGCGTGAGACTGATGTGTGTTATGCAAAGTCCTTATTCAGTTTCTGCAATTTTTTAAAGTTTTGCCATTTTGGCAATTTTGCTCGGATCCGGTCGAATCCTGGTCACTGCACTGCGGGATGCTTAGGAGCACCCCTGGGTAAAATCTGAAATCAATCCACCCACTAATGCGGGCTGTAGGCGCGTGAGACTGATGTGTGTTATGCAAAGTCCTTATTCAGTGTCTGCAATTTTTTAAAGTTTTGCCATTTTGGCAATTTTGCTCGGATCCCGTCGAATCCTGGTCACTGCACTGCGGGATGCTTAGGAGCAGCCCTGGGTAAAATCTTAAATCAATCCACCCACTAATGCGGGCTGTAGGCGCGTGAGACTGATGTTTGTTATGCAAAGTCCTTATTCAGTTTCTGCAATTTTTTAAAGTTTTGCCATTTTGGCAATTTTGCTCGGATCCGGTCGAATCCTGGTCACTGCACTGCGGGATGCTTAGGAGCACCCCTGGGTAAAATCTGAAATCAATCCACCCACTA
>OX457033.1:513784-657706 GCA_949752745.1 Protula sp. h YS-2021
CTCCCCAAGCACGCACCTGTGAGGTACAGGCCGGGCACATCCGTCTCCGGACGCACGCTCATCACGATATCCGGGCCCCCTTACCCCCCTTTACCCCCCCTTAACCCCCCTCCCCTGCTCCCCAGGCACGCACCTGTGAGGTACAGGCCCGGCACATCCGTCTCCGGACGCAGACTCATCACGCTGTCGGGGCCCCCCTTACCCCCGCTGTCGGGGCCCCCCTTACCCCCCCCCCTCCGCTCCCCCCCTCCCCGCTACCCCCCTCCCGCTCCCCAGGCACGCACCTGTGAGGTACAGGCCCGGCACATCCGTCTCTGGGCGCAGACTCATCACGATGTCGGGGCCCCCCTTACCCTCCCACCCCTTACCCCCCCCCCTCCGCTCCCCCCTCCCCGCTACCCACCCCCCTTCCCGCTCCCAAGGCACGCACCTGTGAGGTACAGGCCCGGCACATCCGTCTCCGGGCGCAGACTCATCACGATATCGGGGCCCCCCCTTACCCTCCTGCCCCTTACCCCCCTCCGCTCCCCCCTCCCCGCTACCCCCCCCCCCCTCCCGCTCTCCAGGCACGCACCTGTGAGGTACAGGCCCGGCACATCCGTCTCCGGACGCAGACTCATCACGATGTCGGGGCTGAATCGCTTGACGTCATGATCCAGACCGTAAATCTCGCCCTTGCAGATCCCAGGTAGAACTGATTCGTCACCGGACTGCCCACCTCAAAGTACTCCACTGGCGATCAAGATCCAGACTCATGCAAGATCCAGACTCATGCTAAAAAGCAGAACTCACTTGCTTATTTCAACAGAGACATTTTTACAAGAAGTGCAAACAGTGATGTTACTCATGTTAACCGATATTACGGGCGGGGGGGAGGGGGGAGGGGGGAGGAGGGCATAGGGGGAGGGGGGATGGAGGGTGTGTTACGGTGTCCAAGGTGTCAGCTTACTTGTCAGCGAGCTCAGGGAAGATAGATGTGGTTTGCTGAAAGACGCACCGATGGCTTCTACCCCCCCCCCCCTGTCTCCCTCCCCCAACCCTCCGCCCCTGCCCCCCCCCGCCCCCGACAGAACCGTCGTAAAAGCTTTACTTTGTCAGCCAGCTGGGGGAAGATTGCGGTGGTCTGCTGCAGGCACGCCAATGGCTTCTACCCCTCCCCCCCTCCCCCCCCCCCCCCCATCTCTCGACAGAACCGCCGTAATATCTTACTTTGTGAGCTAGCAGGGAGGCCATCGCGGTGGTTTACTGGCAGGCGCGTCAATGGCTTCTGCCCCTTCTGTCTCCCTCCCCCTCCCCTCCGCCCCACCCCCCCCCCCTTCCCCCGACCGAACCGCCGTAATATCTTACTTTGTCAGCCAGCTGGAGGAAGATCGCGGTGGCCTGCTGCAGGCGCGCCATCGGCTTCTACCCCCCCCCCCCCACCCTCTGTTTCCCCCCCCCCCTCCGCCCCCCCACCTCCGACAGAACCGCCGTAATAGCTTACTTTGTGAGCTAGCAGGGAGGCCATCGCGGTGGTTTACTGGCAGGCGCGTCAATGGCTTCTGCCCCCTCTGTCTCCCCCCCTCCCCTCCCCTGCCCCCCCCCCCCCAAACAGAACCGCCGTAATAACTTACTTTGTCAGCCAGCTGGGGGAAGATCGCGGTGGTCTGCTGCCAGGCGCGCCTACCAATGGCGTTCTTGAAGCTATCATAGTCTTCCCCGCGCTTCTTCACGCGCTCGTCTTCCAGTCGCGGAACCAGTCCCAGCGCGCCAACGTCACAATCGTGCAGCAGCTCTTGCCTAGCAACCACAAGACATCACAGGCAGCTGCTTAGCAACGACAGAAAATCAAAAGATCATGCGTGGCAAACGAGAGAAAATAACCCCCAGGAGGGAGGGAGGGAGGGATGGAGGCAGGGCGGCAGGGAGGGAGGGGACTCACCTGGAATGGTCCCGGGTCGTTTGTAGGTGAAGCCCACGTGGGGGAAGGAAATGAGAGGAGGAACTCAGCTGGAAATCGTGCCGATTCGTTGTTGGTGGAGTGTTTGGTGGGGAGGGGGGGGGGCTGGGAAGAAGAGGAGCAAGAGCAAATTTCAGACTCCAGCACTTCCTCTGGGGGTGGGGGCGGTGGGGTGGGGGGAGAGGGTGCGGAGTGGAGAGGGTGCGAGGGGGAAATGAGGGAGTGAACTCACCAGGAAATCGGTCCGGGTCGTTGTAAGTGGAATCTTTGGTGGAGGGGAAGGAGATGAACAGCAGCGGGATGTCAGACTCCAGCACTTCCCCGGGGGGGGGGGAGGGGGGCGGGAGGGGGAGGGGGAGGAAGTGAACTCACCTGGGAATCGTCCCGGGTCGTTGTAAGTGGAATCTTTGGTGGAGGGGAAGGAGATGAACAGCAGCGGGATGTCAGACTCCAGCACTTCCCCGGGGGGGGGGGGGGGGAGGGGGGCGGGAGGGGGAGGGGGAGGAAGTGAACTCACCTGGGAATCGTCCCGGGTCGTTGTAAGTGGAATCTTTGGTGGAGGGGAAGGAGATGAACAGCAGCGGGATGTCAGATTCCAGCACTTCCTCGGGGGGAGGGGGGGGGCGGAGGGGAGAGGGGGAGGGGGGAGTCAGAGGGTGAGGAGGGGAGGAAGTGAACTCACCTGGGAATCGTCCCGGGTCGTTGTAAGTGGAATCTTTGGTGGAGGGGAAGGAGATGAACAGCAGCGGGATATCAGACTCCAGCACTTCCTCAGCAGACTTCTTCAAGTAGTCACGCGTCAGCTTGTCGATGTTGCTCCTGTTTCAATAAGGTACTTATGAACACTCTGCCCTCTTCCCCATCCAACCTCCCCCCCCTCCTCGCCCTGCACCCGCCATCCAACTCCCCCTCCCCCATGCTCCTGCTTTCACAAACACATACACCAAAATTCCTTCATTCTGTCACTAACATGCAATAAACAGCACTAAAGTACTTATGAACACCCCCCTCCCCTATCCCCCTCTCCCCTCTCCTCATCCCTCTCCCCCATCTCTCTCCCCCTCCTATCCCTCTTCTCTTCCCCCAGATCTCTACCCCTCCCTATCCCTCTCCCCCCTCTCCCCTCCCTCTCCCCCTCACCCATCTCTCTCCCCTCCTATCCCTCTTCTCTTCTTCCAGCTCTCCAACCCTCCCTATCCCTCTCTCCCCCTCCCCCCTCCCTCTCCCCCTCCCCCATCTCTTTCCCTTCTCCCCCCCTACGATTCCGCGAACAATCACTATTTTTTCCTGACCATAACTTCATCTTATCCGATAAAAATTTGCAAACGGGAATGCAGAACTGCTACTATAATTTCTGACAAAAACTTTCGCAGCTTTTCAACAACATCCACATATAGCCATTCATTGTATCAGAAGAAAATTTCAGCTAGTTATCTCCTGAAAAATCGCTGTCGAAAAATAGAAATACTATCGAAATTGATTTTGTTTTTCTATTCTGAAATCTTCTCAATTTCTGTAGGTCGGGATCCTGTGTTTTTAAGGTGAAATAGATCAATATATATCTTTTCTTTCGGCGGGACGGAAGGAGGATTAACTAAAATAATATTTGTGATCATAAGTTTTGTTTATTTGATTTGAAATCACAAACGGAAATGCAGATATCCATTAAAAATGAGTTCTAGAACTTTATTTTATTTTTTCCTTTTTTTTTTACAATGTCCACAGATTGTGAAATTCAAGGAAGATTCAAATCTCTCTCACTTTTTTTTATTTTTTTGGCTATTTATTTACGCATTTAACTGATACTGGAATGGAATAAATTCTATTAAAATTGGCTTCAAGAATTTTGAAACTCCCACAATTTTTGAAGATCTGTGTTTGATGCAAAATTTCGAGTTATTGATAAACTTCTTTTATGACCATAATTTTTGTATCTTCAGTTATCGAAAATGAATAGGGAATAAAGGAGATTTCTGGACGGTGACCCCCTCTCCCCTCCCCTCCCCCCTGGTGGGAAAATTTTTGGTGAGTCATAATTGACGACGAGATTCGTGGGCGCTGTATAAAGGATAGGATTAGACTTCTGGACCACCTCCCGCCATCGTTGGAAAAATGTTTGATGATTCATAGTATACGCTCGTAGAAAAAAATATTTGATGAGTCACAACAGATGACGAGACGCTGTTTAAAGGATAGGAAGAGATTTCTGGACGTAGTATAGAAAAATTGTGATTTTGCATATTTACCCGTTTCTAATATTTTTTTGTAATGAAAATACAGATCTGCTGCTTTGAACAGCACATAACGTCTTCAGCACTTGAACCGGTGAAAGCATTTCTTCGACAATTTATCTTTGTAAAATGGCGGAACAAAGGGTGACAGCTAATTTTAAGATCAATGCTACCTTAAGTGTAGCTGTTGAAGATCGTCGATATAGTCGATTCATCGAAATCAAACGAAGTGAAAATTGGATGGGACTTCTTCTTTGCTTCTCTATGGATGAAAGTGAATGATAACTTGGAGAAGATGCGTATGATTAATTTTAAAATGTATTTAACAAAATCACAGCGTTTGGAAGTGATTACGTTCAACGACAAGCGCTATGTCAGCTTTATACGCAACTCTCAATTTGAAGGGAAAGAGTATACTTACTACATCGACTTAAATGATAAGGAATGGGCAACGCTGCTGAACGTAATGCCACAAATAAACAGGGTGTTGCATGAGGAGTCATCATCAACATCCAGTCTTTTACTAGATGAGACGTGTATGGAAAGTCATGGCTGGGTGACGGCAGTCCATTTAACTGAGCATAAACAGATCAAAACAACTAATCTGACCAAGGAACAACTGGCTAAAGTGGAGCTGAGTAATGCAAATGCACAGAACCAGCTTGGATTAATACGTGCATACTGCGGTGCTGAAGGATATGTGCTAGATGGTGGTTGTCACAGATATGATTGTAAATTATGTGAACCTGAAAACTTTTGTGGTAAATGTGAAGCTTTAAAGGTTGGTGAGATGCATATAGAGGAATGGCCAATGTATTGAGAAGAATGACACTGTAAAGAACTCTTGAGTGAGGTGCATAATCAAATATATTCTGTAGAGACCAAGCAGTAAAGGCGTGTTTATTGTGAACATGGAGGCTATTTTCAAACAGATGTATGTCGACTGTATGATTGATGAATTAACTCGCTTTGGATTCGAAAAAGAACAGCACTTGGATACCTGTTGGGACTTGACCACTGCAACTTTGTCAGAATTGAATTACACAACAGGTTTATTGAACAGTGTTATGAAACTGGAATAGAAGACGCAGAGGATTTTGATTTTGCATTTGATCCCATTCGTACTGATATAGGAGTATTCTTTTCCAAAACCTAGAACATTGAGGTCAGATAATGGAACAGAATTTACGAATAGATTTTTCATTTGACCTCATTCGTACTGATATAGGAGTATTCTTTTCTAAGACCTTGAACATTGAGGTCAGAAACGGAACAGAATTTAAGAACAGATGGGTAAAGCAGTTTCTTAAAAAAGAAGATAATCATGCATATACTAAGAATTAAACGAAAGCTAACTTTGCTGAAAGAGTTATACGTACTCTTAAAGGAATGATGTATCGTTATTTTCTACATCGGCAAACGTATCGGTATACAGATATTTTGCAAGACTTATTTTACAATTATAATCATAGACCACGTGGATCCTTACTAAATGGATTATCACCGGTATATATTACCAAGAACATTGAATCTAAGGTGTGGAAACAAATGTATATTGATAGATTGAAATTGAAACCAAAGAAAAAGTCAAAACCCTACAAGTTTAAAATTGGTCAACATGTTCGCATTTCAAAGAGATTACCATATAAAATGGACACAAGATGTCTTCATTGTCACCCATCGTTATTAGAATCAAGAAATACACTTATATCGTGTCAAAGATTTCTTAGACGAAGATATTGACGGTCATTTCTATGACGAAGAATTACAAGCTGTAACATAAGACATTCAATCCATATATAAAACTGAAACAGTTTTGAAGACACGAAAAAGGCGAGGTGTGAAAGAATTATTTGTCAAGTGATTTGGTTGGCCAAAGAAATTTAATAGTTAGGTTAAAGAATTTGATATTCAAGCAGTATGAAACATCCATTTACATGCTTGGTTTCTGGACCAACAGGCAGTGGAAAAACTCTCTTGTGAAAGCAATCATTGAACAAAATGTTATTCAACCATTTCCTAAAAATATTTTATGGCTCTATGCTGCAGGTCAACTTTTGTACGAAGGTATAAAAGGAGTGACATTTCACCAAGTTATTCCAGAAGATACTGAAGGAGCGTTTCAATCCGAAACAGAATAACTTGCTCATTATTGATGATCTCATGACTAAATGTCATAGTGACGAACGTATGACCAGATTGTTTAGTGTTGGAAGTACCCGTACGAAGAAATAACCGATATTCCACCCATAAATTACCCATATTATGGCCGTAAAATGAAGTTTATGGCTTATTTAGACCCAGACACGTAAATTAGACCAATAATCCGGGTCAAAATTTCAAATTTTTGGGTCAAAATTATCACCCATAATTTTAAACCCATAATCCGGGTCATACTTCCATTTTTATACCTATAATATTGAACTTAACGTTTTTTTTTTCTGAATTAAAGTAACTTGAGAAAAAATAAATAAATAGAATCATGAGTATAGTTAGATATGGTCGTGAATAATGAATATCCCCAGATAACATTTTTCAGCATAATTGAAGTTAAAGGCCGAACTCATTCATTTTGTTATTATTATGTATTGCTTCCAATCGTCGGGCTGTTGATCGAAATGGAAATTTTAAGAATTCTTGCAATCCCCCGCCCCCACCCCTCCCCGCCTCTTTTTCTTTTCTTTATTACTACCATTTACAACCACAGCAAGTAAGAAGTCGTCGTGGCCGAGTGCTTAACGCGGTTGACTGGAAATCAGAAGATTTACGGTTCGAATCCCAACAACACCCGTATTTTTTTCTAAAGGACAGCTGAAATATGGGTCATAATATCACCTTCATCTGAAATTCTGGTTTTAGATTTGGGTTATTTTTATGGCCATAACGGGAACATTATGGGTCTTAACTAATTTCACTCATATTTTCGGTCTTGACTTGAAATTCTGGTGTTAAATTCGGGTCATTATTATGGCCATAACGGGACATTATGGGCCATAATAGTGGGAGAAAATACAGTCATAGTTTGGGTCACAATATGGGTCTGTTTTTTCGTACGGGTAGTCATAAAAATCTTAGCATTATTTTCATTGTACACAATTTATTTCACCATGGAAAGGAAATGCGTCATATTAGTTTAAATACACATTACATTATTCTTTTTAACAATCCAAGGGATAGTCAACAGATTACTACATTGGTTCGACAAATGTATCCAGGGAAATCTGTTTCTCATTGAAGCATATCAAGATGCTACAAACAAACCTCATAGTTATTTATTTATTTAAAACCAAAGACAGTAGATAAGTGACGTATTCGCACAGGTATTCTACCAAATGATACACATTATGTTTATGTGAATAAAATAGTGTATGAAGAAGAATTACAACAGTTTGGTATTGAACGCCAAGATGTCTAGACGAATTCAAGCTAATCAACCATTACTTCATTTACTAGCACGTAGTGGTGCTAAACGACGCAAAGCCTTATTGAAGTAAGCCACAAAAGATTAATTAGCCAGTTTATTTGAAATATGTTTGAATATATTACATGGACATGTACCATTGAAGTCACATATGTATTTTAAAAAAAGCGCGAACAACACACCATTCGACAACCAGCTGATAATAAAACTTGCCTTCAGCGTAAAAAAGGTTAATTAATCAAAAAGGTGGATTTATTGGAACCATTGCAGGAATTGTACTTCCATTATTAGCTCAATTATTAGTAAAATGAAGCATGCATTGAGGATGGTCCTTATTCCTGAATCAGAATATAGAAAAGTCAACCTTCAAATTATGGAATTAAAGCTAAAGTTAATAAACTTTTAAAAATGAACTTTTAGCCATCAAGGAGTCAACAAGTTTTTACATTACTTTACCCAGTAATGCTAGCATGAACTATTATCCTACTAATAGGGCCTCTAATTATCAAATTCGTTTACCTTGTACATTGTCTTTGAAAGGAAGATATGAAGTGGCCTTAGCTGAAATTCATTACCCACATTGATTGATTGATTGATTTGTTTAACGACACCGGCAACCCGTTAGGGTCATATTGTGTCGGTTCTGTTGCTATATCAAGAGTCAGTTGAAACTAAAATCAATTAAAGTAGACATAACAAGTAGTGTATAATCTAAAACCAACTAAATTCAATTTAAAACTTACTGTACAAGTGTATTTCTTTCAGAAAAGAAATAATTTTACTTGGTGCTACCTTTGTAAAAAGGTCTTTCATGGAATTCACACTGTAGAAGCGTGAACGAATATTCTGAAAATCTAGGCAATTGAGTAAAATATGTTTTACAGTCAGACGTTCTTGACAACCAATACATTCTGAGGCTCTTCGCCTCTCAAAAGATATCCGTGGGTGGTGTATGTATGCCCGATTCGAGCTCTAAGCAAAACTGTTTTGTCGCGAATATTATCAAGAGCTAGCTGCTTTTGTCCAACTGTTGGTTGGATTTGAAAGAGTTTGTTATTTCTTTGTTCGTTCCAATTTTGTTGCCAAAGGTTTTTTACATAACTTGAGATATGGGGTTTAAAGTCGGAGTATGGTATGAGAAGGTCGGATATGTTGTAGTTTAGGGCCTCTTTTGCTGCTTGGTCCGCAGCTTCATTACCCGCTATGCCGACGTGGCTTGGCACCCAGCAAAACACTAAGGATTTGCCTTGTTTAGTGGCCCTTTCATAACGTTCTATTAGGTCTAAAATCATTGTATTCGACACTTGCAGGTTTTCTAGTGATTGTAAGACCGATAAGGAATCGACACAGATAACAAATTTTTTGTATCTACTAATCTTGACAATTTCCATGGCTAGTTGGAGTGCCCGAACCTCCGCGGAAAAGATGGAGGAGCCGTTTGGTAATCTTGTTTTCAGGGTATTTGATTTTGTAACTATTGAGGCAGCAACTTGGTTATCGAGTTTAGATCCGTCCGTGTATATGAAATGATGATGAGGGTAGGTTTCCTTTATTTCGGCAAACCTAACTTTGAACTCTTCAGCATTTGTTGTGTCTTTGGAAAAGTTTGTCAGAGTTTTGTTTATGGTTGGCCTTGGTATTTTCCATGTTGGGTATTTTGAAACTTTCAGATTTGCAATTTGCTCAACTTGGATTCCAGCATTATTAAGGTGGTTACGGATTCTAGTGCCAAAGGGTACGATAACCCTAGGACGTGTGTTTAGGATTTCTGAATGGTCTTTTTCGAACACTGCCTTATGTGTGGGGTTTTCTTTATTTGCATATAGTTTAGTTGCATATTGCATTGAGAGTTTGATTCGTTGGATATCTAATGGTTGTTCATTTGATTCAACCTGAAGGCTTGCCGCAGGTGACGTTCTGAAAGCGTTTAGGCAAAGGCGAAGGCCTTGGTTTTGTATTGGGTTCAACATCTTTAGATACGAAGGCCTTGCTGATCCGTAGACGATGCTACCATAATCTATTCTTGATCTTATTAATGATCTATACAGTTTTAATTTAGTACTGGTATCTGCTCCCCAGTCTTGGGCGGAGACGACTCGCAGCAGGTTGAGTGCCTTTTGGCATTTCCTCTTCAGCTCTTTTATGTGGGGGATAAAATTTAGCTTGGTGTCAAGAATTAGACCAAGGAATTTGTTTTCCTTTACTACAGGTATCTGAGTGTTTGATAAGTATAAAATAGGATCGTCGTGTGGCTTTCGCTTGTTGCAAAAGTGCATACAAACCGTTTTGGTTTGGGAAAACTTGAAACCATTTTGATCGGCCCATTTTTGAAGAGAGTTTATATTTTGCTGGAGGCGACGCTAGATGAGATTCATATTCTTACCCCTGACAGACATAGCAAAATCGTCTACAAAGAGTGAACTGTCTATTCCCTGTTTAGTTGCGCCTTTGATACTATTGATTTTGATTAGAAACAACAGAATTGATAGAATACAGCCTTGTGGATAACCCTCTTCTTGCTCAAAATAGTCCGAAAAAACAGAACCGAGACGAACTTTAAACCGCCTGTCATTTAAAAACGCTTCAATGAATTCAGGGAGACGACCTCGTATGCCTAGGTTGTAGAGGTCTTGCATGACCCCGTGTTTCCATGCCGTGTCATAGGCCTTTTCTAAATCGAAGAAAACGGTGACGACATGTTTGTTATTGATAAAACCTTCTCTTATAAATGATTCGAGTCTAACCAGGTGATCTATGGTGCTTCTCTCTTTTCTGAAACCACTTTGAATGTCAGTGAGCAAATGATTTTTCTCTAAATACCAAATTTATCTTGTGGCTATCATTCGCTCTAGTGTTTTGCACAATGAACTTGTCAGAGATATTGGGCGGTAATTTTGTGGATTAGTAGGATCCTTGTTCGGCTTTGGAATTGGTATGATGGTGGCTTCTTTCCATATTTCAGGAAAGTTTCCTGTAGTCCAAACTTGGTTAAGTAATTCTAAGAGGACTTCAAGAGTTTCCTCAGGTAGGTGTTTTAGAACCTGGTAGTGCAGGTCGTCTGGTCCGGCAGCTGAATCATGTGAGTTTTGTATGGAGTCCTTCAACTCCGCCAGGGTAAGGGTGCTATTGTAGTGTTCCAAATTATTTGAGGTGAAGTCCATTGGTATTTGTTCTTTTGCTTCTTTTATTTGACGGAACGCTTGGGAGTAATTGTCAGATGAAGAGTTGAATTGAAAGGTTCTGCCAAAGGCATTTGCTATTTCATCGGGTTTTGTGATAGTTTGGTTGTCTGTGATGAGGTGATTTATAGGTTTTCGGATATTTTTGCCAGATATTTTCCGAATTATCTCCCATACTTTTTTGGTTGAACTGTTTTTGTTTAATTTGGAGATATATTCCTCCCAGGTTTGCTTTTTGCTTTCTTTGATGGTTCTGCGTGCTGCGGCTCGCAGCCTTTTGTATTCAAGTTTGGTACTATTGTCCGGGCTGATGTAGAATTGGCGCAGAGCTGTTTTCCGCATGGAAATTGCTTTTTTGCAATCGTCGTTAAACCAAGGTTTTTGTTGTTTTTTAGGATTTCCGGAAGTTTTAGGTATGGTTTTTTCCATGATTGCCTGGATTAGAGCCGTAAAAAATAAAATCGGGTCGTCGTCGTGTGTAAGCTGGTTGATTTTAATGGCCTTTTTGCAGAGTTCCTGGAACAGTGACCAATCTGCTTTGTGGAATTTCCACTTTGGTATTCCTTTTTGTTGCTGTGGATCTAGTGGTTTTAATAAAATGGGGAAGTGGTCGCTGCCATAAGTGTCGTCCAAGACTTCCCATTCAAAATCTAAAAACAAATTACTAGATGCCATTGCAAGGTCGATAGAGGTTTTTGAACCAGTGCCAGGATGTAGGTATGTAGGAGATTTATCATTGCAAAGTGAGAGATTGTGGAAATTTAGTAGGTTTTCAATTAGTTTACCTTTGTGGTCGGTGCTTGTATTACCCCATAGGTCGCTATGTGCATTGAAGTCGCCTAAGAACAGAATAGGTTTTGGTATTTGGCAAATCAAGTCGTTGAGTTCTTCCGGTTGAGGTTTGGAGGGTGGTGGTAGGTATATGTTACAAATGGAAAAAGTTTTCTTCATTGTAACACGAACTGCTGTTGCTTGCAGGTTTGTATTTAACTTGAGGTCACTTTGAATAATGTTGTTTCGGATTAAGGTAGTGATTCCGCCCGAGGCGCGGTTGTTATTGGCGTTTTTGTTATAGGAGGTGTAACCGATTAAATTTGGTGGGTAGATATCAGTACCGTATGTTTCTTGGAGGCAAAAGACAGACGGGTTATATTGTTGGCTCAGAGTTAAAAGATCTATCTGGTTGGTCCAAAAACCTCTTATGTTCCAGTGGACTATTGCCATTTTACTTACTATATGTCCGGGGCCTTTGTGTTGTTACCTTGGGTGGTCTTAATTGTTGTTTTACTGCTGCTTTGTCTTGCTCTGCCTCTGCAACCTTTTTTGGGGGAGTGGATGGTTGTTTTTCTGGGGTTTTGGCTAGGTTACCCCTTTCGTCCGCATCCTCAAGTACCGAGTACCGGTTTCCCACAAATTCCAAATTGAGTGGGAAATTTGGGTGACTCTGGTACTTCTCCCTTGCTTGGCGAGCCCGTGAAGGTTTCGGTTGCAGCGGCAATGTTTGTAGAGACGACTTCCTCTCATCGGTAGTAACTTTCTTCGATGGAGGTTGTGGCGGTGAGCAGCCTTCAACCGCATCGTCCGTTTCCATAAGCGCATCGTATTTGACTTCTTTTAATGTCTGCTGTATCCTTTTTTTGACCTTGTCTGCCTTGTCTTTGAGCCTCTTCCTCGTTCCGTTATCCAGAGGGGAGGAAGGGCTTGTGTAAGTTTTCGGTCTTGTGCTCGGCGATGGAGTTTTCGGCGAGCTTCCTGTGTAAGTTTGTGTTGCAATTGTTGGTTTAGTTGGTTTTCATTGCGGTGTTGTCGGTTTTTTGGCCTGCGGCAGAGTGCGCTGCAGGTCTCCGACCCAGGAAATGGCGGTTTGGCAGCCCGTACTCACTGTTGTTAGTTTAGTTTTGACAGCAGCGGCGTAATTTCGTGAGCCATCTCCCTCAGCGATTTTGCGGGCCTCGGTGTATGTTACACCCCTTTCTGCTTTTATTTGCTGGACTTTCTTTTCTTTTGTCCACTTTGGGCAGTTTCTAGATGAGGCCGCATGGGCACCTTGGCAGTTGGCACATTTTTCGACAGAAGATTTACAGCTGTTTGTCGAGTGGCCTATTTCGGCACATCGCGAACAAGTAACTTGTTGTTTGCAAATAGTGCTGCTGTGCCCGTATCGCTGGCAGTTGTAGCACCGCAGCGGGTTTGGGATGTATGGTTTCACTTCCAGACTCAGGTGACCAACTTTTATTTTTGGTGGCAGCGAGGACCTTTGAAAGGTGAGCATATAGGTACCTCTTTTCCCCATAGCTCTGGCTGCAACAACACCTTGGTCTGCTAGTCCCTCGACCATTTCTTCCTCTGAACAGTATATCAGTTCTGCGTCTGCCACTACGCCCTTCGATACGTTAAGGCTTTTGTGTGGTGCGCATTTTACTGTGTGACCGACAAATTGGTTGACATTGCAGAGGCTATTGCTCTGTTTAGCGGTTGCAACCCGAACCAACAAGTCCCCAGATCGCATTCGTTTTACAGTGTACTTTGAACCAATGATGGCCGTAAGCTGTTTCTCGATCGCGAAAGGCGAGAGTTTCAACGGGCCGTTTGTTCCAGATACAATGATAAACTCCGGAAAAGTCATCGGAGGCGATTCAATTTGTATATGGGGTCGTTTTTGAGGCGTTTTCGTGTCATAAGTCGTTTCCATATTGTATAAATAAATTTTCGTCAGGTCTGCCGGCCCCCGGCCTTACTTCGACCGACATTTTTGCAGCGGGAATACCGCATGGGGCTAGGTCACCTGATATACTCGACTAGGCGCGGCGGTATTCCCCATCCAACGCCGTTTGATTAGCCCATTAGCCGCAGTTTGGTTAACCTGAACGACCAGCCGTTAATGATCGTGACGGGCCAACACGACCGCCCTTCTTGGGTTGAAGAGTCGGGCCAAAGCCGCGTATTGGTAACCAGGCACTGTATTGCCTAGAACCTGGTAACCTCAACAGCCAGGTCACCGGTCTCCCTCCCGTTAGGGGTGCAATCCACGGCAAAGTGCGTTTTTGGGGGCAGGGGCACATTCGACGAAGAAAACCTCTGCTACTGTAGTCCATCTTGAACAAACGCACGACAGATTGCCACGCTTTTATGCGATCAACGTGGGAACGGTCAGACAAGGTAGGTGCGAAAAAACTGGAGTACTTACATTTAAGAAAACCCCAGGGGTTGGAAAATGAAACAGGAAGGTAAGGAATGATTTCAGATGGTAACAAGTGCTTATTGGTGAAAGGAAAGGTAATTATTGAAGTGTTTATTATAGGTAAATGTTATTGCCCAGGTATATATTATAGGTAAGGTGAGGGGGGGGGGGCGAGATACCAGTAGAACTGAGAAAAACCCAGTAAGACTGGTACCCCGAGGGGGGTCGGAATATCGACTCCGGCCCCCCTTTGGGTCAAGGGGCTCCTTTAAAAATAAAGGGTCGGACCCAAGTGAGGCAGTTTAACGTCATGCCCGGGACGTCATTACCCACATACATGGACGATAATGAGGCAAGGAATAGATTATACTCTTCATTATCGATCAACGTTAGATGCGTTTTATCAAGTTACCATTCCATATGGTTACTATAGATCCATACCTGAATTATGCAGTGCAATAAATGAAGCATTGCAAAAATCTATTAATGGAAGCCCTATTCGGTTAAAGTATGATAAAACTAGTCGAAGAGTTTCTATTATTTTGAGAAATAATTATGATATTGTCTTTTTTACTGGATTAGCTGAGATTTTAGGATTTATACCAGATAAATGGTATACAGAATCTGGTCCTGCTGAACATCAAGCAGATATGAAACATGGATTTTATACACTTTATGTGTACTGCAGTATTTGCGAACCGCAAGTAGTTGGAGATTATTATGTTCATTTACTGCGTTCTGTTCCAACTGAAGGTGATGGTTATTATGAAAACGTATGATGAACTTCATTACGCACCTGTTAACACATCAAAACTTGATGTGATAGAAATGAATATTAAGGATGACACAGATTATAATGTTTCATTTCAAGCTGAAAAGTGATACGTAAATTTCATTTTCGACAAAAAGCGTTATGAAAGCATATAGACATGATCCACCTGCATACCGCAACCATTTCCTTCGTCAAGTGTGTGGGGATTTGCCAGGATTCAAAGGTGCACTTATCCAATATGGAGAGGGTATTGGTTCATTCTTCGAAGCACTGGCTCGTAAAGCTATTCCACTCATTAAGGAAGGAGCTAAAATTGCTGCACCACATCTTAAAAAGGCTGCAAAAGATGTGGTTAAAGACGTGACAGGTCGTGTAGCTGAAGAAGTTGTTGGTGTTATTGATAAACGAAGTACATCAACGAAAGATGTTAGAAAGCGAAAAAAGTTAAACGACCAACATCAAAAGATATATTCGGAAATAGGAAAATGTGAACCATCCATGATCATTCTTGTGAATGTAGTCTTTATCCATTGGAATGGTTTCACATACCCTCAACACAAACTAGTGTAGAAAAAAGTTATAATGTAGACTATCAACCACTCACTGCCATTAGAGAGGGTGTCCCAATAGACTTTTATATTCCTGCAAGTACAGAATATTTAGATTTAAAGAACAGTAGACTTCATATTGTATGTAGCATTGTAAAGCTCTACCTCTAAAATATATCCTGTCTCGACATCTTCACTCACTTTCATGTAATCCCGAGATTCTGTATCTTCCACCCATGCAAATCCACATTCTGGCAAACTCTGTGACATATTCCACCCATAGAGATTGTTGGCATCATAGTACATGATGTAGTTTGTTGGCTTGGTCACATCATAGTCGGGAATGTAGGGATTGTTAGCTTTTCCATACTTATGTGTAATCACTGAAATACCTCCTCACAGCCCTTGCTTTACCATTTGATACACGTCAATATCATCTATCAACTCCAACTAAATCTTGGTATGTTTCAGTATAGCGTCCCATGTCAAACCTGGTGCTGTATATTAATGAACAGGGCCCAGTTCATACATGCCAAAACACATATTTCTAAAATTTTCAAACACATCTGCCAAGAGCAACACATCTGTTTTTAGAGAGGTCATGATACTCTCAAGTTAGTGCAGTGGAATACATTCCAGACTCGTTTTGCATGAGCATAATCCTCGTCACTAATTCCTTCTTTAGACAATTGGCTGTAAAAGTCTTCTTGGAATGGAAGTTTGGTTTCTGCACACTTGGAAGGTTCATCAACATAATCACAGGGATATACTCCTTTTCTCAAAAGTATCTCTTGCTGCTGATTGTCGATCACATGAGCAGTCATATTCTGAAACTTCTCTTTAACCTCAGCGGCTAAGTTGGCTACTAATTTTTGCAAGGATGCACCTATGAATTGGTAAGAGTCGATGAATTTCAGATTACCCATGTTAATTGTACTATTCCGCATTGTTGGGAATGACTGACAGCCGCAATTGTTTGAATTTTCCTATACTCTCCACAAGATAACAATCATATCCTCGTAGGTTGTGGAATAGGACAGGGATGATGAATGAATCCCATTTTCCTTGCTGATCCTTTCTTAAGCGAAACTGAAGGTTGCATTCACTATGAGCTGCTCCATGGTATTTTACACTGATGTGATCATGCTCTTGCACATCTTGTTTCATATCCTCAGGAGTCATTTCCATGGGTTTTGGATTGTGTACAGGATTATGCTTTCATATAGGCAAAAGTATTAACCTTGTGATGTTGGTAACGATCTCCCTCCTGTTTCTCGATACAGCATTCAAAGTCAGCATAAATGACAAATGGCGCCTTCTCTTGTTTTGTAATGCCTTGAATCGAATAACTGCATCCTCTGGAAATGATAATCGATGTGCTCCATGCTTCCCACAAACTTCACGATGTTTGTCCAAAAGGTATGGTCGCATAAACCCATGCAGACAACTGAAGCAGTAAAACTTTTTACCATGATGGTTTGTACGATACTTCATGAGTCAACTTAAGTTTTTAATCAGGCAATAATGTTTCTTCTCATTATCACTGATGAGCAATAAGTTGATTTCAGTGTTACTCTCATGTTGATTCATACGACTTGTGTGAATGGGTACTACAACCTGATTTTCCCAAACATTGATGGCAAGGTTGTTCATCTTCTCAACTTTAGGAATTTATACTTCTATACTAAACTTACATGGTTATGCATTTGATGTAGATGAGCTAATATCGACCATAGGAAACACTTATTGTCTGTATTTTCGGTGTTGATGAAACCCTTAGTATTCTTTATCTTCTTTGGCAGTTCAATGTAGCTGGAGGCTTGCAAGGGTTCTAAGGTAGCTGTATGAACTTCAGTCTGAAGAATCTTATGCAACACCTATCCAGATCCTTGAAGTTCATGTTCATCAAACCTCCTGAACAAATCCTTGAATGCATTTGGCAAATGATTATCAATATCTCTTTCATTAATGCTCTGAAAGTCTGAGTGCTCAGGTGACTGATGTCCACGCGTTCTTCCACGCGATTGTAAACCCATTCATCAGTACGAATAAAGGAAAATGCAGAATCAAAATCAAAGTCTTCTACATCTTCTATTCCAGTTTCATAACACTTTTGAACAAAATTGTTGTATAAATCAATAGGATTAATGTTGTAATGCGCAATGTTCCAAAACGTATTTAAGTTACGAAGCTGTTCTGCCGCAGATTCAAAGATGGCAAGTTCAGCAAACATTAAGTCTATATAGACCCGATTGAAAATATCATCCCTATTTCACAAAGATATAGTCTTGCTGAACGCTTTGGCGAAAGAATGGTTCAAACCGGTCAAGTAGTTATGCGCTGTTGTCATGCCTCACATGCTAGTAATATTTTAAAATATCCATAGACCAGATTGACAATATCATCATATTTCACAAAAATAGATTTTTAATGAACGTTTTGGTGAAAGAATGCTAAATGTATGCTAAATATGCTAAAATTAGAAAAAAAAATGCCAAGAGGCGGGGGATGAAACATGAAAAATGTTCAGAATAGTCGGAAACGTGTACATATGCTAAAATTGCAAAAATGGGAGGGGGGTCAAAAAATGAAAAATGTTCAGAATTGTCTGAAACGTGTAAATTTGCTAAAATTAGAAATTGGGAAGGGGACGGAGGGATGGTCACAAAATAAAAAAATGTTCAGAATTGTCTGAAAAGTGTAAATATACTAAAATTAGAAACTGGGGGGGGGGGGGGAGAGGGTAAGAAAATGAAAAATGTTCAGAATTGTCTGAAACGTGTAAATATGGAAAAATTAGAAATTGGGAAGGAGGCGGAGGGATGGTCATAAAATGAAACATGTTCAGAATTGTATGAAAATTGTAAATATACTAAAATTAGAAACTTGGAGGGGGGGGGGAGAGGGTAAAAAAATTGAAAAATGTTCAGAATTGTCTGAAACGTGTAAATATGCTAAAATTAGAAATTGGGAATGAGGCGGAGGGATGGTCATAAAATGAAAAATGTTCAGAATTGTATGAAAAGTGTAAATATACTAAAATTAGAAACTGGGGGTGGGGGGGGGGGGGGTCAAAAAATGAAAAATGTTCAGAATTGTCCGAAACGTGTAAATATGCTAAAATTAAAAAATTGGGGACGGAGTGGTGGGAGGGGAGATCAAAAAAAGAAAAATGTTCAGAATTGCCTGTAACGTGTAAATATGCTATAATTTTTAAAAATTCCCAACGGGCGGGGGGGGGGATCAAAAAATGAAAAATGTTTAGAATTGTCTGAAACGTGTAAATATACTAAAATTAGAATATTTTTCTCAAACGAGGAAGTGGAGGGGGGGGGGGGTTATCGTCCAGAAGAATAAATGTTATCATTGTTGACTTTTATTAGGGAATAATTGATATCAAGAATTAGTTTTTGATATCCAAATATTTATATTAAATTTTGAGACCTGTAATTATATTTTTGATATCTCTAAATGTATTCTTGATCTCAAAAACTAATTGTTGGTGTCCTTCAATATTCAGAGATATGAAGAAATATTTGTTGAAATCAAAAATGATGAATGATATCTAAAATTGATTTTTTAGATCAAAAATTCAATTCTTGAGAGTAACAATGAAATATTTGATAGCAAAATATCAATTTGAGCTCAATAATTTATTTTCTTTTATTGATATCAAGAATTTATTTCTGATGTCAATATTTCAGAATGAGACCTTTTATTTTGTATTTGGAAATCTGCAAATGATTTTTTGGTCTGAAAAATTGATTTTTGATATGAAAATATCAGTCTATTTTTACATACAAAAAAATCAGAAGCACATATATGCGAGTAAAATAATGATTGGTCCTTGTACACAAAATCTTTCTTTTATTTTTTTCTGTACAAAAAACAGCAATTACTGAGATCAAAAATTTTGTTGTTATTATTGATATCAATAATTCAGGTTTTCATCTGCAAAATTTAATTGACGACTCGTTAAATTTTATATAAATGGGTGTCTTCGTTAAGATTTTTTAGGTTTGTAAATTGATTTTTTGATCTCAAAATGAATCTTTGCCATCTAAAATTCAATTACTGATAGCAAAATATTAATTAATGAGATATACAATGAGTTATTGATATCTTTAATTATACTTTAATATTAAAAACAGGCATTAAATGTTGAAACGGCATGCCAGGAGTATGCACCGCGACCGTTTCAGATGGAATTTAAAATTCATTAAAACGGCTGAAATAAAGTCGGCCAGTCTTAAAAAAAAGAATAATGAAAACCAAGTATGTCGCTAACGTTCGCCAAGAAAATAATATTTGACTAATTAAAATTAAAAGCAAACACAAATCGAAAATTGAGTTTTCAAATCAACAGGTAAGACGGAACCCAGTAAACGCCCCAGCTGTTCTGGGAGTTGAGCTCTGGTAAATCAAACCGTAAGGACGATCCCAGTAAATGCCCAGCTGTTCTGCGGCTTGAGCTCTGGTAAATCAAAACGTAAGGACGATCCCAGTAAATGCCCAGCTGTTCTGCGGCTAGAGCTCTGGTAAATCCAAAAGGTGGGGTCGAACCCAGTAGATGCCAAGCTGTTTTGCGGCTTGAGCTCTGGTAAATCAAAACGTAAGGATGATCCCAATAAATGCCCAACTGTTCTGTGGCTTAAGCGCTGGTAAATCAAAATGTAAGGACGATCCCAGTAAATGCCCAGCTGTTCTGCGGCTAGAGCTTCTGGTAAATCCAAAAGGTGGGGACGAACCCAGTAAATGCCCAGCTGTTTTGCGGCTTGAGCTCTGGTAAATCAAAAGTTAAGGACGGTGGGGACGAACCCAGTAAATGCCCAGCTGTTTTGCGGTGTAGCTCTGGTAAATCAAAAGGTAAGGACGAACCCTGTAAATGCCCAAAAGTTTTGCGGCTTGAGCTCTAGTTCTTCCTTGGTTCCTTTCAACCCCACAAAGATCGACATAGCGCCCATGCCTGACTTCACGTTCTTGTTGATGAATTTGGATAATCCTAAAATAAATAAACAAGAATGTTCATGGACAATGTCCCAACTGACTAATACGATTATAAGATCCTTCCCAGAGCAGAATTGTTTTCGCTTATAATATCGCTACGATAAACCACAATTTCAAGAAAGCTAAGCAATAGCTCTGGTTTCAATTGAAAACTAAGCATACACACAGAAAAGAAGAATGTCCAGGGACATTGTGACCAGCCGAGATCCAGTAAATTACCTATCAATAGGCTTGCATGGTCGCTAAGAAGTGGTTGTCAAATTTTTAAACCTGATTGATGAAAATTCATACAAATTCATAAACGAATCTGATCAAATTGTTGGAGAAGAAGCGTTTTGAAGATTGGTTACTAAATCTTTTAACAAGTTTGTCCAAGGACAAAGTCCCAGCTTATGAAAAGCAATAAAACCAATTCCAGCGTGCATGAGCAAGGGAATTTCCCTGATAAATTGGGCTTCAAAAGATGAGACGGCAAAAGGCTAGCTCAATAATTAATTTAGCACCGAACCAGTTCATAGACCGATAAATGTATACAAAGATTTGTTTCCCAGAAAAATGGGAAACAGATTTTTTATCTCTGGTAGACTGGATAGTCTGCCACAGATACGTTCGAACAACGCTCGTATTTCGAACCAGTGCGCATATTTATGTAACTTGCCTCGATGCGTGTTTCTTATTCAGACAAGTGCGCATGCTTATTGATGCGCGGCTCTCATTTTGGAACAGTGCACATGTTTATTTAACTTGCGTTGATACGCGGTTGGCATTTCGGACCAGCGCGCATGTTTATTTACTTTGTGTCGATGTGCGGTTCTTATTTCGGATCATTGGGCATGTTTATTTACCTTGTGTTGATGTGCGGTTCTTATTTCGGACCAATGTGCATGTTTATTTAACTTGCGTCGATGCGCGGTTCTTATTTCAGACCAATGCGCATGTTTATTTTACTTGCGTTGATGAGTGGTACGTATTTTGGATAAGTGCAAAAGTTTTGTTGCCTTGATGCGCGGTTCGCATTTCGGACCAGTTTGCATGTTTATTAACTTGCGTTGATGCACGGTGCTTATTTTAGACCTGTGCATATGTTTTTTTAAAGTTGCGTTGGTGCCCGGTTTGCATTTCGGACCAGTGCGCATGTTTATTCAACTTGCGTTGATGAGCAGTTCGAATTTCGGACCATTCCGAATGTTTATTTAACTTGCGTTGACGCGCGGTTCGAATTTCAGACCAGTGCGCATGTTTACTGAACTTGCGTTGATGTGCGGTGCTTATTTTGGACCAGTGCAAATGTTCATTTAACTTACGTGGGCGCGTGGTTCGCAATTCGAACCACTGCGCATGTTTATTTAACGTGCATCGATGCGCGGTTCTTATTTCAGGCCAATGCACACATTTCTTTGAGTTGATGAGCGCTTCTTAGTCTGGACCAGCGCGAATGTTTATTTAATTGGCGTTGATGCGCAGTTCTTTTTTGAATAGTGCGCATATTATTTAAGTTGCGTTAATGAGCAGTTTGCATTTCGAACCAGTGCGCACGTTTATTTAACTTGCGCTGATGCACGGTGCTAATTTTGGTCCAGTGTGCTTGTTTATTTAGCTTGTGTTGATGTGCGGTTCGCATTTGGGACCATTTTGGTTTGGGTTTATTGCTGTTTTATGTCCCTTTCAGCGATCTCAGCGCTATATCAGGACTACCCTGCCACCTTATACTGAAATGGGCCATTCCAGTTAAAATCCATAGGGGAATCATAATTGAGAGCACAGCTAATAGGCACGAGCAGGATTCGACCCGCACCGGCTATACACCCTAGATCTGAAGACGAGCGCTCTACCAACTGAGCTACCTGCCCCCACCCCTTCGCCTGATAGTGGAATGTCATATTTCGGACCAGTGCGCATATTTTTTGCGTTAATGTTCGATTCCCATTTCTGACCAGTGTGTTTGTTTATTTAGCTTGCGTTGATGAGCAGTTCGCATTTTCCACCAGTGCGCATGTTTATGTAACCTGTGTTGATGCGTGGTTCACATTTTGGGCCAGTGCGCACATTTATTTAACTTTTGTTGATGCGCGGTACTTAGTTTGGACCAGTGCAAATGTTTATTTAATTTGCGCTGATGTGCGGTTCCCATTGCGAACCGGTGTGCATATTTATTTAGCTTGTGTTGATATCCGGTTCGCATTTCGGACCAGTGTACTTGTTTCTTTAGGTTGCGTTGATGCGCGGTTCGCATTTCTGACCAATGGGCAGGTTCATTTAACTTGCGTTGACACGCGATTTGCATTTCGGACCAGTACGCATGTTTATTTAAGTCACGTCAATGCCCGACTCTTATGTCTATTCAACTTTAGTCGATTCGTGGTTCTTTTTTCAGACCACGTCGCATGTTTATTTAATTTGCGTTGATGCGCGGTTCTCATTTCGGACCACTGCGCATGTCTATTCAACTAGCGTCAATGCGTGTTTCATTTTTCGGACAAGTGCGCATGTTTATTTAACTTGCGTTGATGTGCGGTACTTATTTTGGACCTTTTCGCATGTTTACTTAACATCCGTCGATGCGCAGTTCGCATTTCGGGCCATTGCGCATGTTTATTTAACGTGTGCTGATGCGTGGTTCTCACTTCAGACCAGTGCGCATGTTTCTTTGGGTTGCGTCGATGCGCGCTGCTTATTTCGGACCAGTGCACATGTTTATTTAACTTGATGTGTGGTTCGCATTTCGGACCACTGCACACTGCACATGTTTATTTAACTTCCCTCGATGTGCGGTTCGCATTTCGGACCAGTGCTAATTTTTATTTAACTTGCGTTGATGAGCGGTGCTTATTTTGGACCAGTTCGCACGTTTTTTTATCTTCCATCGATGCGCGGTTCACATTTCGGACCAATGCGCTTGTCCACTTAAGTTGCATCGACGCACAGTGCATATTTTGGACTACTGCGCATGTTTATGTAACTTGCGTCGATGTGCGGTTGTTAAATCTGACTACTGCGCAAACTCATTTAACTTGCGTTTATGCACTGTCGGAGGAGATTCATTTAATTTTTTTTCTTCAAAAATTCCGAAAAAAATTCAAAAGTTTTCCAATTAACTCAAAAAATACAAGCCGTATGCATGACCCCCTAGAGACGGCTCATATCAAAAAATAAATGAAATTTGATAAAAACTGTAGGAGGAAATGCATTTTGAATTTTTTCTTCAAAAATTCCCCAAAAATTCCCTGATCGACTCAAAAAGCATAGGCCCTATTAACGACACCCTAAGCATGCCTCAGTATCAAAATAAATGATATCTGATAAAAACTGCATTTTGAGGCATTTTCATCAAAAATTCCTCCAAAATTAAAAATTCCAAAGTCGAACCAAATAGCACAAGCCGTATGCTCGACCAACTTTAAGATGCCTCCTACCAAAAATAAATTAAATCGGATAAAAACTGTAGGAAATGCATTTTAAATTTTTTCTTAAAAAATTCCCCAAAAATTCAAAAATCACCCGATCGACTAAAAAAGCACAAGCCGTATGCACGACCCTTTAGGGATGCCTCACACCAAAAATAACTGACATCGGATCACAAATCTAGGAGGAGATACATTTTAATTTTTTTCTTCAAAAATTCACCAAAAATACAAAAATTGTCCGATCGATTGAAAAAGCACAAGCCATATGCGTGACCCCTTAGGGATGCCTCATACCTAAAATACATGACATTGAATCAAAATTGTAGGAGTTGATGTATTTTGAATTATCTTCGAAATTTTTGCTTCAAAAATTCCCCCAAAATACAAAAATTTTTGCTCGACATAAAAAACCACAAGCCGTATGCACGACTCTTTACGGGTGCCTCATGCCAAAAATAAATGACACCGGGTCACAAATGTAAGATATATATTTTAAAATTTTTTCTTCAAAAATTCCCCAAAAATTCAAAAATAACCCGATCGACAAAAAGCACAAGCCGTATGCACGACCGCTTAGGGATGCCTCACACCAAAAATAAATGACATCGGCACAAAATTGTAGGAGTAGGTGCATTTTGAATTATTTTCGAGAGTTTTGCTTCAAAAATTCCCCAAAAATACAAAAATTATCCCTTGAAAAAAAGTACAAGCCGTATGCACGATCCTTTAGGTGTGCCTCATACCAAAAATAAATGACATCGAATCAAAAATGTAGGAGATACATTTTAAATTTTTTTCTTAAAAAATTCTCCAAAAATTCGAAAATCACCCGATCGACTAGAAAAGCACAAGCCGTATGCATGACCCCTTAGGGATGCCTCACACCAAAAATAAATGATATCGGATCAAAACTGTAGGAGGAGATGCATTTTGAAACAAAGTTTACTAAATAAACAACTAACTAACTAACTAACGGACACCATCCGCAAACCGATAGGGATACCCCAGCTTACGTGTAACGTAAGCTGGGCTAAAAATGCCCCCCCCCCCCCCCACCCATTTAGCCATTTTTTGGCGGATCACCAGAAAAGTAACTTTTCAAAAGAGGACCGTCTAACAAACATTTATAAAAATTTGAAGACAATCTGATCAAAATCGTGGAATAAGGGCTTTCAAAGTTTACCAAAGAAAAATGCCTCCCACCCCAATATGACCAATTTTTGGTGGATCACAAGAAACATAACTTTTGAAGAGGTCGCAGGCTAGTGAAAATTTATGCAACATTTGAGGGCATTCCATAAAAATTCCAGCGTGCATGAGCAAGGGAATTTCTCTGAAATATTGGGCTTCAAAAGAAGATGACAAAGAGCTAGCTAGATAATTAATTTAGCAACGGACCCCGAACATAGACCGAGAAATACATACAAAGATTTGCTTCCGAGAAAAACGGGAAACAGGTCTGGTGCATCTCTCGTGTACAGGGTAGTCTACCAGAGATACCTTCGAACCATTTATCGAAATTGTGTCCATGCATGTGTATTGTTGGTCGAACATAGACAATCATTTCAACAGTGGGCAAGTTTGTTTAGCTTGCGTTGATTCACGGTTCACATTTCGGACCACTGCGCATGCTTATTTTATCTGCGTTCATGCGTGGTTTGCATTTCGGAGTAGAACGCATATTTATTCAGCTTAAATCGATGCGCGGTTCGCATTTCGGACCATCGCGAATATTCATTTCTTTAACTTGCGAAAATTTGAAAAAAAAAATATAAGAAAATTTAAGAAATACATTTGAATACCAATTATACAATCCCAGTAATAATATTTCACGTTGCAAGTAAAATTTACGGCCTAGGAATAAATTTTGGAAGAATCTAAACTTTCGCTCAATTTCCACAGGTCCCGACCTGTAAAATTTTTCAAAATTTGAAAAAAATATCAGGAAATTTCAGAAGTGTAAGTAAATTTTCCGATATTTCTCAAATTTTGAAAAAAAATCACAGGTAGAGACTTGTGCAAATTTTAAGGTTCTCCAATATTTATTCTTACGCCGTAAATTTTACTTGCTACGTCAGAAATCACAACAGGGATTATAGAAAAGGAACTCAAAGGCAATTCTGAAATTTTCTTATATTTCTCAAATTTTGACAAATTTCACAGGACCTGTGGAAATTGAGCGAAATTTTAAGTTCCTACAAAATTCATTCCTAGGCCGTTATATTACTTTGGTAGGTCAGAAATCACTATAGTGATTGTAGAAAAGTCAATCAAATGCATTTCTGAAATTTTCTAATACTTTTCAAATTTCGAATAATTTCACAGGTCGGGACCTGTAAAAATTAAGTGAAATTTTAATTTACTCGAAAAGTTATTCCTAGGCCGTAAATTTTACTTGCTAGCTTAGAAATCACTACAAGGATTGTAGAAAAGGCATTCAAACGCATTTTTGAAATTTTCATATATTTCTCAAATTTTGACAAATTTCACAGGACGGAACCTATGAAAATAGGGCGAAATTTTAAGCTAGACCAAAATTTATACTTAGGCCTTAAATTTTACCTGTAATGTGAGAAACCATTACAGGGATTGCAGAAAAGGCATTGAAATGCATTTCTGAAATTTTCTTATATTTTTCAAATTTTGAAAAATTTCACAGGTCGGGACCTGTGGAAATTGGGCGAAATTCTAAGTTTGACCAAAATCTATTCTTAGGCCGTAAATTTTACTTGCAAGGTGAGAAATCATTACAGGGATTGCAGAAAAGGCATTGAAATGCATTTCTGAAATTTTCTTATATTTCTCAAATATTCAAAAAAATTTCACAGTTCGGGACCTGTGGAAAGTGAGCGAAACTTTAAGTTCCTCCAAAATTCATATATAGGCCGTTATATTACCTTGGTAGGTCAGAAATCACTACAGTGATTGTAGAGAAGTCAATCAAATGGATTTCTGAAATTTTCTTACACATTTCAAAATTTTGAAAAATTTCACAGGTCGGGACGTGTGGAAATTGGGCGAAATTTTGAGTTTCTCCAAAATTTATTCCTAGGCCGTAAATTTTACTTGCAAGGCGAGAAATCATTACAGGGATTCTAGAAAGGGCATTCTGATGCATTTGTGTGGTTTTCTTATATTTTAAAAAATTAAAAAATTTCAGCGGTCGGGAGCTGTGGAAATCGAGTGAAATTTTAAGTTCCTCCAAAATTTATTGCTAGGCCCAAAATTTTACTTGCTGCAAGGGAGAACTCATTCCAGGGATTGAAGAAAAGTCATTCAAATGAATTTCTGAATTTTCTTACATTTTCAAATTTTGAAAAATTTCACAGGTCGAGACCGTTGGAAATCGAATAAAATTTTAAGTTTCTCAAAATTTATTTCTAGGCTATAATTTTACCTTGTTAGGTCAGAAATCACTACAGGGATTGTGGGAAAGGCATTTAAATACATTTTTTAAATTTTCTTATATTTTTCAACTTTTTGTCATTTTGTCACTTTCTAGTCTTAAAGGCATGTAAAAAGCATTGTAAAGATTGGCTTTGGGGACGTTATGGCCTTAAATTCAATTGGGGACCTAATGGCCGGGGATATTATGGCCAGGTACCTTATGGCCGAGGTAAAGCTTAATAAAGCGTAAATGATGTTTTCTTTAGTTTTGAGGTTTTGGGCCTTAATTCGTTTGGGGATCTTATAGCCGGGTACTTCATGGCCGGGGTAAAAGTTAATAAAGTTTCAATTCAGGCTATCAGAAGTTGTTTTGCCTCTGGGGACGTTTCTGGCCCTAAGTTAATTTGGGGATCTTATGGCAGGGGATATTATGCCTGGTGTAGAGCTTAACAAAGCGTTAATTTATGCCATGTGTTTTTGCTTTAGGGACACTTTGGCCGGTGTGAAGCTTAATAAATCGTTAATTTAGCTTTAAATAGAGTATTTATCGTTAATGAGATGCAGAGTTTGAATAGGGATTACCTTATTTACAGAAGAACAATAGCGACCGGATGACCACGGGACGGGTGGTCTTTGATACAGAATTATAAAATAACAACTGAAATTGCATTACTGATCAAGAGCGATTTAAATTACGGGTGTAAATTACCCCAAGTGATCTACTTGAATTCAAGGACACACAAAAGTTGGCACTTCAAAAGATCGCTAAAAGGATTAGAATTCATTGTTTGTGTGACACAATTAGCAGACTTGAAACACTAATTAACAGGTTAATTGGAAATAAAAAATTAAACTTTCACCCGATCGCCCCTGACGCGATCCTTTAAATAATTTTGTAACGAAAACTACAAAGTAAAAAATCTGATAAATTTTCATTTCACAATAGATGTACAAAATATGTGAACCGCACGCCTTTACAAGCATAACCGCGAAAAAGGTGCCTTTAAACGGAAATGTATCAAAGAAAAATATTCAAGAACAGTGCATACATCTTCGCTAATAATACACTTAAAATATCAATGTTTGACTTCAGAAATCACATGTCTAATTCAAAGCTGAGACGGATTTGAGATTAAAGGCAGAATTCAAGCAAAACATATCGTTCACATTGAAAACATTCAAGAAAATCATTCACTCGCTCGACGTTGTTTTCTTACAAAATATTTTGAATAGTTGTGTCGGTTTCTAAGCCATGACACTTTCTTCTGAATTTTTCTAGGGTCATAAATTTTAATATTTGTAGATTTTGGCTGACGTTCTTCAATCGGCTTAATTTTAAAAAGTTTGTCCAAGGACAAAGTCCCAGCTTACGAAAAGCAATAAGACCAATTCCAGCGTGCATGAGCAAGGGAATTTCCCTGAAAAATTGGGCTCCAAAAGATGAGACGGCAAAGAGCTAGCTCAATAATTAATTTAGCAGATGACCAGAGCATAGTCCGATGAATGCATACAAAGATTTCTTTCCCAGAAAAATGGGAAACAGATTTTTTGTATCTCTGGTAGACTGGATAGTCCAGGGTTGAGATTTCGCGGTCGCCCATGGCGACCAACTTTTGGCTCGGGCAACCACCTTTTTCGAGTTGGTCGCCCGAGTGGCGACTAACTTTTTTTCTGAGTATTTTCAGGTAAATACTGTTGATTATTTTAAACACCATTTTGTTATTGTTTTTCATGTGAGGCGGGCTAGACAAATTTTGCAAAAATTGCGCCGGGCAACTAACTTTTGTGCCGGGCAACTAACTTTTTAAAGTTAAATTTTACGAAGTCTCAACGCTGTAGTCTGCCATAGATACCATTTCGGACCAGTGCGCATATTTATGTAACCTGCCTCGATGCGCGGTTCTTATTCAGACAAGTGCGCATGTTTATTTAATTTGCGTTGATGCGCAGCTCTTGTTTTTGAACACTGCACATGTTTATTTAACTTGCGTTGATGTGCGGTTCGCACTTCGGACCAGCGCCCATATTTTTTTTCCTTGTGTTGATGTGCGGTTCTTATTTCGAATTAGTGCGCATGTTTATTTACCTTGTGTTGATGTGCGGTTCTTATTTCGGATCAGTGCGCATGTTTATTTACCTAGTGTTGATGTGCGGTTCTTATTTCGGATCAGTTCGCATGTTTATTTACCTTGTGTTGATGTGCGATTCTTATTTCGGACCAGGGCGCAGGTTTATTTAACTTGCGTAGATACGCGGTTCTTATTCCAGACCAATGCGCATGTTTGTTTTACTTCCCTTGATGAGCGGTACTTATTTTGGACAAGTGCACAAGTTTCCTTAGGTTGCCTTGATGCGCGGTTCGCATTTCGGACCAGTTTGCATGTTTATTTAACTTGCGTTGATGCACGGTGCTTATTTTGAACGTTTGCATATGTTTATTTAACTTGCGTTGGGTGCGCCGTTTGCATTTTGGACCAGTGCGCATGTTTATTTAACTTGTGATGATGCGCGGTGCTTATTTTGGACCACTGCGCATGTTTATTTAACGTGCGTCGATGCGCGGTCCTTATTTGGGCCAATGCGCATATTTCTTTAACGTGAGTTGATGCGCGGTTCTTATTCTGGACCAGTGCGCACGTTTATTTAAGTTGCGTTGATGCGCAGTTCTTATTTTGAATAGTGCGCATGTTATTTCAGTTGAGTTAATGCGCAGTTCGCATTTTGAACCAGAGCGCATGTTTATTTAACTTGCGTTGATGCACGGTGCTTACTTTGGTCCAGTGCTCTTGCTTATTTAGCTTGTGTTGATGTGCGGTTCGCATTTCGGACCAGTGCGCATGTTTTTTTAACTTGCGTTTGTGAGCGGTTCGCATTTTCCACCAGTGTCCATGTTTATTTAACTTGTGTTGATGCGTGCTTCGAATTTTGGACCAGTGCGCATATTTGTTGATGCGCGGTACTTTTCTTGGACCAGTGCAAATGTTTATTTAACTTGCGCTGATGTGCGGTTCGTGGTTGCCCATCGAGTCCTGTCGCTGTTGTTGTGGAGTTTCATAATGCTGAAATGCTGCTATATAAACTTATAATAACTTCACGACATTCTTCCCCATTTTATTTTTTTTTAAACAATAGCAATATATCTACAAATAAACGTTCAATAAGTGCACTTATAATGATTGCACTAATTTCATTATATTTTTGCTAAAATAACTACGAAAAACATGTATATAATACGAGCTTCCCCTCTTATTTTTTATACACACATATGACAAAGAAGTATGAAAGTCTCTGGCGTTTTCTCCCCTTATTTTATATACATTTGCAAAAGTAAAGACATTATTATTATTATTAAACTTAATTAATATAATATATTTTCACTGGTTACGAAATCTTCATATCACACTGAAAAACAGATAAACTCACTTCTCAATGTAGGTATGAATCAATGTACTGCAGTGATCAATAAAGAGAAAAAACAGTAAAGGTTCAAACCTTTTAAATTTGGTAGATTCTCAAGGTATTGAAATACACTGTTGTAAGAAGTTGGTTTATTTCAATGGATCTGAGGCTGCTTAAGTTTATGGCCAAATCAGCTATGCTTGAAGATGTTTTCTCTAGGTATGGACTATCACTTTCTAATAAGATTTGTTGGATATTGACGCTATTTAGAAATTGCTTGTGTTTGTTAATATTACTGGCTTTAAAGAGAATCGAGGTTAGACCAAAACATGTATTTGGAAAACTATCGAGCCATTTTTCCATATGATGTATGCTGTGGGTAAAATAGTGAAAGTGTATACGATGAAATTTTGGAAGATGTTTCTCGGCAATTGCCAAAAGTTTTTCAAAAGCTTCATCTTTTCCATCTAGGTCACGACAATGAATGACTAAAGTTTTCCACTTTCCGTAGCAAGTTTGAGAAAGAATTAAAATAATGAGATTTGTTTGGAAACGCTAGATGATGAGGTGAAGTCAAGACCAGTTTCACCTAAACCAACAACCGAAAGAAGCATCAAAAGATTATAAAGATTTTCTTCACCATCTTTATACCTACATCCGGAAATCGTGGATGTGCCCCAATTGTAAAATACAAACGAGAATCATTGTCATGCAATATTTCCAATTTCTCCGGTAGTGGAGGCTTTCTAAAGCAGCAATTATTAATACCCAATGCCACTGGTATAGTAGCACATGACTGAGAAAAGCTGGAAAATTTAAATTTACTTAAGGTTTGATCTAAATGAAAGTGTGAATCTGCTAAAACATACATGTCCATAGTGTTGAAATTTTGTACAGCACCGTATTTGATTTCTATTTGTTGTGTGTTTGTTAGTTTTGATAATAGCACAGACAACACTCTCCAATGGATGAGAAGGACCGGTGAGTTTAATGGGTGCAGAGAATAATGCACTGGTGAAATGCCCAACTTGTGACTAACCACGTCCATAAGCTTTCGGTCATCCTCAGATACAACGCACTTAGCAAATGAAGGAAGATACCATTCTTTTTCTAGCAACAGCTTATATAAAGCTTCAACCGAACAAACTTGGAGGAAAGCCGCTACACGAAGCAAACTTTCAATTATAACATCAGCTGATTGAGGAGAGACATTTTTGTTTGGATTAAACTGAATAGGAAGATGGCAAGAGATGGTATGTATTCTTGGGTGTCTATTTTTGTCACCGCACAGGAGGCAGATACTCGTTTTTCGTTTTAATGATTTTCTTCCTCTGTGTAATCCCCGTAAACAGACACAAAGTGTTCTTCATTTTCCATGGCCACATGCTGTACCAGGAAAATAGAAGAATAATTCACTTTACCAAAAATGTCAGATGTACAAGGTATGCATTAAAGTATATACAAGTTCGTATGCATTACAATATATACATTACTTTCATATGTAACATGATGATGCTTTTGCACATCGTTATGAATCACTACACTTAAATTACTTGTAATCACTCGCTTTATAGTTTGGTCGCTTTATTTTACAACCGGTTCGTTTTGTGATAGGAAATTTGTTCTCAGACTTGTTATGCATCTCATTATCAAGATCAAACAGTGGTTGCAATTCTAAGTCATCACTTACAATATCGGTGTAAGTTTCATGATTTTCATTTGACTTTGAACTATCGAATAGAGTAAGGTGGGGCAAGAGGTCCCCCTTAAGCGCGATTTGCTATAAAATTTTATTGAGTTGAGATATGTTCCTTATCTTTTGGTTGCTGTTCAGCCTCAAATCCCTCTACCTCAACAATAGTGAATCAGTTATTAAAACTTTTTACTTTTCATGAAAAACTGAATAAAAAATTTTGGCCCTTAGTGGGCCTTTTGCCCCATAAGTGCGGCAAAAGGCCCACGGGTGCCCCCCGAAGGGTACAATGTGAATATCATCTCAAAAAATTACTATCGCCTATCATCGGTTACACTCTGTTATGTTTTTAGAAACAGCAAGGCCACTTATTAATTTAATGATATCACCCTAAAATCTGTAACCTATAAAAACTATGGCTTCCCAAAAAATTCTGATTCTTATGAAATTGACCCCCTAAAATTCTTTACTTGCAACATTGTGCCACTGTTGTGGTTTTATTTAGATTACATGTGCTTTCGTCATGTGGCGCTTCGATCAGTTTTGATTTTGAGTGAAAAAAGTAACACATTTCAAAATAACGTTGAGTGGGCCTTTAACCCCGCATGGGCGTCATGCCCCACCTTAATCTAAACCTGTTAGATCTTCAAGTATGTTTTCAGGTTCTGCTTCTTCACCATATAAGTGAGATTTGATTTCTCACTCTAACTATTGCAACTGGTACATTTCTATCAAGGCACGGTTTTAAATTATCGTGATGTATTACTATTTTTTTGTTAAGAGTTTTTGAGATTTCATATGTAACTGGTGAAACTACTTTTGTTACAACGTATGGACCAGAATACACTTCTTTCAGTTTGTTACTTTGCCCTACAGCGGATGCTAAATTTAAACGATACACGTAGTCTCCGATTTCGTATTTATTGATTTTAAGTTTGATGTCGAAATTTCGTTTTTGAACACGTAGAGACCGCTGAAGTTCTTTTCTTGCTACTGAGTGTGCTTTGTCATGTGCTTCTAACGGCTGTTTGAGGTATTATGAGTGATTCTTAAAATGCTCCTATTTTGTTGCCAAACCCGTAACTATTTCTATTGGCTGAATAATTTCCCTTCCTAACATTAATAGATTTTGTTATGTTGAATTCTTGGCAGAGCGATTGATATATGTTACTCTCAATGCATTTCCCTTGAGCGGTGAAAATTTCGATTGGACAGCCGAATCTTGATATGACATGATCTACTAATGTTTTGGCTACCTCTTCACTGGTTTGTGTTTTGATTGGGAGAAGTTCTATCCATTTTGTAAACTGATCTACTATTGAAAGGCTGTAATTATTTCCTGAATGGCTAGTAGAAAAAGGTCCAAGAAGGTCTATGTGAATTTTTTCCATTGGTGATGAGGCATGGCATTGGCCAAGACTGTGTTTAGGTTTCCGGTTTGACTTTTTATTCTTATTACAGATGTTGCAGGTTTCAATGTACAGTTTTGTATCAATGTATCTGTTTTGCCACAAGAAAGACCGTTTTATCTTGCTATAAGTTTTTCGCATGCCCAAATGACCGTTACACTGTCGTGGCATTCTTTTAAAATTTCTTTTACCATCTTTTTAGGAACCATTAGTAGGTTACGTCTTTCGGTTGGAAATTCATAAACGTAATGCAATACGCCTTTATCCAAGAGTAGTTGAGATTTGTTTCGCCAAAATCGTTTCACTGCTGGGCTCTGTAACATAACTTCGTGCTGTAATGGTTTATGATCACTTTATAGCCAAACGATCAATGTTCTGAGATCTTCATCGTCTAGTTGTTGTTTTCGTATTTCGGAATCTTGAGAAGAAGAATATAATGAAACAGATCTTAGTTTTTTGGTAGTTATAGGCACCACATTGTCGACGTCTTCTGAAAATCGAGACCATTGATGATGAGCACGAGTGCAGAAAGAGCATCCTTTACATGGAAGCATCTCTAATTCTTTCTCAGGTGTATAATGATTGCAATAGGTCTCTCGGTCAAGAATGCGGGACAGTCCATCTGCACTGCCATGAAACTTACCAGGACGATGTTGTATGAGAATGTTATATTGGCTTAGTTCTTCCAACCATCGAGCAAGAATCCCCTCTATGTGCTTAAAACGTAGAAGCCAGGTCAAGCTATTGTGATCTGTACGTACCCAAAAACGACGGCCTAATAGATAATGCTGGAATTGTCTCGTAAATGTAACAATTGCCAAAAGTTCTTTGCGTGTTGTGCAATACTTTCTGTGTGATGGGCTTAGAACGTAACTGCCGTATGCAATAACTCTTTCTTCTCCAGTTTGCGGATTTATTTGAGATAACTCAGCTCCAATTGCTTCATCAGAGTCATCAGTGTCTAACACAAAATCGTAGTTAGGATTGGGATTAGCTAGTGTAGGCAGATTAATCATTATTGTTTTAAGATTTTCAAAAGCTTGCTCATGTTCTTCTTGCCATTTGAATTTTACTCGAGATCCGGTCAATTTGTACAAAGGCGCTGAAATTTTAGCATAATTTTTATGTGGTCTCTGTGATAGTTGACAAAGCCTAAAAATCTTTCTACTTCTTTGGTGTTGATTCGAGCACGCCAGTCCCGTACTTTGGCAGTGTTTCCTGGATTTACTTGAACCCCATCTTCGCTAACTAGCTTTCCAAGAAATAAAACTTGTTTCTGAAAAAATCTGCATTTCTTTGGTTTTAATTTCAAATTGTTTTCCTTAAACTTCTGTAAGACATTCTTGATATTCTGTAATTGGTCTTTGAAGTCTCTTCCCAAAACAATTATGTCGTCTAGATACGCGAGCACTTGCTTCCATGTCATACCTCGCAACAGAAATTGAACAACTCTCTGAAACACTGACGGAGCGTTTGATAATCCAAATGGCATTCTATTGTATTCAGATAATCCACATTTTGTCGTGAAAGCAGTTTTGTGTCGATCATTTTTATCAATCAAAATTTGCCAATATCCACTGCTCATATCAACGGTACTAAACCACGTATTCTCGGATAATGTGTCGATACATTCGTTAATTTTGGGTAAAGCAAAACTATCTTTGACTGTGACAGAATTTAATTTTCTATAATCAATGCACCATCTGACGGAACCCTCTTTCTTGCGAACCAAAACTGGACAGCTAGCCCATTCTGAATTGGAGGGGGAAATTACATTTGCTTTTAACACTTTCTCGAGGTGCTCTTCCTATTCTGCTTCAAAATTAAATGGAGTACGTCTCATGTTTTGTTTTATGGGTTTAGCGTCTTTTGTGTCAATTTTCATCTGAATTTTGTCAAAGCATCCTATGTCTAAATCATCTGTTGAGAAAACGTCGGCATTTTCAATGATAGCCTCTGCAAACTTCCACTTTTCATTTTCGTTGAGGTTTGTTGATGACTGATTGAACATGTCTTTTAAGTGTTCCGGGATAGAGCTTAGAACATCTTGAGTTACATTTGTGGTGGTTCTTCGCACAAAAGACTCAGACGCTTGTTCGGTCTCATCATAGTTACTATCAGCTTCGGCACTTGTTTTGTCTGTTGCAGGCTCTTGATCTGGGATCTCAGTGACTTCTTCAATGACTTCAGTGCATTCTATGGCAGTTCCAATTAATTTTTCTTTATTCAAATGGATATGAACTGTTGTAGGATTGGCAATTTCTATTACGACTTCTTTTTTACCTTTGACTAAAATGTTTGGAATCAGACCTTTGTTTTTTCCGTGTGATGTAATAACGAATTCTTTTTTACCATCAATTTCACCTATCATTTCTACCTTTGCCTGCACTACGCTTTCAGGAGTAACGACGATTTTCTTTTTCATTTGAACTCTATGTGTTTCATACTGTTGATTTGGGTCTCTGACAACAGTTATTGGAATGGTTGTTTTTTTTCATCAAAAGTTGGTTTTGGTCTCGGTCAACGACAATGTTATTTTGTAATAAAAAGTTCAAGCCTAAAATCATTTGATCGCTTATCGTTGCAACGTACAAATCAATGCAGAAATTGTTGCCTCCTAAAAAAATGCTGATATTGCGTGCTATCTCTGCGCTGAAGGTTTGTGAATCACTAACTCCCTTAAGTTTTACTTTTTCACCAAGTTTTGGCTTATCTGAGAGATTATTGAAAATATCTTGCCTCAAGACAGAAACTTGAGCACCACTGTCTATTACTGCAGAAACCGCATGTTTTCCTATTTTTACTGGAGTCACTATAGTGACGTTTTGGTTTTGATTTCGCCATGAAATTTCTCGAATCTTTGTTGAGTTCTCGGTTGTAGTTTTTGGTTTGCCCTTTTGCTTGAATTTGTGGGTCGCAATATGGGCACCTATTTCAACCCCATTTCGTTTTGTTTTCAAACGTGACATTCTTTTCTTTTCTTTGGCTTTTTTTGGGACTATCTCCGTGTTTGAACGAATAACGCTCTAAGCTGTCGTTTCGTTTTTCTTGTTTTTCGTTTCTGTTGTAGCTTTCGGGCGTTCTATCACTGTACCTCAGACGAGGGATGTTTGGTGACTGTCGACTCTCTGGAGTTCTTTCTCTATAACTTCGACGAGGGCTAAAAGACTTCCCTATTGCGTTCTGATGTCACATCTCTAAGGCTTCAACGAGAAGTAAAAGGCACTTCTATATGACGTTCTGGCGTGACATCTCTGTGATTCCTTCTTGGGCTGTGAATACGAGAATCATAGAATCCATATCCCCTCTCGTGATGTTCTTCAGGTGCAATATAACTTCGGTTAGTTTCTTGATAGTTTGATCTCGAGTCATAGAAGCGTTGACGTAAGTATCGAGTATCTGGAGAACGTTTTTTGGACCGGCTGTAATAACTTGGCGCTCGTCTTTCGTAAGAATATTGTCTATGTCGATAACCTTGGACCTGTTGCTGATGTCTGAACTTGGTTGAGGAACGTGGCTCGTATAAATAAGTGCGAGGATTGCTGACATGGTAAGACCGCTCTTCATAAAAAGGACTTTGACTTCTGTCGAGCCTCCGATAGCTATACTCATCATCAGAGCTGTAGCTACGTTCTCTGTTTCCTTTATAGCTGCGTAAATCTTTACGGCGTCCATATTCCTCATCGTCGCTAGAAGTCCTATCATGGTTGTCGCGATATCGCTCTCTATTGTTGTGATGACGACTAGAAGAAGGCATTCGACTCTTGACACGTTCTTTTCTTCGATTACGAGATCGATCTTCGGATGAATCACTATCAACGCGAGTGTATCGTTGAATCTTAGCAGAAGTTGAAGCGTCTCCTAATATTGCAATTTGATTACTAATGTGCGCTTTTAATCGCCTAACTGCTTGGTTTATGTTAGCAGGAGGTAGCTCTTGATCGGCTAGCAACAATGCAGCTCTTCGGTTTGAACAACCTTTAATAAGAGCTTCAACTGCGAGAGAGTTGAGTATGTTGTCCTCTGCTGTTGGATAAGCTTGCTTTGCTAAACGACTTACACGCTCAGCAAACTCATCTTCTGTTTCACCGAGTTGTTTGATAGAAGCCAGTTGTCTTCTTGTCGTGATCTCGTCGTCACGAGTACTAAAGCGTTCGGTAAGTCTCCAAACCAATTCATCATAATTCCTCCCTATTCTCTCAGGTAAAAGATCTTTAAATTCCGCTGCGGATTCCCTGAGGCAGAGAATGAGGAAATCCAATTTGTCTTTCTCACTGACTTCAAAATTTTTAACCACAGCTTGAAATGTAGATAAAGAAGCTTCCCATGAACCGGTGCCGTCAAATTTTGGAAGATTATGTAAAATTTTTGACCATGTTTGAGTTTTTGATTCTTCTTTCCTGTTAAAGCTTCTTTCTCTCTTTCCAGATCTTCTTGGTGTTGCTGTAAACAATTCTTCAGGTATAGACACATTAGGGTTGTCACGATCCTTTTCTCCTTCCAACTCTGGCGTAGCATAAGTAGCATGAATTGACTCCTCAATTTTTTGTTTAATTATTTTTTGTTTTTCATCTAAAGCATGGTGCATGGTTGCGGCAAGTTCTTGATTTATTTCTTTTGAGCTGCCATTCGCTTGTTTATTTCTTTGGATATATCTTCCCTCAATTCTTGTTTTGTCTCTTGCCTACCTGAGACTGCAATCAGTTTCATTTGCTCTATTATGGTATGATGTTCTTTCCTCCCTTCCTCTCTTAATTATCTCTGTTCCCTCCTAAAATTCTCAATAATTGTGACAGCACCTGTGTTGTAACATATTCTTCCTTTTCTTCCTCACTTTCCATCTTTGTTTTTACCCCACGTGGCATTCTTATCTAAACATGTATTCTGGCATTAAGACGTATGTGTATGTTCTGTACCTAATGATTTTCAAAGTAAACAATCAGAAATTTTGCCTAATATTATTAAAAACTTCAAAAACTAATAATTTACACAACAAACAAATCACCTCTACGAAGTAAACCAAGAATCTCAATCTCGGTAAAAGAACCACGCAAGAAATGAAGTGTTTGTTAAAATTTCACATGAATTGAGAAAACTAAATAAAAGCAACTAATTCAAATTGAAGCCTTGTACAAATGAAATGAGTTTGTGTCGAGATGTTATAAATGTTCTGGCATATTGTTGCTTGTTTTTGTTATTCTTTAATAATTTAAGTCTTGTTCTGAAGAGTTTGTGTAAAATACTGAAGTACTTAAATATACAACAAGGTAAGTGTTTTTATTCAGCATAAATTTGTATTGCTTTTATAAAACAAAATGTTATTGAGTATTAATGTTTTTTTCAGAATTTAGAATGAGTAGATTTAGTTACATATCTAGATATAATACATGAGATATTTGTTACTTACTAAAGCAAATAGAATTCTCGTAAGTGGATGAAATCACTGGGTATCTATAAATTGAATAGACTTGAAATTGAAGTGAAATTTAAATAACAGACAATTCACTCTAACCAAGTTCGACCAAGAATCTCGATCTAGGTAAGTGAACGAGGAAAGAAATGAAAAGTTTGTTAAAAGCAAAACAAATTCAATGTTATATTGTACTCTATTGACAGGTTATGAGTCTATTGTTATGTGCAGCTTTTATGTACTTACTTGCAATACAAACCTTATTGATATTTTCCAAATGGGTGTTTAGGTTTTCCTGATTAATTCGAAGAAGACACTGTGAAAACTTTCAGTCAATTTCTGTTGAATTTCAACCAACAAAATTTTTTCTGAAAATGCGAAGTTAAAACATTTATACTGACTAAATGTTTAATTTGATATTGCTTTTATATTGTTATGTGTATTCAAGGGAATAACTATTGCATAAACGGTTTAATTCGACAAACAGTTAGTGCGTCTTTTCAGCTAAATTCTGATGCAAGGATGTGCTAGTTTTGTAATTTAAAGCTCTTTAGTTTATAAGAGGAATATGACAGGTAATTTTATAACATACAACAAGCCTTTTGTTTGCTTGAGCAAACAAAGAAACTTCTCGTATGCATATTACAACACTTTGATCTGGGTACCAAACTAGTGTTGAAAAAAAAATAAATAAATGTTTCGGGATGACTGAAAAATTATGACTGGAGAGTATGCAAATTATGTAAATAAATCTGTGAACACGGAAGTGAAAAAATATACAAATTTGTTTAATATCTCATGGATTATCTATCAAAATCTCAAAATAGATATATGGTAGATGATTACTAGATATCTATTATTATCTACTGTAGTTTTAAGGAGATCGGTTTGAGGTAAGTGTGATTTTAGCACAGTTTATAACATTTCTGAAAATCATTCATCAAAGCATTTTTAATGGATCTGTTGAGTGTGGCCTTAAGGATAATATATTATTGTTGAAAATGTCCTTTGATGTGCTGAATAATGTGTAACTTTTAATATAATAGGACAAATTTCTCAAATATCCGCCAATTGACTATAATAGGGTTTTCAAGAAGTTCCTGTCAATACCGTCTATTGCATATAAATACCGTTCATTATTACACTTCAGATTTGTTGAAATAAAAATTGTTGTTAATAAAAACAAATGGCTGCAGTTGTTGGCGTATGGATTCGCACCTTGTAAATAGTTCCAAATCTAGCGATTCAAAAGTTCTAATTTCAATTAAATCGAAAAAGCACGTTCGATTAAATTATATAATTTTGATTAACATATATACTTAAATAAATATATATATATCATATATATAACTTAGGAATGACTTACGGAATTTATTTAAATTGACCTACGGATTTGAATATCGCATCCAAGATCTCCCTGGTAACGACTGAATTTCCGCGCGAAATTCAAATTTCAAAATTACAATATACTTTCAATCACTATTTCTTTCAATTTTCACTGTGCTTTTATATTCAGTTATGATATCCAAGTGAGTCCTCCTGTGTCATCTGGTACCAATGTCCTGAACTCACCTTGTTCAGGATTTACAGCTTTTGGTCATTGGTGTTACCAGCCGGACAGTTGGAAGAAGACTGAATCCAAAGCATGGAGAGTGATCAGACTGTGCGTCGTGGTTGCCCATCGAGTCCTGCCGCTGTTGCTGTGGAGTACCATAATGCTGAAATGCTGCTATATAAACTTATAATAACTTCATTTAAGTATTAGGTTTAGGTTGCGTTGATGTGCGGTTCGCATTTCGGACCAGTGCGCAGGTTCATTTAACTTGCGTTGACACACGATTTGCATTTCGGACCAGAATGCATGTTTATTTAAGTCCTGTCGATGCCCGACTCTTATGTCTATTCAACTTGCGACGATTCGGGGTTCTTTCTTCGGACCACTGCGCATGTTTATTTAACTTGCGTTGATGCGCGGTTCTCATTTCAGACCACTGCGCATGTCTATCCAACTGTCGTCGATGCGTGGTTCTTTTTCGGACCAGTGCGCATGTTTGTTTAACTTGCGTTGATGTGCGGTGCTTATTTTGGACCGGATCGCATGTTTATTTAACTTCCGTCGATGCGCGGTTCGCATTTCGGGCCATTGCCCATGTTTATTTAACTTGTGTTAATGCGTGGTTGTCATTTCAGACCAGTGCGCATGTTTTTTTTGGGTTGCGTTGATGCGCGGTTTTTTTTCGGACCAGTGCGCGTATTTATTTCACTTGCGTTGATGCGCGGTTCGCATTTCGGACCACTGCGCATGTTTATTTAACTTGCCTCGATGTGCGGTTCGCATTTCCGGCCATTGCCCATGTTTATTTAACTTGTGTTAATGCGTGGTTGTCATTTCAGACCACTGCGCATGTTTCTTTGGGTTGCGTTGATGCGTGGTTCTTTTTTCGGACCAGTACGCATATTTATTTAACTTGCGTTGATGTGCGGTGCTTATTTTGGACCAGTTCGCATGTTTATTTATCTTCCGTCGATGCGCGGTTCACATTTCGGACCAATGCGCATGTTTATTTAACTTGCATCGATGCGCAGTGTTTAATTTGAACTACTGCGAATGTTTATTTAACTTGCGTCGATATGCGGTTGTTAAATCTGACTACTGCACAAGTTCATGTAACTTGCGATTATGCGCTGTAGGAAGAGATTCATTTAATTTTGTTTTCAAAAATTCCGAAAAAAATTCAAAAGTTTTCCAATTCACTCAAAAAGCACAAACCGTATGCATGACGCCCTAGAGACGGCTCATATCAAAAATAAATAAAATTTGTAAAAACTGTAGGAGGAAATCCATTTTGAATTTTTTTTTTAAATTCCCCCAAAATTCTCTGATCGACTCGAAAAGCACAGGCCGTATTCACGACACCCTAAGCATGCCTCAGCCCCAAAATATATGATGTCTGATCAAAACTGCAGGAGAAGATGCATTTTGAGGTATTTTCATCAAAAATTACCCCCCCCCCCCCCCCCCACAAATTAAAAATTCCCAAGTCGAGTCAAATGGCACAAGCCGTACGCCCCACCCACCTGATACGCCCGATACCAAAAATAAATGAAATCGGATACAAACTGTAGGAGGAATGCATTTTTTCTTCAAAAATTCCCTAAAAATACAGAAATGGTCGGATCGACTGAAAAAGCGCATAGAATATGCTCAACCCCTTAGGGATGCCTCAAACAAACAAAAAAAGAAAGAAATCGGTTTGAAACTGTAGGAGGAAATGCATTTTGAAGTTTTTTCTTCAGAAACTCCCTAAAAGTACAAAAATTGTCCGATCGACTAAAAAGCACAAGCCGTATGCACGACCCTTTAGGGTGCCTCATACCAAAAAAAATGTTATCGGATCAAAAATGTAGGAGGAGATACATTTTAAATCTTTTTCTTCAAAAATTCTCCAAAAATTCAAAAATCACCTGATCGACTAAAAAAGCACAAGCCGTATGCATTAGGTCGCTTAGGGATGCCTCACACTCAAAACAAATGACATCGAATCAACATTGTAGGAGAAGATGCATTTTGAATTATTTTTGAAATTTTTGCTTAAAAATTTCCCAAATAGAAAAATTGTCAGAACGACTAAAAAGCACAAGCCGTATGCACGACCCTTTAGGGTGCCTCATACCAAAAAGAAAATGACATCGGATTAAAAATGTAGGAGGAGATACATTTTAAAATTTTTTCTTCAAAAATTCAAAAATCACCCGATCGACTAAAAAAGCACAAGCCGTATGCATGATCGCTTAGGGATGCCTCACACCAAAAATAAATGACATCGAATCAACATTGTAGGAGAAGATGCATTTTGAATTATTTTTGAAATTTTTGCTTAAAAATTTCCCAAATAGAAAAATTGTCAGAACGACTAAAAAGCACAAGCCGTATGCACGACCCTTTAGGGTGCCTCATACCAAAAAGAAAATGACATCGGATTAAAAATGTAGGAGGAAATACATTTTAAAATTTTTTCTTCAAAAATTCAAAAATCACCCGATCGACTAAAAAAGCACAAGCCGTATGCATGATCGCTTAGGGATGCCTCACACCAAAAATAAATGACATCGAATCAAAATTGTACGAGTAGATGCATTTTGAATTATTTTTGAAATTTTTGCTTAGACATTCCCCAAAAATACAAAAATTGTCCGATCGACTGAAAAGCGCAGGCCGTATGCACGACCCTTTAGGGTGCCTTTAGGGACCAAAAATGTAGGAGGAGATACATTTTAATTTTTTGTTCTTTAAAAATTCCCCAAAAATTCAAAAATCACACGATCGACTAGAAAAGCACAAGTCGTATGTACGACCCCTTACGGATGCCTCACGCCAAAAATAAATGACATCTGATCAAAATTGTAGGAGAAGATGCATTTTGAAACAAAGTTTACTAAATAAACAACTAACTAACGAACTAACTAACTAATAACTAACTCACGGACGCCATCCGCAGACCGATAGGAATACCCCAGCTTACGTTACACGTAAGCTGGGCTAAAAACCATTTTAATGGACCCACAGCATCATGGGGAGTCAAAATCTCACTTAACCCACAACGTTAAACCCACAATGTAACTTAAACGCACAACGTAGCTTTCTACCAAAAATAAACGCACAACGTAGCACTCGTAAGAGCGGCTCGACGGACGGACAGACCCGAATACTACAGTCTCCCCGCTACGCGCCACGCGCCACGCGGCGGTGGGGGATAAAAAAGCCCCCCATTTGGCCATTTTTTGGCGGATCGCCAAAAAAAAGTAATTTTTCAAGAGAGACCTAGAAAATATTCGCACAAATTAAAAAAAAATCTGATCAAAATTGTGGGAGAGGAAGTATTTTGAAAGTTGGCAGCCCAAAAATTTTAAATGCTCCCCATTTGGTCAATTTTTGGCGGATCGCCAAAAAAAGTAATTTTTCAAGAGAGGCCTACCTAGACAACATCCGCATACAATTTGGAACGAACCCGATCAAAACTGAAGATGTATTTTAAGTTAAAGTTTACATACGCACATACGTGCATACAGACGACGGATGCCCCTCTACTGATGTGATAAGACCAGCCCGACAAAGTCGGTTGCTCTGACAAACAAATATTTTTATTTCAGACCGTTTGATACAGAGAAGGCGGAGAGGGGCGGGAGAGCAGAGGGGGGGGGGGGGAGCGGGGGGGGGGTTATGACGTAAGAACTCACTTGACTTGTCATACACCTCTTTGGGTAGCAGCGCCTGGTAGGTGTTGATGAATCCAGCACCGGAAATGACCATGGGTGCGAAAACGTCGACGTCATCAGTACTTCGCTTCACCCGCACACCTTCAACACAACCCCGAACAATTTTCCATTTAGGCAGTTTCTAAAAAAAAAACTAAAATTATATATCCAAAATCTGATTAGATAAGAGGCCGTTTTCTCACAAAATAACCGGCAGCATACAGCACATGGGCGTGGTGTGCCCGGGGGGAGGCGAGGGGTTTACCCAAGTACCAACTTTTTACCATGTGTGTCCGTAACTTTTTAAAACGACCCCTAAACGCGCAGTGCTAAGTTTAAAATAATATCTCTTTTTTTAACCAGATGCACACATCAGTTCCAAAAGAACCCCTCCCCCCTTTTTATGGGAAACACAGAATAATGATGAAAATTATCCCCGCTTTTTGACTGCGTCTGGCCTCCACATTACCCCCATCTCCCCTTCTCAGAAAATTTCCCAACATTCCATCTGTAGATGTAAAAATGTGTAGAAATGTAAAACTATGTGAATGTAAAACTATGTGAATGTAAAACTATGTGAATGTAAAACTATGTAAATGTAAAACTATGTGAATGTTAAACTGTGTAAATGTAAAACTATGTAAATGTTAAACTATGTAAAGTAAAACTATGTGAGTGTAAATCTAGGTAAATGTAAAACTATGTGAATGTAAAACTATGTAAATGTAAAACTACGTAGATGTAAAACTATGTGAATGCAAAACTATGTGAATGTAAAATTATGTAAATGTAAAACTATGTGAAATGTTAAACTATGTAAAGTAAACTAAGTAAAGTAAAACTATGTGAGTGTAAATCTAGGTAAATGTAAAACTATGTGAAAGTAAAACTATGTAAATGTAAAACTACGTAAATGTAAAACTATGTAAATATAAAACTATGTGAATGTAAAACGGTGTAAGTGTAAAATATGTAAATGTAAAACTATGCAAATGTAAAACTACGTAAATGTAAAACTACATGAATGTAAAACTATGTAAATGTAAAACAATGTAAATGTAGGACTGTGTAAATGTAAAACTATGTGAATGTAAAACTATGTGAATCTAATAATTATGTAAATGTAAAACTATGTAAATGTGAAACTATGTGAATGTCAAACTATGTAAATGTACAACTGTCTATGCCATTCTCAGTGTAGCCTGCGCCCTATCCATAAAAGTGCATAGGCAAAGTAAAAAGAGCGCGCAACTACCCACGTTCTTGGTGCAAATGCGCGTTCTTGTTGAAAATGCGCATAAAACTCGCAGCCACATCCAATACGCGCTCTAAAATGCACGACACGAAAGCGCCACCTACCGGTGACTTTGCCGTCCTTGACAAGAATCTCCTTGACGGGGGCCCGGACCAGGACCTTGCCGCCCGCTCGCTCTATGATGGGAATCATGTGGAAGGCGATCTCGCTGGCCCCGCCCCTCGGGTACGATGCCCCGTACAGATAGTGGTTGATGAGCATGGCGTGCATGGCGAAGCTGCCCTCGTTAGGGGCAGTGCCTGAAAAAAAGACCAAAAAAAACAATGTTTTTAGCCCCTCACCAGAGGGGGGTTAAAGGTTTGAGTACTGTCCGTCCGTCCGTCCATCCGTGTATCGCCGACGTATTATTTGACTCACAGATGATGAGGAGGACTATAGGTTTTAGTGCCTGAGTGTTTTGCCGTCCGTCCGTCCGTCCGTCTCCGTCCGTCTGTCCATCGCCGGCTGTTATAAAGTGATAATCCGTTTCCTGTGATATTATATATATATATAGGTCATATATATATATATATATATATATATATATATATATATATATATATATATATATATATATATATATATATATATATATATATATATATATATATATATGACCTATCATAGTGACAAAGTGGACGCCATTTTTATTTTGACCTTGACCTATATTCAAGGCCACACTGGTCGCACGCTTCAATTATTAAATCCGGTTTGGAAAGGTGGGGGGGGGGATGACCTGGTTCTAACGATTCAATATGCAATAATTTTGAAATCCGTGATAGATACATCTAACTCGCTTTCATTCCGCCTGGCTGACGCAATCGGAGCGAAAGTCAATCCCCTGCTTACCAACCCTGTCTGGATTTGAACCCGGGACCTTGGGAATTATTACACCAATGCTCTAACCACCACAGTGGATTCGGTAAACCAAAGTGACGGGGTTCGAGAGAGTTGCTAAATTGGGAGTAAAATTCAGTACAGCTGAGGACTGTGATACGAAGACAATGCAAGTCCTCGGCGATACTTGACATAATTGATTTAGGATTCATTTTAGGACTATGGCGGTCATTGTGATCTTGAAATTGTTTCAAGACATCAAAATAATGTGCTACTATAGGTTATCTCTCTCTCTCTCTCTCTCTCTCTCTCTCTCTCTCTCTCTCTCTCTCTCTCTCTCTCTCTCTCTCTCTGTATTTCTCTCTCTCTGTCTCTCTCCATATATATATATATATATATATATATATATATATATATATATATATATATATATATATATATATATATATATATCAAATATCGTCATATATGGAATATGAGGGTGGGAGTAACAGCCGGCGATGGATGGACAGCTCGATGGACGGACAAACAGACAGACGGATAACACTCAAACCTACTCAAACCTGCAGCCTCCCTCTGGAGTCTAAAACCCCGGTTATGGTGTAAAAAAGAATTAACAAAAAACGACACATACGCAGAATGTGCGCTCTAAAATGAACCCTGCTGACGAAACCAGAGGTACTTGACATAACTGATTGGTTTTACTTGACATAACTGATTGGTTTTACTTGACATAACTGATTGGTTTTACTTGACATAACTGATTGGTTTTACTTGACATAACTGATTGGTTTTACTTGACATAACTGATTGGTTTTACTTGACATAACTGATTGGTTTTACTTGACATAACTGATTGGTTTTACTTGACATAACTGATTGGTTTTACTTGACATAACTGATTGGTTTTACTTGACATAACTGATTGGTTTTACTTGACATAACTGATTGGTTTTACTTGACATAACTGATTGGTTTTACTTGACATAACTGATTGGTTTTACTTGACATAACTGATTGGTTTTACTTGACATAACTGATTGGTGCTACTTGACACAACTGATTGGTGCTACTTGACACAACTGATTGGTGCTACTTGACACAACTGATTGGTGCTACTTGACATAATTGTCAAGTACATGTCATATCTGTGAACAAACAGTTCAATATTTCGTACCGTACTGTACAAACTCTTTGTACAAGCTTTGAGAACTAATCTAAAGCTTGATCTCAAGCTTAATCTAAAGCTTGATCTGTAGAAAGCCTAAGAGTTGGTCATTGAAAGACAATTCAGCATCATTTAAGCTCAGAAAAACCTCTTGGTAATGCCCTAATTCGGTCCCAGAGCTCGCGTGTAAATAGAATTAGATATAGTGTTGTGATTGGGGGTACCAGACACTTTGCTGTGTGCGTGAGGGGAGGTGGTGGAGACAGGAGGGGGTGGAGGGAGGAGGGGGAGGGGAGGGGAGGTTGTGATTCCCATTTTGCGCACTGTGACATTATAATGATTCAGTTACTTCAATGACATGGCAAAATTATTATTATTATTATTATTATTATTATTTTATTTTTTTACAACTTTTATTCATAGAAACGTGACGTCACCTTAAGCCTTTATTATTATTATTATTATTATTATTATTATTATTATTATTATTATTATTATTATTATTATTATTATTATTATTCTATTTTATTTTTTTTTATAATTTTTATTCATAGAAACGTGACGTCACCATAATCGCCGAAGCTGTAGGCGAGCACGGCCTTGAGATCCTCATTGTCCGTGATACTGTCCAGTACTTCCTTCAGGCTCTTCTGCGAGTACTCAAAGTACCTGGTGAACTTATTCAGTAGTCCGGTGCGCATGAGGAGTTGTACGAACCAGCGCGACATGGTCTTCATGCCCACGGCGCCTAGGACGTTCCTTCTGACATCCTGTAAACACAGCATGTCAAATAAACGCGGAAATACAAGACACCAGTCTCTGTCTGACTGTTCCTTATTATTATTATTATTATTATTATCGTTATTATTATTATTATTATTATTATTATTATTATTATTATTATTATTAGTATTAGTATTATTATTTATTATTATTATTATTATTATTATTATTATTATTATTTTGTTTTCTTCTTTTTTAAAATTTCCATTTATTTAGCAGATATTGACCTTATTTCGAGTCAACATAAGGAATTATTGACCAATAAGCAAATGTTGCCGCTTAAGTCAACATTTTCTTGGCTGATCAATAATTAATAGATACTTTGTAACATAACTGAACTGGCGTTATAGTTACAAATAACTGCAATACCCATCAAATTATTGACCAACCAGATTGCACAATTTACCCCAGTCAAGTGACAAATTCATGTCTTTTTTTTTATTTTTACGTAACGATTAGAGAACTGTTAAAAATCTACCTTAACAAAACTTTGAATAAAACTAAAAACTTGTTTATACTGGAGTATGAATTCGTTTTTTTTTTTTTTTTTTTTTTTTTTTTTTTTTTTTTTTTTTTTGGAGGGGCGGGGGCGGAAATATCCCGCTGCACCCACTGTAGTTTTGCTCCTCACCCAATACAAAATCGAGTTTGGCGCCAATGCTTTGGTTTCAATTGTTTTTTCCCCTTAGATTTAATGGACCTCTTTATTGGCCTCTGCTACCCTAAAAGGGAGAGGGCAAGGACTACAGGCCCGCCACTTCCCCTGTCCCCTCTAATCCATCAATTCCGTGGATCTACTCCCCGGCGAACAGACCTTTACTAAAGCTAAGTATTTGTCCAGAGCCTTTTCCTCCTGTGGGAAGTGTTCCAGCATGGCTTGTTTCCAGGCCACGGGGCCTCCGGCACGGAATGGGTACAGTTTCTGCTTGCCCGGCTCACCTAGCGCCACCTGAAGGCAAACACCACATGCGTGCTCAAAGCAATAACCACATAAATGTCTGCGGGCTCAAAGCAATAACCACATGACTGTCTGTGGGCTCGAAGCAATCACTACATGAATGTCTCCGTACTCCAAGCAATAACCACATAAATGTCTGCGTATAGCTTCTGCTTGCCCGGCTCACCTAGTGCCACCTATAAGCAAAACCACATGTGTGCTCAAAGCAATAACCACATGAATGTCTGTGTGCTCAAAGCAATAACCACATAAATGTCTGCGTATAGCTTCTGCTTGCCCGGCTCACCTAGCGCCACCTGAAGGCAAAAACCACATTTGTACTCAAAGCAATAACCACATCAATGTCTGTGTGCTCAAAGCAATAATCACATCAATGTCTGCGTACAGCTTCTGCTTGCCTGGCTCATCTAGCTCCACCTGAAAGCAAAGACCCCATGTATGCTTAAAGCAATAACCACATGACTGCCAGCGCATGCTCAAAGCAATAACCACATGAATGTCTGCGAGCTCAAAGCAATAACCACATGAATGTCTGCGGGCTCGAAGCAATAACCACATAAATGTCTGCGGGCTCAAAGCAATAACCACATGACTGTCTGTGGGCTCAAAGCAATAACTACATGAATGTCTCCGTACTCCAAGCAATAACCTTATGAATGTCTGCGGGCTCAAAGCAATAACCATATGAATGTCTGCGTATTCAAAGCAATAATCACATGAATGTCTGCGTATTCAAAGCAATAACCACAGGAATGCCAGGGCTTGCGGCGGCTTCTTTTGTTTATTTTTTAACAGCATAAACACTTGTGTGGTTTATCATTGCCTTCTCCTAATGCTACAACACTGGACTTCACCCGCTACGAACATATTACGTGTTATTTAAAAGAATTTTAAACAAAAATAAGAAACTGTATTTTTTTGTTTCTTTTATAGAAATCTCAGGGGAAAACAAATCAATAAATAATCAATAAATAATCAATACTCACATCACCAGCTTCAATCTTTTTTGGGCTAGGGTACTTTTGACGGAATGTTTACTGGCGTATAAGTAACATGGTAACCTTAAACTAACCACTTATAAGGAGTATACTCACGTATAAATGCCATCGCTACCACTCTTAGGCAGTACGCTGACGTATAAACGACATGGTAACCCGCAGGAACCACTGGTTGGAAGTATGATGATTTATGAACGACAAGGTATTTTTTTTTGTGGCCACTGTCGGCGGTAAGTAATCTGTCACCATCGGTGGGGAGTAATCTGCCACTTTTGGTGGGAAGCAATCTGTCACTATGATGGGAAATAATCTGGCACTATCGGTGGGAAGTAATCTGTCACTATGGTGGAAAGTAATTTGTCACTATGGTGGGAAGTAAGCTATCAATATGGTGGGAAGTAATCTGTCACTTTTGGTGGGAATTAATCTGTCACTATGGTGGGAAGTAACCTGTCACTATCGGTGGGAAGTAATCCGTCACTATCGGTGAGAAGTAACCTGTCACTATAGTGGGAAGTAATCTGTCACTATAGCGGGAAGTAATCTGTCACTATCGGTGGGAAGTAACCTGTCACCATGGTGGGAATTAATCTGTCACTATCGGTGGGAAGTAATCTGACACTATCCGTGGGAAGTACTCTGTCACTATGGTGGGAAGTAATCTGTCACCTTTGGTGGGATGTTTGTTTGTTTCAGCGATCATAGCGCTATATCAGGACTACCCTGTCACATTATACTGAAATGGGCCATTCCATTTTGAATCCCTAGGAGGATCATGACTGAGTGCACAGCAGGATTCGAACCCACAAGTAATCTTTCATCGTCGGTGAGAAGTAATCTGTCACTATCCATGGGAAGTAATGTCACCGCCGGTGGGAAGTAACCTGTCACTGTAGTGGGAAGTAATCTGTCACTATCCGTGGCAAGTAATCTGACACTATCCGTGGGAAGTAATCTATCCCTGCCGGTGGGAAGTAATCTGTCACTATCGGTGGCAAGTAATCTGTCACCGTCGGTGGGAAGTAATCTGACACTATCCGTGGGAAGTAATCTGTCACTATCGGTGGGAAGTGATCTGTCACTATCCGTGGGAAGTAATCTGTCACTATCCGGGGGAAGTAGTCTGTCACTATCCGTGGGAAGTACTCTGTCACTATGGTGGGAAGTAATCTGACACTATCCGTGGGAAGTACTCTGTCACTATGGTGGGAAGTAATCTGTCACCTTTGGTGGGATGTTTGTTTGTTTCAGCGATCATAGCGCTATATCAGGACTACCCTGTCACATTATACTGAAATGGGCCATTCCATTTTGAATCCCTAGGAGGATCATGACTGAGTGCACAGCAGGATTCGAACCCACAAGTAATCTTTCATCGTCGGTGAGAAGTAATCTGTCACTATCCATGGGAAGTAATGTCACCGCCGGTGGGAAGTAACCTGTCACTGTAGTGGGAAGTAATCTGTCACTATCCGTGGCAAGTAATCTGACACTATCCGTGGGAAGTAATCTATCCCTGCCGGTGGGAAGTAATCTGTCACTATCGGTGGCAAGTAATCTGTCACCGTCGGTGGGAAGTAATCTGACACTATCCGTGGGAAGTAATCTGTCACTATCGGTGGGAAGTGATCTGTCACTATCCGTGGGAAGTAATCTGTCACTATCCGGGGGAAGTAGTCTGTCACTATCCGTGGGAAGTAATCTGACACTATCCGTGGGAAGTAATCTGTCACTATCGGTGAGAACTAATCTGCACTATCGGTGGGAAGTTATCTATCAATATGGTGGGAAATAATCTATCACTATCGGTGGGAAGTAACCTATCAATATGGTGGGAAGTAATCTGTCACTATGGTGGAAAGTAATCTATCAATATGGTGGGAAGTAATCTGTCACTATCGGTGGGAAGTAACCTACCAATATGGTGGGAAGTAATCGGTCAATTTTGGTGGGAAGTAATGTCACTTTCAGTGGGAAGTAATCTGTCACCATCGGTGCGAAGTAATCTGTCACTATGGTGGGAAGTAATCTGTCACTATCGGTGGGAAGTAACCTGTCACTATGGTGGGAAGTAATCTGTCACTATGGTGGGAAGTAATCTGTCACCATCGGTGGGAAGTAATCTGTCCCCATCGGTGGGAAGTAATCTGTCACTATCGGTGGGAAGTAATCTGTCACCATCGGTGGGAAGTAATCTGTCACTTTCGGTGGGAAGTAATCTGTCACTATGGTGGGAAGTAATCTGTCACTATCGTTGGAAGTCACCTATCACTATCGGTGGGAAGTAATCTGAAACTATTGGTGGGAAGTAATCTGTCACTATAGTGGGAAGTAATCTGTCACTATCGGTCGGAAGTCACCTGTCACTATCGGTGGGAAGTAATCTGTCAATATGGTGGGAAGTAATCTGTCATTTTCGGTGGGAAGTAATCTGACACTATCGGTGGGAAGTAATCTGTCACTATCGGTGGGAAGTAATCTAACACTGTCCGTGGGAAGTATTCTGTCACCGTCGGTGGGAAGTAATCTGACACTATCCGTGGGAAGATCTGTCACTATCCGTGGCAAGTAATCTGACACTATAGTGGGAAGTAATCTGTCACTATCCGTGGCAAGTAATCTGACACTATCGGTGGGAAGTAATCTGTCACTATAGTGGGAAGTAATCTGTCACTGTCGGTGGGAAGTAATCTGACACTATCCGTGGGAAGTAATCTGTCACTATCCGTGGCAAGTAATCTGACACTATCGGTGGGAAGTAATCTGTCACTATCCGTGGCAAGTAATCTGACACTATCGGTGGGAAGTAATCTGTCACTATCCGTGGCAAGTAATCTGACACTATCGGTGGGAAGTAATCTGACACTATCCGTGGGAAGTAATCTGACACTATCCGTGGGAAGTAATCTGTCACTATCCGTGGGAAGTAATCTGTCACTATCCGTGGGAAGTAATGTCACTATCGGTGGGAAGTAATCTGACACTATCCGTGGGAAGTAATCTGTCACTATCCGTGGGAAGTAATCTGTCACTATCCGTGGGAAGTAATGTCACTATCGGTGGGAAGTAATCTGACACTATCCGTGGGAAGTAATCTGTCACTATCTGTGGGAAGTAATCTGTGATACGCACCACGTCAAACTCGTCAATTAGGTCCTCCCACACCAGCTGTCCCTCCGTGATCTGCTCCACCAGGAGGCGAGCCACAGTGTTGTTCCTCATCTCGCCCACATAATGTATCCCTAAAAATACAACGAAATAAATAAATCAATAAATCAACAAGACTGTCCATGGAGAATGCTACAGCTCGCAGAGGCTATATATAATGTATCCCTAAAAATACAATCAATAAATAAATCTGCTCTGTCCTTATTTTTAAGGATGTTCTTATTTTTTAAAATAAGGATAAAAAAGCTATTCTGTTCTATCCTCAAACCTAACAAAGTCTTTTAAAGATAAGGATAAAAATGAAGGATGAACCATCTAATCTCAAGAATAAGGACGTCCTTAAATATACGGACAGAGCAGAATACCACTCCAGAGCAGAATACCACTCAAGAGCAGAATACCACTCCAGAGCAGAATACCGCGCCAGAGCAGAATACCACTCCAGAGCAGAATACCACTCCAGAGGAGAACACCACTCCATGTTTTGAACTTACCGACATCAAATTCAAAGCCCTTTTCGATGTAGGTGTGGCAGCAGCCGCCGGCCTGGTCATGCTGTTCTAAGATCAGCACCTTTTTGCCAGCCTTTGCCAGGATCACACCCGTTGTCATAGCACCGATGCCGCTACCCACGATGATGGCATCCAGATTGTCGGGTATGCGCTTGACGTGAAATCCTGACCATACAAAAAAAAAAAAAAACATAAAACAACAACACTGCAAATGTGACTTTGCGAAAAGCAGCATGTCCGGGGACACTGTTGACAATGAGCCACAGACTGGATCTGACATATTTACGCAACTTGTATCTAAAATGTGATAATGACCCAAAATATTTTTTATCCGAAAAGTTGTTCTCATGTTTTAAAGAGATTATAGGGGGGGGGGGAAATTCTAAATGGTGGCTGACAGCCTCTTCAAATTTTCTGATCGATGCCAAAATCAATCAATCAATCAATCAATCAATCAATCGTGCTTTCGAAATAGTTGAGCCTGATCTAAAATTTGGTGACGATAAGTCAATCGTTTTATTTCTTTATCGCAGTGACAAGAAATTTGGAAGGAAATTTAAAGATGGCGATCATTGTGACCTTGATCTTGGGTCACGGCCAAAATAAAAATGACGTGCACGTGCCCACTGTGATATTACAGGAAGCGGATTATTATGGTGGTACTAAGAGCTGGCGATGGACGGACGGATAACACTCAAATTTATAGTTTCCCTCTGGGGTTAACCCCAGTTCGCAACCTCAAAAGCATGGAAGAAACTAAAATTCAAATTTTACGGGAACCGTAATTCTGGGTGTATAAGTCGGAACCGATTTCATTTGCTTTAATTGACTTTATTATTCTGACATTTGAAACCCGGATTATAACCAAAACAAACATTTGACGCCTGAGAATTATTTTTCTTCACTATAACGAAGAAATGAAATAATTGTTATATATTAAAAACTGCGCCTGTTTTGCTTTTTACATAGGAGCTGTTGGTATAGTCGCATGATTGCGACTGGTATGCAGAATTTGAGTTTCAGAATACAGTTGAGCACTCCTTCCACCACCACCCTCCCCCCTCCCCCCCCCCCCCCCCCTCCGGGCGGACCGAACATCGGAACGCCTTGTAGCTATGACAACTTTGTAATTTGCTCCATGTGTTTTTTAACCAGGACCTTAGAATATTTTGGGGTATGGTAGAAAAATTTATTTCAAAAATTTTAATGCAATAAACGATGATCCGTGGATGTCAAGAAATGTCAGTTACTGTGACAGATTGACACTGAAGTTATTTATAACAAATAAGTATTTGTGAAACACAAGCAGGCCCCAACCGCCCCCCCCCCCCCCAAATTCATAGGGGTATAAAGCGATGACGGACAGACGGACGGACGGACGGACACCCCAAACCTATAGGCCCCAATCCGAAGGGTTGGGGTCTAAATAGTAACTTTGAAGCAAAGGCTTTTAAGTTGTTTACTACCATATCGCCACAGTGTGTCCACAAAGCGAGTGAAATTGGCATGTGCTGTGGTTTTAATGTGAGGAATTGAAGCGGATAGTCAGTCTACGAGGGAAGCGATATGGAAATACCACAGTGATATAGAAATGGGACGGACACAAACTGTGGTGACTTTGGCCCAACCTAAAACAAACTTTCTTCATCAAAATATAATAATTGTCTATTAAAATGTATTATTATAGTTCTGTCTTTGAAGAAAAAGTTTTCATTTGCAAAAATACCAATTAACTAGAACAAAAAGCTGTCCGTGACCAGAAATTCGAAAATGATGTCATATATGCTCTTTCTCTAACTATTTCAGGAAGCTAGAGCAGTGTGCAAGTCCACATGTTCCCCACAGGCCCCCCATCAGTTAAACACGGCCATCAATAGTTGAAATTTTTCAAGTCCAGCTGGTCCATTTTCCTTGGACGACCCTGGTCCATTTACAATACCGATCTGTGTTTGTTTCCATAGAAGCTACATACCAAGTTTCATTAAAATCCTTGCAGGAGTTTTTAAGTTATCGTGTTAACAAGCTCTTGATGACAGACCGACAGACACGCTGTCGATCGCATATATCCCGCCCCCCCCCCCCCTGTGGGGAATAAGCGAATCTTTGGGAATATATAAAGGGAAGGGGGAAATGAACTGAGGTGTTGCCCTATCGAGGAGTCATCCCCCTGACGGGATCATTTGGTCCGGAGGGTCAGACGCCATAACCAGAAGTAAGTATTTGTGAAACACAAGCAGGCCCCAACCGCACCCAAATTCATAGTGGTATAAAGCGATGACGGACAGACGGACACCCCAAACCTATAGGCCTCAATCCGAAGGGTTGGGGCCTAAAAACTCAAACTTTCCAATATTTGATGTTTGTGGAAAGGTAATGATTTCAGGGAAACATCCTTTAAATTATACCGAACAAATTGTCTCACTGACAGAGGAGGTCCAACCAAACGTTGCTAACACAAAATACAGCAGATTCCTGATATATAAATAATAAAATGCACATAACTATAAAATGTGTTTCTGAGGTAAAAAATACACCAGTTTGAGAATAAAAGGTCGATCTGCACGTGAACCAAGAATCACCAGAAACGGCACAAACGACATCGCAGAATCAGGATGTGAACAAAAAAAAAAACAAAAAAACAAACAAAAAAAAACAACTGATCAGTCTAGCTCGTTTTGTTGACATTTTTCTTCAACAACAAATAATAGTTTCCAATTTTATATTATATCATATTATGAGATACACTTTTCCAAGTATCTGGTTCTGAATATATTCAGTAGTAAAATGAGTTAAATGCGTTTCAGCCTATAAGCCAAATCACACTTTGGGTGCTTTGAATAAAATGCCTTAGAATTTTGAATTTCGACTGCGAGGGAACCGGGTAAAAAAATTACAGAAATGATAGAAAAATATAGCAGAAATATCGCAAAAACAGCTCATACATTGAACATAAAAGAAATTGAAACTTGAAACTATTTGTTAAAACTTTCAATTAATTTTTGAACTAGTCCTAGTCACAGAAATGGTCCAATTATAAATTATGGCGCACAAGTGTTATGGTCAGATAACAATTTTTTACTGAGAAAAATATGTGTTTTCTTGAGATCAGGATATCGAATCCCTCATTATCGCCCACAACAACACTGAATCCACAGTTGCAAAACCACGCTTTACTCTAGTTTGGGAGTTTCGCTGAGGTCGAAAATAATGCGTCAGGGTACTTCTCAGTATGCTTTCAAAGAAAAAGCCTGCCATTTCGAGCCTCGGCGTCCTTGAACGTGCGCCGAAAGATCCAGAGCCTGAAAAATTGAGATCAATGGCCTATTGCAGGAACTGTGACCCTTTCTGGCCTAGGAAGATAGAAAGGGTCCGCTGGGACTTAGTCCAAGATGACTCTTGCTTCCCAGCAAGAGTCATAGTTCCTATAATAGATTACGTTACTGATCTCAATTTTGCAATCTCGGCGCACGACTTGGGCCAATGGCGTTATTTTAAAAAGTGTGCATCACATAATTAGTCCAATTATAAACTATGGCTTACACTTGTTATGGTCAAATAATAATTTTATACTAAGAAAAATCGTGTTTTCTTCAGATTAGGACATAGCACCCCCATTATCGCACACAACAACAATGAATCTACAGTTGTGAAACCACTCTTTACTCAAGTTTAGAGTAATAATGCGCCAGGATACTTCTCAGTGTGCTTTTTTGAGAAAAAGCCTGCTAGTCCGAACCCCGTTGCCCTGGAACGTGCGCCGAAAAATTCATAGCCTCGAAAGTTGAGATCAACTGCCATTTCTATTACAGGAACTGTGACCCTTTCTGACCTAGGAAGAGAGAAAGGGTCCACTGGGACTAGCTGGGACTATTTTTGAAATAAAATACGGGTTGTTAAAAACCGTATTGCCCTTTGGTGCAAGAGAAATTTGATATTTAGGCGAGATCTCTCTATCATTTCTTTCATTTTTACCCGGTTATTTTTATTCGAAACTCGGAATTTTGCGCATTTTTATTGGGAAAGCCAAAGTATGATTTGGCTTATCTACTTGTACGTCAAGTTTCTCATTCTACCATCTGTCATTGTACTCCGGGGCTTGTACGAGGTTATCGAGTAGCAATGGAGTCTGACTGAACTTAGACATGTGTTTATAAGTTTAAACTTCATCACCAACCTTGCTTAAGAATTCTGTCCCGTGCATCCTGGTCTGTAACAAGAGGTTTTGGTGGCTTCCTCGTGTCATTCTTGAACGGGTTTTTGCCGGGTGCTGGTTTTGCGAACAAAATTGACAGAAAATAGAGAAAGACATACAATAAAATGCCTGATACAAGGAAGAATGGATGAGCAGCCAAATAATTTAGCACATCTACAACCACACCCATGACTGACAAGTAAAAAATCCTTCTTTTCGTTTTCCCAAACTTCCAAAGTCCACTTTGTTTTTGTTTACATTTCATTCATGGCTATGTACAAGATGGAGCTACGAGAAAAGCTATTTACTGATTGTGTTTTTGTGTTTGCCTTTCTTTTCAACCATTTCATCATTGATTACTGGATGACATCCAAATCAATGGTGCCCGGTCGCTTAATCGAACCAAATGACCCTCAAAGAGTTACGATTGGGACTAGAGCACTTCATATTTTATAATGTTCTAAGTCAAGCAAAACATTATTATGCGAACATCATTTTGGCAAAAAACGAAAATACCAAAGTTGGTCATGTAGATAATATTAACTTCTAAAATTAAATAAAGTCAATGCAGAAATTGATTTGCACTTTTCTTATACTTTCCCATATCACGTGCTGTACAGACAGGATGCCTGCCACCTTGTCCCTTTCACTAACACTTTTCATGTGTTTTGCAAGGACTTAACTAAATACAATGCATACAATAAAGAAATGGCTAGGTAGTTGTTTATATGCATAGGTTTATTGTTCATGCTTACACCTTTGCACTACTACCATATCACGTGATCAGATTTAAATGATTCAGAGAATTCTGAATAAAGTTACCAAACGAGTAAGACGTCTCTCTGTATCTTTTTTTACGAAGACATAACATAGTGTCAGATGTGGTTTAAAAATGGCAAAGTTTCAACAACCGACAGCCTTCGACTTTAGTAAACCAAGCACTTGCCAGAGTGGAGAAGCAGTTAGCAGAAATTTCGTATTGCCTCTAAGCTGAGAGAAGAAGAGGGAGAAATTCAAGTGTCCAGTCTTATACACTCTATGGGCCTGCAGGCTGAGACGATTTACAGTTCATTTGACTTTGCAAATGACCGCGAGCGAAACAATCACGATACCGTAATTGCAAGGTTTGACGCTCATTTTGTGCCGTCAGTGAATAAAATACAGGAACGCGCCAAGTTCCATGCACGTAAACAACAGCCGGGAGAAAACGTTGAAGCTGTCATCCGTGCGCTGTATGAACTGTCTGAAACCTGTGGATATGAGGCAAGAGCGAAAGAAGAGCACATCCGTGATCTTCTGGTCACGGATGTGCTCAACAAGACTGGTCGTGGGTATTTCAGACAAGGAATGCTCAGAACGACTACAGCTGAAGGATGATCTCGGCTTTGCCGATGCCATTGAGATCTGCAGAACGTCTGAAATGGTAAAGTCTCAAATGGCAAATAAACAAGCTGCATCTATCCTCGATGCGGTGCGACGGAAGGGATTCACAGATAACAGACCGAAACAGTTTTCGGGGCGAGGTAGCAAACGATACCCCCGAAAGATGCAACAACCACAAACAGGATCGCAATGTGGGAACTGTCGATATTTCCATGCAGGCAAGCCGTGCCCTGCAAAAGTAAAAACTGCCGATTCTGTGGTAAATTCAATCATTTTGAACGAGCCTGCCGAGCCAAGAAAAAGAATCTACATGAAGTAACTGAAGATGATGGTGACTTTGCAAGTGATGTTCAAACCCCTGCATTTTTTCTGGGAGCTGTTGATTGCCCTGATGTTCGACCGCGGGAGGTATTGTTGAATCTGAACAACTTGCCTGTTAAATTCAAGTTGGACACTGGCGCAGATGTCACGTGCATTCCAGAAGCAGTATTTAACAAGATCAAACCAAGACCAGAACTTCGGCCAAGTTTTGCACTGTTGTCAGGTCCATCGGGCCCAGTGAATGCTATGGGACAATTTAATACGACGGTACTACACAAGGGGAAGCAATACAAATTTCCTGTGTATGTTATTTCTTCAAACCTTCAAGCGAGTCTTCTTAGTAGAGGCGTTGCAGCAGCAATGGGACTTGTTCAGTTCGTTGAACATATCAGTGGCGATATATTTAGAGAGTTTGGTCTGATGAAGAGTTGTGAACCGGTGAGGATCAGACTAAAAGATGGTGCAGTGCCTTACAACCTTGCAACTCCACGACGTGTATCAGAACCGTTGTTAAACCAGTGAAAGAAGAACTGGACCGTATGGTGCTTAATGGTATCATTCAACCGATTACGGAATCAACCCAGTGGTGCGCGTCCATGGTGTCGGTGGAAAAGAAAAATGGAAAAGTCAGGATCTGTGTTGATCTTAAGAAACTCAACAACTACGTGCAACGAGAGCGTTTTGTGATGCCAACTGTGTACGAAATTGCCTCCAAGCTATCTGGTGCTAAAGTATTTTCAACTTTAGACTGTTCACAATCGTTTTGGCAGTTACCACTCAACGAAAATGACAGACATTACACGTGTTTCATCCCACTTTTTGGCAGATATATCTTCAATCGTTTGCCGTATGGGTTAAACTCCAGCACGGAGATATTCCAACGCACCTTGAAACAACTCCTAGCGAACATAGATGAAGTGTTTGTTGATGTGGACCACATCTTAGTCTATGATCCTGATGAAGAGATCCTAGGGAAGGTAGCAGACAAGATAAGGGAGTCCGGTTTGAAGCTCAGTAAGTCGAAATGCCGTTTTCGAATGACGAAGGTTACGTATCAGGGTCAAGTCTTTTCAGCTGACGGAATGTATCCAGATCCGGAGAAGTTGAAAGCTATCTGTAAATGAAGGAGCCCTCGAATGTCGCAGAACTCCGAAGATTCATCGGGATGGTAAATTATTTGGCGAGATATTTACCAAATTTATCACAGGTGATGGTCCCGATGCTAGAACAGCTCAAACATGACAACATTTTTACCTGGGACGAGCAACAGAAGAAATCGTTTGAGGGCGTAAAGAAGTTACCATCTTCTGACAGAGTACTTACGTACTACGACATGACAAAGCCGATCTTTGTCACAGCCAATTCCAGCTCGTATGGTTTGTGTGCGTGTTTGATGCAGCTGATGGATGGCCAGATGAAGCCTGTAGCATATGCGTCACGTTGTCTCACACCGACGGAAAAGCGTTGGGCTCAAATAGACAAAGAATGTCTAGCTTTGGTGTGGGCCTGTGAGAAGTTTGGACATTATCTGTTGGGACTTCCAGAGTTCAAACTGGTTGTGGCTGACATACTCAGCGGGAACATTCAGCAAAGTCAGTCTGAATCAGACATCGCCAGTGTAGTTGAAGAGTATGTAGCGATGGTTGAAAGTAGAGGTGTGACGGTTCACCTCCGGCTCGGTTCGATTCGGTTCGGTTCGGTTCAACAAAAATTTTCGTTTCGGTTCGGTTTTTTTCGGTTCGGTTCGGTTCAGTAGTTTTCTTTTCATATATATATATATATCTCAGGGCTGGTAGAAATCATGACTTTTATTTAAAAAGTCATAATTTTTGACTTTTTTTATTTAAATTGACTTTTTTATTTAAATCACCAAAAAAGTCACAGAACATTTAAAAACATACAGAACTGATTTTTCACTGTTTGTTAGTCTAATGCCACTGCAGTTCTCAGCAATATCACATCGAATAACTGAACATTTGCAAAAAGCTTTTACGTTTTAACTATCTGTCGCATCGCTGTCGAAATATCTTTATATACGGGAGCTAGACGTCTACCAGTCATTTTTTTTTCAGATCTAGTGCACCACAAATTTGCTGGGTTAATGACTTTGAAATCAACAATGATAGTAACTCATAACTTGAGTATTTCTATTGACAGGGCTTATTTGTATAAGACAATAGTCTTGGCGCTGTTATTTATTAAGCAGTCTTGCTATCAGCAAGCAACTGTTTGGAAATTAGTACGGGCACCACAGTGGAGAAATACCGTTAACTCAGTGTGTACATAAGGCACAAAAGGCGTGGGGTGTGGGTGAATGCGTCGCATGAGCAGCTTAAGTCGTTAATAACCTAACAATGCATCTTCACTGTGTACACTCAAGGGGCTTGTTCTAGCATTTTATTGACAAATATTGCTCTTGAACAAAAAAATCAAAATTTTTTTACTTTTTTTTAGTGATTTAAATCGCGAATTAAACTAGAAGCTTATTCCGCTAGCGAAATGTTAAACACTTGACAAAAATTAAAACTAAAAAATACTTCCTTCAGTGGGTTATTTCTTGAATAATATATTGCAAACAACACAGCTTGAATACGTCTTATAAGCCGAGTAGTGTTTGGCTTTTGTTGGCTTAAGGTTTTACTGACTGAGCAGGCTATACGCAGTGTTATCTATCTATATTTACGCAGTGAGAGCTCGCACAAAGTTCAGCAACTTGTTCTGTGATGTACTTTAAATGCACTGCATTTACTTGCAAAAATACACTCTTTTCACGTGGCGTTTTAACAAAGAAAACGAAATCAAAGACGAAAATAAAAAGTGACATGCACATGTTCAGATCAAGCTCTTCATAAGTCCCAAGTTTCATGGTTGTAGGGCCCATAGTGTCAGAGAAGAAGACACAAAAAATCGGAAAAACTGTCAAGAAGAAAAAAAAGGACGAATTTTGCTCGCACAAATTCATATAACTCTTGGAAGCCAAAGGCTTGTCAAGTGTTAATCACTGATTTAAATCACTTATTTAAATCATACCAGCCCTGATATATATATGCGTGTTTATTTTTTTTTATTTATATAATTGCCTGCACTTAATCCGATAATCCGATATTTCTTTTTACCTTAGAACAGATACAAAACCTAACATATAACTTAGTTTGCTTTAAGTGTGGCACTGTTAAACATATAACGGTAATCAGGGTTCGCATTGGCGGGTTTTTTGTCCACTTTGTGGGCATTTTTTACGAAATGACTCACTTTTTCGGAATCCACCGAGTTTTTCTGGACCCAACTGAGTCACACTTTCCTTTTTTGACTCACTTTCCTGAGAACGCAGCGCGAACCCTGACGGTAATGTTTTATACTTATTACCTCAAAGCTTACTTACACAAGAATTTACATTGTTATTGACTGACAGACTCACATGTAGCCATAACAAACGCATGGAATTCGTCATAGGTTCCAAAAAAGTGTATGAAATATGTTTGTTGATTTGTCCGATGTGATATACAGACGAAACCGGTTAATCGCATAGCCAATTTGCCAAGCCCTGTTATGCGTTTATCCGATATATGCGTTTATGCGGAGTACTCTTGCCGTGCCTATTTTTTCATTTGCGGTAGTTATTAGACGTGCACCTTCGCCCCTCCTCATCCCCGCATTTGAGAAATTTTGTTATCCAGTTCTTTTATTACTAGTATTTTATCAGAGACACTTAGGTCTTTTCGTTTTGATTTACTTTCTGCCATTAACCATAACCGACACAGTTTTGAACTCTAAATGGTAAAATTTCTTCTTGGCTGCGTACTTAAATGATGACTTTGCGCCCACGGTTATCTGAGGCAACGTGGGGATTAAGGGTTTCAGGCCATTATTTGGTGAGATCTCGGGCAGGGTGGGGATTAGGAGTTGCAGGCCATTATCTAGCGTCAGCCAAGGCAGTGCGAGGATTAAGGATAAAAGTCCTTATCTTGTGAGTAGCTGAGAGAGTGCGGTGATTAAGAGTTCGAGACTCACAGTTAACAACCGCGAATGGGGTTGGTACATGTACACAATGGGTCAAGCAAACAGAAAACAATGCATTAGATAAATAAACGAAGAGCAGCTTACTCCCTTAGTTTGCTTTAAGTGTGGCACTGTTAAATAGTCAACCAGAATTATGCAATTAACCGGTGTGCTTCCCACTTTAACGTGAAAAAACTATGCGTTTAACCAGTTTATGCGATTAAGCGGTATGCAATTATCCGGTTAAATTTTCAATAGATAGCATTGAAAATGGTTTGGGATTTGCGAGTAATATGCAGTTAACCGATTTATGCGTTTAACCGGTATGCGATTAAGTGATTTCATCTGTATATATATTAAAACTAAAGTATACTAAAAGAACTAAAATAACATTACCAAATTAATGCATTATCTTGTTATAAAAAGCAAAAAAAAAAAAAAAACCGAACCGAAACCGTGATTGGGCTTTTCGGTTTTCGCTGCGAACCAAACCGAAGCCTTTTCTCGGTTCTCGGTTTTCGGTACGAACCGTCACACCTCTAGTTGAAAGCACATAGCTAGTGTCTGATCAAAAGCTGGAAGAGATCGCCAACGAATCTTCCAAAGATACAGACTTATCGATCGTGATGACGTATACTCTAAATGGTTGGCCAGAGTATCAAAGGGACATTTCAGAGTCAATTCAGTCATATTTCGCAAGCAGACAGTGCTTTCAGTGAATAAAGGTGTTCTTACTTACCTCAACAGGATTGTGATTCCGAAATCCATGCAGGCTGATGTGCTTCAGAAGTTACATGCAGGTCACCAGGGCATCGTTAAGTCAAAGCAGCTTGCGTTTCAGTCTGTGTGGTGGCCAAGAATTAATGCCGACATACCAGCTATGTGTCAGAACTGTGCATTTTGTGAGGAAATTAGGCCATCAAAAAGACATGAGCCATTAATTCCAACCCAGATTCGGCAAAGTCCGAGGCAAAAGGTAGGCATTGACTTATTTGAATTCCAACAAAGTCAATACATGGTTATCACTGACTACTACAGCAGATACATTGAAGTGGTGTACTTGCCTGACATCACCAGCAGAACAGTGATTCTGAAATTAAAATCAATTTTTGCCCGTTTTGGCATACCACTGGAATGCCGAACAGATGGCGCAAAGCAATTTGTGTGCAAGGGATTTGCTTAATTCAGTGATCACTACAATTTTGTTCATAATGTCAGCAGCCCACATTTCAGCCAAAGTAATGGTGAGGCTGAAGCGGCGGTCAAAATTGTGAAGAAATGTCTAAAACAAGAAGATCCGTTCACTGCATTAATGTTACATTCAGCCACAGGACAACCACCCTCAAAGCTTTTGTTCGGCAGAGTACTCCGGACAGTGGTGCCAACCAATCCGAAAAATCTCGCTTCTTGTTGGTCAAAGGATGCTTTAGTCAGAAACAATGATGCTGAGTACAAACAGAAAATGGCTAGATATTATAACAAACGACATGGATGTGTTTCGCCTCGCAAGCCCCATTTCCCGACGGACAAAGTGTCCGTATCAAAACAGACAAGGAGACAACATGGAAACCAGCAAGAATCATCAGTAAGACAGAATATCCAAGGTCCTATACAGTCCAGACGCCTGATAGCAGACAGTATAGGAAAATAGCAAGCACATCCTTCCCAGTCATAGTCAAAACAATAGCCAGTTTCACTCCAATGCCTATCAAAAAGACAATAGGAGTGCTTTGTGGAAGCAATTTCTCGATCGTAGAATGCAAAATTTGAAAAAAATCGTCCTTGACAAATAAGACTGCAAACTTACCTGAAAGTGAAAATCCACAGGACAAATCTGTGCAAAATAAAACTGTGCCTGTGTCGTTCCCATCTACTTTAGTTCAAATAAAATCTTCTGCAAGTGTTAAGCCAAAACCCATGCTAGTGCAAGATAAAACGGTAGTAGCAACTCGTTCCGGAAAAGTGTCAGTGAAACCTAAAAAGTTAGATTTGTAAAACGCTCACCAGTTTAACTTTCCCCTGTTGCCATTTGGGACGATTTTTCTCATCTTCATTCACTGACCAGTGAGTAGAATCCCTACAGAGTTGTTCTCATTTTCATCATAAAAATTAGAATTTCATACGTAAATAGCTTTGTGTAAAGTAACTAGTACGTATTATATATAAATATTAAAATATAAAGATATTTTTTGTTCTCCAAAGTGAATATAAATAGCATTTGCTGTTACGAAAATAAAACTCGGTTTTTGTGAGGTATTTAATATCAGTCTGAAATAGTTCCCATTTACGTATGCAGTGCATGTGCTTGGAATAATGTTAAACATAAAGGTTTGACATTCACATAAATTATTGCTTCCAAATTTCTCTTTCCATTATTTTTTAACCAATAGGAAGATTCCAGCTCAGCTCTCTACAATATGATTAAATAGTTCTATAAACTTTGTCGGAATCGTTGTCACTTACCCATTATAAATGTGTAAATGTCTAAGTATAAAAAAAATCAGATAAAGAAATTCGTTAAAATAATGTTTAAAAGCTTATTTACATGTAATTTTAAATTATCAATATGAAGTTTAATAATAATGACATACACGAGGGAAACAACAAAAAGTTGATAGTGAATTGCAAAATATTTTGAGCATAAGTAAAACCTTTGTATGGTTAATTATGTGAAGTTTAATTAAACTAATGATATTTGGGGATATATATTGATAAAACTAGAATGGATATTCATAAATGTAACTTTTGAATAGGTTATCATATTTTCGCTCACATATGTCCAGGTGAGATATCATATGGAGTTGTTTTTCTTAAAAGGGGAAGATGTTTATATGCGTAGGTTTATTGTTCATGCGTACACCTTTGCACTTCTACCATATCACGTGATCAGATTTGAATGATTTAGGGAGTTCTGAATAAAGTTACCAAACGAGTAAGACGTCTCTCTCTCTATCTGCTTTTACGAAGACATAACAGTAGTTTTATTTAACTTTCAAGTAAAATGCTAATTCTTGAAACAACGTCATTTATATGGCTTAATATTTTATAATAACATAACCAAGGTTTTAACAGGCCACATTAGAGTTCCTAACATACTCAGAAGAGAGTACACATGTTAATTACACATATCGTTCAACAGAAATTGCTTAAAACAAAACTAGTAACGATTAATGTAATATTATCGATAGTGTTACCACTATCCACCCTTGGTTATTGTTTACTGAATATGTTCTATCTGACCACGCCGAAAGAGATTTGTAGGACCAGTGATTCAGGTCAGTCGCAAATTTAATGCACTCAACGCCACAAACAGAAGAAATGGCAACAAACGCATACTCGTTTTGAGTGGTATCTAACTACTGCCAAAATAACTGATGATGAAGAAAAAGTAAACACCCTAGTGTACTGCATGGGTATCGAAGAGGAAGACATTTTAACCAGTTTTCAGTTACCCAGTGATGGGATGAAATCGTACCAGACAGATTTGAAATCCACTTCAGTGGGAAGAAAAACCTGGTGTTTGAACGTGTCAAATTTAGAAATCGTCAAGGTATTGATGAAACGGTAGACAACTTCGTAAAAGACTTGTGGATCCAGATTGAAAAGTGTAATTATAGCGTAATGAAAGACGAACTGTTACGTGACCGCACTGTTGCGAGATTCAGAGACAAAAAAATTATCAGAACAGTTGTAGAGTAAGAAAGATCTGAAACTTCAAGAAGCCATAGACAAGGCACGAACGCGAGAAACCATCCAAAGACAGTCTGCACACTTAAACACATTCAACCAAGCTCAATCCAACGTGGTGAGCAAACAACCATTCCATAGGGACTCAAAGACACAAAAACCAGTAAAAACCAATCATCAATGACGTGCAGCGCAAAGACGTCATCAACAACAACAACAATCGCCATGCCATTGGTGTGGTAAAAAAACAAACATTCCAAACAAGATTGTCCCGCAAAATATTCTACGTGCAGCTTCTGCAAGAAAAGGGGGAGCTTGGAGGTTGTCTGCAGAACCAAGCAAAAGAAACGCAATCACGAACTGAGGGATGAAGACCACTTTCAGGACATTGACCCAGTTTCATTCCATGCACAGGGCAGTGAAGAGCACTTCTTAGAGTTGTTCATATCAAGGAAAATGATAAGTTTATGCTAGATGTAACGGTAAATCAACATCCGGTTTTGTTCAAAATAGACACCGATAGGTAATCAGTTTTGATTTATATAATCGAGTAGCTAAACAGGTTCCCCTGGAATGCCAGAAAAGGTTCTGATAGGTGCAAATTCTGAGCCCTTACAATTACTTGGTCATTTCAATTCGCGATGTGCCACTAAATCCAACAAGGTTGCTCAGAAAAATTTTATTTCGTCAAACGTTTGGCCACACCCTTACTGGGCAAACCTGCAATCAGTTAATTGCAAATTGTTAGCATTGCGAGTACAATAACTTCATCTGATTTTAAACAAAATGTCCTGGAAAAGTTCCCAAAATTATTTCAGGCTTAGGGATGATAAAAGATTTCGAGTACAAAATACAAATCGAACCGGATGCGCAGCCATTTGCAATAAACACACCAAAAAGGGTTGCTCATCCATTGTTGTCCAAGGTTAAAATAGCGTTAGATGACATGGTACAGAAAGGGGTAAATGTGACGTCTCGAACCAAACGAGACTTCACCCTTTTGCGCTGGGATGGTGGTGGTTCCGAAACCAAAAACGGGAGAAGTATGCATTTGCGTCGATTTAACTCAACTAAACAAGTACGTAATACGTCCCAGATATCAACTTCCCACAGTTGAATCAACACTCGCTAAGTTACAGGAAGCCAAAATATGCACAAAACCTGACGCAAATAACTCCTTTTATCAGATCAAACTTGCTGAGGAATTGCAGGGTCTAAATCAATTCATCACACCATTTGGAAGATATTGCTTTTTACGCCTTCCATTTGGTATTTCGAGTGGGTCATAGGTATTCCAGGAGGTTATACACGATATTGTGGGACAACAACCACATGTCAATATTCAAATTGACGATATATTGGGGGGCAGCAAAGACATTGCGTCACACCAAAAAGCCCTATTTCCGGGTTTGGAGAAGTTACAAAATGCCGGAACCACTCTAAACCCAAGCACTGGTTCCAGTGGTATTTGCCAGATGACAGCAAGATAACGGCTATCACAAACATGCTTGTACCCACAAATATAACAGAGCTACGTCGTTTTTTTAGGAATGGCAAACCAGTTAGGTAAGTTTATCCCAGATCTCGCCAACATGACACAGCCATTCTGTGAACTCCTCAAAAAGGAAAATGATTGGTTATGGGATAAACAACAAATAGCTTTGGGGAAATTAAAGAAGAACTCAGTTCTCCAAATGCTCTGAAGACATACAGTGTCAAACACGAAACAAGAATTATGGCTGACGGCTCATCATCTGGGCTAGGTGCAGTCCTGCAAAAAGAGCCAACTACAGGTGAATTTAGATACGCAAGTAGAAGTCTAACAGACTGTGAGCGACGGTATGCACAAACTGAAAAAGAGGCTTTGGCCTGGGGTTGTGAAAAATTTGCTGAGTATGTCTTAGGCTTAGATTTCACGTTAGTCACTGACCATAAGCCGTTGGTGCACATACTTGCCAAAAAGAGGCTTGACGAAATACCCCCTAGGATAACTCGATTCAAAATCCGGCTCATGCGGTTCAGATTCAATAGGCAACATTTACCAGGTAAGAAAATGTACACTCCGAATACTCTGAGCCGGGCTCCATTGTCCACAACAGAAAAAGTCAAGGCGAATTTAGCTGAGGAAGCGGAAGCATTTGTCAAGCAGGTAATTGAAGTTCTTCCTATGACTGAAAGAAAGTTAGAACAAATTCGCAAACTTCGACATGAAGATGAAGTGTGCACGCGAATAATGTTGTACACCCAGGAAGGTTGGCCTGATAAAAGTCAAGTTCCAACTATTTTACTCCCTTATATGCAGTTTGCTGCGGAGTATTCTATTCAAGATGGCAGCAGAATCGTTATTCTGTCCTCAATGCGTCTTGAAATTCTAGATCGTATACACGACCTCCATCTTGGCATTACTAAATGCCGGGAAAGAGCAAGAACTTCAGTTTGGTGGGTTGGCCTATCAAAACAAATTGAAGACATAGTCAAAAATCGCCTGACCTGGATTAGGCAGCAGTCTAAAACTCTGGAGCCATTGCAACCATCCCCACTTCCATAAGACCTTGGCAGAAGGTAGCTTGCGATTTATGTGAGCTTCGAGGTAAGACCTACTTAGCAGTGGTAGATTACTATTCCAGGCATTTGAAAATTGCTCTACTTAAAAATGGTCAAAATGCAGGTGTTATAATAAACCACCTCAAATCGATTTTTGCCAGACATTTTAGTTTCCAACAATGGTGGACAACTACAGAACAGTGGAATGACGAAAGTCAGCATGGAGTACAATGTTCTCCATTTAACATCTTCACCAACTCACGCGAGCGAAACTGGGTGTGCCGAAATAGCGGGAAAACATTAAAAAACTCATGAAGAAAAATAACGATCCTTACATAGCACTTCTCAATTATAGGTCAACTCCCATCCATAACGGATATAGCCCTGCTTAACTTTTATTTGGCAGACGGCTGAGAACAACATTACCAGCAGCCTCACACCTATTGACACCCCGTTGGCAGCCGCAGGACATGCGCACAAAAATAGAAGTTTACAAGCAGAACATGAAATTTTATCATGAAAGAAAACACACTGCTAGACCCCTCTCACAGCTCATACCAGGTCAACCGGTACGTATTGAGATAACGGAAAGGAGGGGTAATCTCAGAACAGCTTCCAGGGAATCAAAGATCTTATAAGGTAAAGGTCAGTTGCCCATCTCCACTTAGGGACACCTTTCGTAGAAATCGAAACGCATTAATTGCCCTTCCTCTTCTCAATCAAAATATATAAAAAACTTCGGCTCATAAAGCACAAAATCAGACCAGTCCGTGTAAGAGCTCAGATAGTTCTCAGGTTAATCAAAACTAGTAAACAAATTTTGGACTACGGAATGGATTCTGGAAAAAACGGTTTGATGTTAATCGCTCGCGTAAATAATTCTCTTAGTCAGCGATTGATATCCAGTTCGCACATAGGTATTTTGTTTATTATTTTTTTGCTAATCTAGTGTTTTAAAACAAGTTATTTCATATTGTATATATTGTTTTATCTATTGTCGCCCATTAAGTAGACTCGTCACACAACCGACACCGGAAGTAAAAAAAAGGAGATGAGTCAGAATTGAGAATAGTATTTTCCCATGCTTATGCTTCTTAATGCTCTTTCTACTATTATGTTTTTTATCTTTTAACAGAAATGTACTTTACTTGTTTTTTCGCAAGAAGTAAACATTCAGCAACAGTTCAGTCATTTTTTACTTATTTATCGCTCTCAGCGGAAATTATTAATTGTGTAAAATTAAAAAAAGTAACATGCTTTAAAAGTACTGGAAGTTAAATAAGTATTCTTCGCATGAAATAAAGTAGTGTATTGTTTCAGTAAAGCAGTATCTAATGCTTTTTTGCTTAGGAAAAGGAGACGTAATATTATTGATAGTGTTACAACTATCCACCCTTGGATATTGTTTACTGAATCTGTTCATGTGACCATGTGACGTAATAACCAAGATGGCTTGGATGTAAATAAAGATTTGAACATAAATACAGTCGCATCATTCCGTAACACAACAATTAAGGAGGGGAGCAACTTAGGCTATTGATTTTGAGGTGGTGGAGTAAATGGACAATTACTAAATCGTTGTTCAGTTGCGGATTTATGTACTTTTTGCTACATTAAATTTTAACTTAATTAGAATTCCTGCTTTCTGCAAAGAATTGTGCGAGGCGAATAGGGGTTTCGTTTCTACAACCAAGTTTCAGTAAGCGCTTTAATTAGGAATTTGGGTGAAAACGGTGCACAGGGCATAACAGAATTCTTCCTTGATCTCTGAACTTGCAGACAGGGTTGGAGCGTAAGCGTAGACAATGCTGAAGGATCCTACTTCAACGGTAAGACGAAGGAGTTAGCAAGAAGTGCCGGTTGGAATACCAATATTATGAAGCAGGTTGTTTTTACGTCGATGCCGTGGTTCGTCATAAGGCCTGATATACCACAAAGAGTTATTGGGGTTCTCGTAAAAAGCATTTTTCAACCACCTTCGTCTCCTGAAGAGTTGCAATGTTCACACCAAATTTGTGTAGCTGCTCTGCAAATGATAGTCGTTTTCCTCACATCATGGGTTTTTCCGAATCAATGTTTGGATCCGGACACACTGTCCCAACATTTCAAATGCATATGCGTAGTATTGTTTTTTCCTTGGCTATGATAATGACGATCTACTTGTCGCAATGAGATACCTTGAGCTACAAGAACCGTACGAATGGGTCGTATCGGATAGGTACTTTACTGGTTGGGGACTGCCCAACTAAAGGTGGATGGTAACGGTAATGTGAAATGCCAAGATCTCTCAAACCGTCGGAGGTAACCTGTGGCGATCTAGCCATACGTCAATTGAGCAGGACTTACAAACTGTAAATGCGTCCTCTGGTGTTGCATCCGAATTGATGTTAGCGGCAAAGTTTCTTTTTGCAGGGTTTTGCTCCCTTAGCTACTCCCATGAATAAGTACTCGTGTATAAATAGGGCTATGTATCCATTAGTTTTGCAACAGATGTCCAGAGCGTGTTCATGAGCATATATGCCTGCAGGGTGTACCCCGTACCGCATCTGTTAACCCGCCCAAGCTAAGCTTGAACTTAATTAACGTGATGACCAAGGGGCACCGTGGGTAGATGAGGATGGCCGTTGCAGCATATACTGGCAAACTCCATTTTCATTTTTTAGCTCCAGAGAGTTGGACTCAGCCTGGATAGAATAGTTAGTATGCGCCCCAAAACAAGAGTAACATCCAAGCAAGCTAAAACTACAACTAAGCACTACACACTAAACTGATGCGTTATTTAAACTTTTAAAACATACGAGTTTCCGATTTATCAGCAAGATACCCATAGTACAGCTCCAATGCAATGTACAACCTAAAACAATGTGATAAATTTAAAAAATACAATGCTGCACATCTGCGATATATAATTTTACTCTGTATAGTTTCAAAAAGCTGGGTCTTAGTTTCTGAAAACATGTCAGGACAAAACCTCGAGTCTGGATGCTAAGAATGCAAATTTCATGCAAAATGTGCCAATTTTTGGCAAAGAGCCGAACCACTTCAGCGTCAGTGTCACAGGCAATATTCCAAGTTCAGCCAAAACCTCGACTACACACGGTCACCAAAATTTTAGCAGATCTGTATAGACACTCAAACCAAGTGTCTTCAAGATCCGTTCACTTTTTTTGGAATAGTGCTCACAAGAAAAACATGACACAGAAAACTTTATACAAAATATTAGCTTGCCATGGAAATATATGCCTCCACGGTTTAATTATAAAAAAATTAGGTTAATTATATAAACGTATTATTATTATTATCAATATCATTATTATTATTATTACTGTTATTATTAAGGAATGATGATCCTGAGCGTTCTTACATTCCATGAGCCAAATGTAACTGGGAGATTCTTAGCACTCTCTCTCTCTCTCTCTCGAGCGCCCGGGACTGCGGGCGGTTGTCTTTGTTGTGCTGTCATGGAATTGTGGTAAGGTTTTGTTACTTGGGCACTTGCTTAAAGACTTCCCAAGCGCAGTGGCATTGCGCATGCCTGTCCCGAAGTTTTTCGTCGGTATAAGTTGGTGCAGGTATACGCGTCCGTGCTCTCCGGGTAATCAGAGTGTCACTGCTGCCTGACACTCCGCCTCTCTCTAAGGTTTGGTCTGCCCGTCAAAGCAGTTGCCCGGGGTGTGGCCGGATGTCCTCAATCCTTATTGAGCCACTTGGCGAGAAGTAGGTGGACCAGTCCAGGTTAGGTCCACCCCAGCTGAGGGTGTGGACCAGCTGTTAGTAACTACCTTGCACTACTTCTACAGAGAAGCTGGGGGTGTTAAGCAACTACATCAACGACACAGCAAAGTATGACACGCTACTATACACAAAGGTACTACCACTACACCTTACACCCCAACTACACACTACACCCTACACCCTATAGTCAGGATCATCGAAGCTCTGTACGAGGAAACAGAATGTGCGGTAGTTATTGATGGTCAATTCACTGACTAGTTTGCAGTAAAGATCGGACTACGACAGGGACGCCTCTTGTCCCTTACACTCTTCAACATCTTTTTGGAATTTGTGATGAAGGAACTAAAAGACCTGAATACATCCCTACAGTTGAGTGACAACCTATCATCAGACACCAGATACGCAGATGACACAACACTACTCTCCGCAGTATTTGACAAATTAAAATTATCGACCGCCCAGCTTGAATCAGCATGCCAAAAATGGGGCATGAAAATAAATGACGCTAATGTAAGATTATCTCGCCTGCGAGTGATGGCATCATGATAGACGGTAAAGAAGTGGAGAAGGTTCAGGAATTTATCTTCTTAGGCAGTGTAGTACCAGGATGCTCAGCGCCAAACAAAGAATCGCGGATGCCTCGTCAGCCTTCGGCCGACTGACAAAAACCATATGGAACAAGCGGGCTATAGGTAGCGCGCTCAAAACCCGCTTATACAAGGCCCTAATACTACCGACACGCGCAGAATATAAGCCCTCGAAATGAGATGTCTGAGGGCAATACCTGGAATATCCCTAAGCGACCGCTATACGAACGAGAGAATCCGAAAGACACTCCAGATTACTGAAACAATATTAGACGTAATCAAGAAGAAACGACTCCGCTGGTTCGGCCACGTCACAAGGAAGCCTTTCGAACACATGGTGTAGCAAGCATACAAAAAAAGACTTCAAGAACCCAAGACCCAGTGGAAGACTGCCAAAGAAGTGGATACACCAGATTCGCGAAGACACCGACCTCCCAGTAGCCACCGTAGAAAGAAGTGCATCAGACCGCGTAGCTTGCAGGCAACGTGCCCTAAGCACTTAAATAACTAACTAACTAACTAACTAACTATTAAGGAACATTAATTAAAGCTATTTAGCTTGCCATGGAAATAAAATCCAGACATATGTCTCCACGGTCTAATTCTAAAAAATGGGTTATTTTTAAACATATTATTATTATTATTAAGGAATATTAATGAAAGCAATTTTGCACTTAAAAAGTCACACGTACAAGTACAATTAAAACACGCTAAAGTGTGAATTTTATAATGCCATAGCTTCGTGACAAAATATCAAAGCAATAAAGTTTCTTTTGTTTATGACAACAGTCATCGTTTTGAAATGAAAAATCATTAGTATTAAAAAAAGTAATAAAATAAAATGTTCTTGTTCAATGATGTTCTATTTTTTTGTTATTCCATGATCCTTAGCTAATCGCTAATATATATATATTAGCGATTCAAAGGGCATCAAAATGTTACCGTCAATCGAAATAAAGCCTAATTATTGCCATTTTATATCAGCACGGCGTCCACCAACATAATGTCAAAGAAATAAAATCACCTACGTATTGAAAAGACAGCAATAAAAATAAATGTTAACAATTCTTAAATATTTTATAAAAGGCGCTGTTGATGTTCAGCATCATTGGAATTATTTCAGAGCACAAACGCATAGCAGTGAAAAAGCCATGCTGAAGGAACTGATATTACTGTCTTTTGTCGCAGTTGTGTTTTACACAACTGGAACACAAGCTGGGGACTACAAGTATTCTATTGCTTATAACCCAAAAGGCTACGCAAGTAAGTAACTTTCATTAGATCTTGGTATTTACAACGATATTTTATCATTTTTTGGATTTTATAACCATCGTATTAAATACTTCAATATAGCCTTGAATGCGTTTTTTTATCCGCGATACACAAGAGCTCTTCAGAGGATATCCCACTAACCATACAACAAATAAACTGTTATATAGTTATCAGGCCTACTGAATGCGCACATTCAAAAAGAAAAGATTCAAGTAATTTAAATTGTTGTTATTGTAAGAAGAAATTTTAGGTTTTATTGTTGTTTTATTTGTTTACGACAGTAGAATTTGATTGTTTTTTAAGTATTACAGCCTGCTGTTTCCATGGTAATATTGGCGCAGGAATGATTATACGAGTATTTAAAACAATATGCACTTGGTGTAGATTTTTTAAGAGCGGAGGAGGGGGGGGGGGGGTACCCATCAAGCTCTTAAATGATGAGAAAGTACAACTGGGATATTGTTCCTGAAAGACTTCAGAAAAATGCAATATAACCACGATTGCTTCTATCTAATTGTGATTTTAACGGGCGATTAATCGCAGATGAAAGGCATGGAAAATGTTGCATATCCAACTTATCTCACACGATGAGCTATATTTAAAATAAAGGACCAAAAGGAACCATTGAATGGAGGTCGTATGCCAGTATGCTATCAATAATTTTAGTTACTTTTATTTCACTGAAAAAACCCATCGAACAACTTAGGCACTCTTACTATTATTTCTTTTTTCCTTTTTTTCTTTTTTGCAATAAGCAATTTCATTTTAGTAGCTAAAATATTGGTGTATAAGTAGTAGACCGCATATACAACCAGGGTTAGAGTTATTTATTTTTTTTTTTTTGCAAAATGAACTGCAAACTAGTGCAGCGGACGCTTATTACATTTTAACGACGCTGAATAGATACAAGTTTGATGTACTCCTGTGTTATGTTTTATTTTGGCGTTAAAATAATTTCAATACGGAATCTTGTCTTAATAACAAGGAAATACTTTTTGGATACTTCAGCATATTCATAATTTTGAGAATAATACAGTCGAATATTCGAAAAATAGTCCTTTTTACTTAATATTCCAAAAACTTTGTTTTAGAATCTTTATCTAAGGACATGTTTTTGTGTTTATTTATTTTAAGACAGTGTTTATTTGAGTGATCAAAATCACTTGCAACTGCGTAGATGTACGACATGCCTGAGAAAACTGGGTCCTTATTTTCGCTTTAGAGTTTATATTGCGAACAGATGTATCACTCTTTTCATAAACATTAAAAAACTTTCAGTCATTGAAAACAATGAGCAGTTTCATTTTAGTAGCTAAAATATTGGTGTATAAGTAGTAGACCGCATATACAACCAGGTTTAGAGTTTTTTTTTTTTTTTGCAAAATGAACTGCAAACTAGTGGAGCAGACGCTTATTACATTTTAACGACGCTGAATAGATACAAGTTTGATGTACTCCTGTGTTATGTTTTATTTTGGCGTTAAAATAATTTCAATACGGAATCTTGTCTTAATAACAAGGAAATACTTTTTGGATACTTCAGCATATTCATAATTTTGAGAATAATACAGTCGAATATTCGAAAAATAGTCCTTTTTACTTAATATTCCAAAAACTTTGTTTTAGAATCTTTATCTAATGACATGTTTTTTTTTGTGTTTATATATTTTAAGACAGTGTTTATTTGAGTGATCAAAATCACTTGCAACTGCGTAGATGTACGACATGCCTGAGAAAACTGGGTCCTTATTTTCGCTTTAGAGTTTATATTGCGAACAGATGTATCACTCTTTTCATAAATATTAAAAAACTTTCAGTCATTGAAAACAACTTTTTGAATTCTAACTAATAATTTGTAATATATTTTTAAAGGCTACAAGTGCCCAAAGAATTACAGACGCACTGATCTTGACTTCAAAAATCGAGCACACTGGACATTGATGCGATATGGAACAAAAGACAACCCAGCATGCGCCATAAGAAATACAAAAGCGAAGTGTTTCTCGAAGGATGGACATAAAAAGAACTGGGTCACTTTTACCCATGGATATGGAGAATTTCACATCAGCAAACATGAACACTTTAGTGACATGGATAGTTCTTCTCGTTATTACCCAAAATATTCCTTTCACAAAGGTAGCAAGAAATGGTATGGCGATAAAAAGCATCTCGGTTATAAAAAAGGGCGATATTATGGAAGTTCATACAGATCCGCACCATCGTCACGCCGCTATAGTTCAACTGGTATTTTCAACAAACCAGGCCACTCGTCTTATTCTCGCACCTCTTCTATGGGTTATAAAAAAGGATATCCACATTCTTCATACAGTTCTTATGGTAAACACAAGAAAGGAGGCAAAGGCAAGAAATACACGAAAAAGGGCAAAGGCAAGAAACACAAGAAAAGGGGCAAAGGCAAGAAATACAAGAAAGGGGGCAAAGGCAAGAATTATAATAAGAAAGGAAAAGGAAAGAAAGGCAACTACTACAAGAAACATGGAAGTTACAAGTATCCAAGTTCTCGCAAAAGTTCGTATCGTAGCTCTTATGGCGGATGGGGCAGCAGCTATAACCCAAGCTCTTATAGAAGTTACGCGGGCTATGGCAGTGGTCCATCTTCTGGTGGCTATGGTCACTCTGACAAGTATCCAAATTCGTATTCAAGCCCACGTGGTAGTTCATACGGTGGTCACAGCCGCTACATATCTGGATCCTACCCACATGGCAGTTCCAAAAAAGGCTATAAATACCCTGGATCATCATATCCACCGTCACATGGCTCATCGGGCAGGTCTTCGCGGTCCTATTCTAACACCGCAGTGCCAGTCACCTTTGCGGTCCGTGCACTGTACTTCAAAGTCAGAGGGATGACGGCTATTGAAATTAAATTCCATGGACCAATTTCTAAAACGGTTAGTTTAATTTAATCAATTTATCTTTCAGTCATCAAATGATATTCTTCGCTTACATTATGCTAGATTTAGTCAATTTCCTCTGAGACATATTTCAAATAACGACAAGTACAAGGACTGGCACTCTCAGTGAAAAGATTTTTTATGGGTTAACGATCACTTGATACATATCATAACGTTTTGATACAGATCACAGCGTTATACACCCAAATAAGATGATTATTATTTTATATGTAAGAGCAGTAATTGCCAAACCATTCAGATAAGATGATTATTCCTTTATCTGTACACAGTAGTAATTGCTAACCATGTATCATAACTTTTTTAGTGCGGAAGGTAAAGTGTTTTAACAATTATTAAGCAAGTCTAAAGAGGATTTCCTATTAGGTGTTGATTCACTTATTGATTATTCTAGATAAATATAAAAAAAGGCAAGGAGCTTGACCCTAGGAAGAAAACGTGGATCTGCATCCAGTTTGAAACTTTCCCAGTCTTCAGAGAAATTTGGTTTAACTTCAAGTTTGGTTCACACCAGAAGGCTAAATTCTGGGACCTGTATTTGTTCTCCTGTTGCGAAAATTTGAAGGACAAAATCAACTTTGTAAGTACACAATATGTAATGATGCCTTATTCATATTGGTTGCATTTGTTTAGGCCATGAAAATATCAGCACCACTTAATTTTTATTTCAAGAATACACTATTTTAAACATCATATTCATAAGTAAATATTCTTTTCACAATCAAAATTTATCGATTGCTGATCAATTGTATCAACTGTTGATTGTTTCAGGATTAAAAGGCGTATCCATTGCGACCGCACTACGACATAGAATCAGAGCGCTCTAAATAAACAAGTAAAATATTTCTGCTCAGAGAAAAATAAACATAATGTTCGTTTTTAATAAATGTCTTTATGTTCAAAAATTAACCTTTTTCTCCCCCAACTTCTCTTCTATGAAGTAAGTATAATTCTAGTAGGCGTTAAACTTATAAAACTAGCCTATAACGTGATCACATAGGACTACACATATATTCATAGAACTTAACCCTTTAATCACAATACGTTTGTTTGGTATTTACTCTCCCCTTCATGGTACGCAAACCGAGTTACTAAAATAGACACAGAAATATACGTCAGCAGTAAAGTCAGAATTTCCGAAAACCTCATTAGTTATGCCGGGAAACAGCCTGTCGTTATACAATTTCATTGACATTTAGCCGATATTTTGATTCAGCATGGTGTGCTGTTACATGACTTGTGAAAAATGCTGTAATCTGATTGGTTGATTCCCAAGTCAATGAGATAAAATGTTTACTGGAATGAAAACAAGTGGGTCAGTGAAACTGACTATGTCCCCCGCCGTACAATCCCAGTATTTGATTTTGTTAGGTTGGACTACAACCCTTCGTATCATATTCGTGAATTTTAAAATTCCAGCCGGGCCAATGTCCTTGGGCCAACATGGCTCATTTACAATACCAATTCTTGTTACCACTCTTCTTGTTCTATGTGTATAACATTTTGCCAATTGTTTCAAAAAATGTAGGCTTGAGTGTGTTAGTAAACTCATTCCAGTATGTAAGGGTTGTGAAAATTTCTGAAGTTCAGCTTGGCCAATGTCCTTGGGCCAACAGGGCTCATTTACAATACCGACCTTTGATGGTTCCAATACTTCCTATATCTAAAAGATTTCAACAATCGATCCAGAATTGTAGGCTTGAGTGTGTTAACAAACTCATTCAACTGAGTAAAGATTGGGAAAATTTGTGAAGTTCAGCTGGGCCAATGTCCTTGGGCCGATAGGGCTCATTTATAATACCAATCCTTGTTCGTTCCAGTACTAACCATAGATACAATATCTTAACAATCGGTGGAAAAATGTAGGCTTGAGTGTGTTAACAAACTCATTCGACTGAGTAAGGATTGGGAAAATTTGTGAAGTTCAGCTGGGCCAATGTCCTTGGGCCGACATGGCTCATTTACAATACCGATCCTTGTTCGTTCCAGTACTACCCATATATACAATATCGTAACAATCGGTGGAAAAATGTAGGCTTGAGTGTGTTAACAAAAAAGGTGTCGACAGACGGACAGACGGACGGACGGACGGACAGACAAACCCGAAAACTAGTCCCCCGGCGGGGGACTAAAAATGATAGGTTGCAGTCATTTGTAATTAAAACACCAATTAAGTCATGTAACATACCATATTGACTTAGTTCGAGTCAACTTGAAGGTAATATTGACCGGATGCAAAATTTTGAGCTGAATGTCAACTTTTTCTTCATATTGTATTCATAAGACTGTTGATTTGAAATAAGTCAATAGCCACTAATTGTTGATCAGTAAGAGAATGCTGATCTAAAGATGAACATTTCTGAAACTGGTAAATAGTTCGTTCAGTAAGTCAAAACCGTGTAATTGTTGATCAGTAAGAGAATGCTGACCTTAAGATGAACATTTTCGAAACTGGTAAATAGTGCGCTGAATAAGTCGATACATGTTTCGTAAGCTTACTGTCGTTTTGGTTACAAACAACTAATTTACATTTCGACTTTTGCGCTCCGGTCAACATTAAAAAGCAATTGATTGAAAATCGGTCAATTCATTACGACAGAAAGAAATAAAGCTCTGTTTCTCATTGCAATTTTAAACAATGGCCCGGCCTGTGTTTCTGGTAGGAAAATGTGAGAAATGCACAATTTTTAGCCTAAAATAAAAGAATACTCTGAATCCTCTGGAAGAATATCTTATTACCTTTTCTGCCTTTCCGATATTTTTTACTTGTAAATTTTACCCACCTGTCGAACAGATCGATTTCCTTATTAGGTCTGGTTGAATTTGTTTTTCGATTTTAGTGATCAGACCGGAACATGAGATAGGTTATATTTTTTTACTCTCTGAAGGTTATTGAAGGAAGATGCCTTGTGGATGGAGGCTTCTTTTAGTCTTCTTTGATTATATCTTGCTGATGACCATCCCAGCACTCGGTCTGACTGTCGCATGACGCATACATCAATGACGTCATCGATCCGTCCATGGCGTAGAGAAGCAGGGTATGCGTGTGTCCGTTCGCTTGTGACGTGGTCACGGTGACGTTCTCGCCACTGCTAAGAGCGCTGGCCTCGCTGTCGCTGAGCGTGAATTGGTGCACGTGATTTCCATACAGCGCGTCGGAAGCCGTGGTGCGGTAGTTGAAGGTCGGTGGCTCTGTGACGCTGCCCGAGTTCCCGTCCCCGGCCTCGCATTGGCATTCCACGGGGTCATAGATCATGTATTTTAGTGTGTTTGGATTCATCACTAGTTCCTTCAAGGCTTCGACTTCTTTCATGGCTGGGTTGCCCTCGGCGTGTACGGGGGCGATAGGGAAACGCTGACGTAAAATACCAACTCCGGGGATTTCCGGGAAGAAGATGCGGTGACCACTGGCGACTACGAGCCTCTCAACGCCTTCCGGATCCAGCACGGATACGGCTCCCGGTGGAGTCGTGTCGGCGGGGTCTGGATCAACCTCTTCCACAGTGTTGTAGAATTCGATGGGCGTCTGGTAAAAGTTCTTGCCGTTTGTCCCGTTGTATGCTTTCCCAGGCTGCCCATTTCTTCCATCAGCGTTTACGGTTTTGAAGTCAGGATCGGACCAGTAATCTCCCTTGTACTGTAGGTTGTAAGGATTCCATGTACTTAGTGGAGTCAAGTAGATGATTTCCAGGGGGATTGCATACGACCATTTTTGCGTCACGGTATGGCAATTGGTTCCGTCGTCATCGCAAGATGTGAATGACATTCCGGCGATTTTTTCCTGAGTGTTTTGAGCAAAGTAGAGAAGTCTATCGGAGAAGCCTCGATACCGCTGCTGCGATCCCATGGCGTCCGCGTTAGCGGTGACATAAGCACGGTGGTAGTAAGCGGAATTGAGCGGTATGGTGTTGTCCTCCACGTGCATATAAAGCTCATCTCCAAGGCCTCTGTCCTCCAGATACTGGTTGTAGTTGTCCTTGCCCGGAATCTCGTACATCAGTGAATCGAGCAGGGAGTGGCGGTTGTTGCTGTCTGACGTGAACGGCTCGTCTTTGGTGTTGAGTGTGAAGCGAGCCAGTTTGTGATCCCGGTATTTGTCTTGGCCATTCTTGTAACGCATCCTCGCGGAGAGGTCATCGACGTACCGAAAGCGATCCAGCGGTAGATCTTTTGCCAGCGGATGGCAGAGTATATCATAGTTCCACTGTGCGTACACAGGGTATCCGTCCGCGGTCACGTTGATGATTATTCTGGGCAGGTAGGCAAGATTTTCATCGGGATCTTTTGATCCCGTGTAAGAGAGAAATCTTATCTTTTCCTCAAGTTCGTACCAGCTATTCGCATCAATGTAATGCCTATCACTTTCAAAAGATTCGTCCAGTTCCTCTTCTGGGATCGTCCACATTCCTTCTAAGTAGCATAAAACTGGCTTCATGAATCTTGTGTAATTGTACTGTTTGGGATTCTGATCACGCCACGCCTGAAAAAAATTACGCATCATTGCTGCCTGTCCCTCGATGGTTGTTTCCTGATTCACATACCACGGGACGCTTGGAAAGGGCAAGTCAGAAGTCGCTTGGTAGGTGTTGTCTGTCAAATGGGCTTGTCTCAAAGCATAGTCGTTGTGGCGGGTGCGAAATTCGACACCATTCAGAACCGCCACCACTTCGCCCATTCCGATCGTACGGATATTGTTGGCGTGGTCGTGGTTGCTGGCTGACGCCCACCCGATATGGTTGTCCGAATGGTACGCTTTGGTCCCTTCCCTCACGTGTCGCAACTGTGAGAAAAAAAAAACATATAAAGAGGATATATTTAATTTTGGAAATCTCATGATGTCATAATACACCGATGATGAAGATAAGGTGAACCATTATTATTATGTGATAAGTGAATAAACTGGGAAATATAGACTTTTTCAAATCAGTTGTAGACTAAACACAGCACAAAACATCAATATATTTTACATTAAAATCTGCCTTTGTTATCAACTCAACGTGAGTGAACTACCTCTCATTACAGATCGATACTATTTCATTCAAATAAATCAATAATAAATAAACATAATAATAAATAAATCTCTAATTAGAAAACGCTACAATTTAATTCCGTCCTCTCTAGGCACCCCCTCAAATAAATAAATAATAAGTAAATAAATATAATAATAAAATAAACAAAAATAAATAGATAAAATTAAAAAAAAAAAAATAAATAAAATAATAAATAAATAACAGAAATAAAAATATATAAGTGTTTAAGTCTGGTCCAATGATACAAGGAATTTTGCTGCAATTACAACAACAGTACAAACGGTGCCCCAGCCTGTTCTGACAAAAACTTAGGGATTGACTTTTCTAAATAACATTAACATAAAACGCTGCTATTTAATTCTAGGCAATCTAGGCAATTCTAGGTAATGCCACTCCCCTCCCCCCCCCCCCCACCAAAAAAAAAAAATAACAAATAAAATAAATAAATAGAAATAAGAACTTTCCACTGGTGCGACAGAAAGGAAATTTCGCTGCATTATAACAACAGTATAAATATTGTACTCCACCCTGTTCTGGGAAAAACATGGGAATTTCACTTTTCTGAATGAAATATAGAACATTGCAGGACCCCCCTCCCTCCCACTCCCCCCCCCCCCCCCCCACCCCGCCACACCCTCCATTCCGGGCCTAATCATTTGAACAGCAAAATAAAACAAAAGATGTGAAGGAATGGGTCCAAATAAATTTCACTAAAAGAAGATTTTAAACAAAAAGCTTGTCTGGTTTTGTATGTTTATCCTCTCGATTCAACAGGGAAGGCCATATTCATACGCATTTCCTAAAGGAACACGTGGGGAAAATAAAGGAAAATGAAGAAACATTAAAACAAGAGTGAAAAAATCGATTAGGGGAATGAAAAACAAAGTTTTTTTCCTGACCATAACTACCTATCCCGTTTTCCTATTAGAAATAAAAATCGGAGAAATCATAGAACCTGTTTCAATCCAGAATCCCCTCCAGCTCGAACGCTTTCTTCTAGGTGAAGCTGGTGAAGAATTGATTGACGTGCCATTTGCCCAACTAGATTTCTCAGTGACTGGATGTCATCTTCTGACCTCTTTTCTCGCAGCAGTTTCTCCGCCCGCACTGGGTTCATGGCAGGAGAAGCCAAGCAGAGCTGTGTACTGACCGCAATGAACAGAGCTACGACCCGGTGATTCGCCATCTGAAAGCATAAACGAGCTGTGAATTTGCTGTTTTATTTCATGTTGCTTAAACGTCTAAAAGCATAAAACAGTGCTTCTACTTTTTTGTCGCAATAAGCAGGGCTGCGACCTGTAATTCCCACTTGACGTCCTCCGTCATGGTCAAGGTACAAAACCGGAAGTTGACCATTATCTCGAAAACGGTTAGAAAACTGAATTTGATTATTTGAGATTACATTATACTTACTTCGATGTCATGATAATAAGTCGGAAGCTGACAATTATGTGGAAAGACTGAAAATGTGTCTTTGACCAGATAGATTATACCATTGCAAGTGGGTGTCATTTCGCTACGTGTAGCGAAATTCGGTCTAGTTAAAGGATGTGAAAGTGTAAAATGAAGCCATGTCGTAACTGTCATAATAAGGACTGCAGTTTTGGCATCTTAAAGTGTACAGCTGAGGCGTATGGTCACTGCTAGTTTGGGCATTCAAAATGTTAACGGGGGAGTAAAGTCATAACTGCCATAACCGACGGTGCTATTACTTAAAGCAAAGCTGTCGGCATACAGCCATGGAAAACAGGTCATGATGTTACTCTTAGGGCTTTGGGAATGAAAAGTGCAACTGGAAGCTCCTCCGGCAATGAACGGAACTATGACTAGATCTTTAAGTATATGACTATGTAAAGCAGAGCTGTGATCATTTGTGTATAAGGAGGTTTATAAATGCTTCAGTTTACTGAAGAGACTGCTCACTATGGAAGGCTACCTACTTCAGTTAAAAATTTAATTTTGAATACCAAAAAATTAAATTTTGTTCATAACGAAGTATTCTGTTTTATTTGGCATGCACGTCGGCGAACTAATTTGATTTGTTATGTGTCGAACTCAATAAGCAATGGATCAAGGATGAAAAATGGGTGTGTTAGAGAACATTTAATTCTGTAGGAGTATCAGCTAGTATAAATGCTTTAATTTTAAGCACTAGGAGAGTTAGTGTAAGGGATTAAGGTAAGCTTTAGGGTCAGGTTTGGGTCAGTTTACCGAAAAATACAACTAGAGCGGCCAGTGCACACAAAACATAAGAGTGCAGGTTTATATTACACACTTTCAATCGACACCTACTTAGTTTCTTGTTTTTGTGAACATAAACAAATGTCTCCCCGACTAAACCCATGACCCCCCCCCCCCCCAACACTTAAAAAATTTTCATTTCTGCAAATATAACCTTCATTCATTGTAAAAAAACTCAAAATAAACCAAACAGATGGTGGTCACTGAAACAGATATAAATGAGCATCTTTTTTCATCGGAGTCTGGAAGGTGGTCGCTAAAACGGGTTTTACTGTAGGCCCCTCTTATCCAGATCTGAAGTTGGTCACTATAACAGTTTTACTGTACGTTACATTTTTATCCGGGTCTGGAAGGTGGTCAAGACAGGCAGGTTTTACCGTACGTCTTTTTACCTGAAAGTTGAAGGGGTCACGACAAACGGTTCTTACTTTACATCTTTTTATCCAGGTCTTGAAGGCGGTCGGGATTTTTTTTGCTAACCATCATCCTCCACACGCCCCTCCCCCCAGCTATTTACTGTAGGTCCGACTATAAACACAACTCTAACCCTTTTACCCAAGGCAACGGTAACGGTCTGTACCCTAAGTGTAGTTATAGCCATGATAGACTACCTTGTCTTCGCACATTCCCATCGGCCAAATACCACTAGGAAGGCATTCTTCATAACTGCGCATCAGATGACGCACCTCGGTGGGAGAAGGGGGAGGCATTTCGTTGGCAAAATGGTGAGCTACTCCTCATAACACAAGATATCGGACGACCCAATTTAATAGCGAAAAATGCTTCAGCAAACAATGCTAATCGATACAACATGGCTCCTATATATAGCACATCTTGGCAACCTAATCAACTATGCGGCGAAAAAAAAAAATCAATAGCTAGAGCTGCTTAGAGCTATAATACGACAATAGCATTCCATGACCTCGCAGATAACGACTCCATCATGCACCGCAACTGACACTGACCCCTGACTGAGTGACACGTTACGTAACAGCCATAGATGAGAAATGCACAAAAAGCTCAATTTCAGGCAATAACAAATAGCAATGAACCGACAATAATGCTGTTACTGTTTTGAAGCTTTCTAAAGAATGCAGGAACACTAGAGAATCTTCCGGAAAATCTTCCGAAATCCCCAGCGCAGTTAACACGCATGCATAGATAACAAAGCAGCCAAAAATGGGGAGGCTGGGGTGGGGGGGGGGTGTTGACGTTATGCACCTTTCTTGATTTTCTATACGAGTTTAATAATGTTTAACAAAACCGTGTGACTTATCCGAGGAATAACTACATCAAATTTAAAGTCGATCCGACTTTCCGATGTCGAGATATTTTTTTAAGAACAGATAACTTTTTATTTTTTTAAGAACAGATAACTTTTTACCCGTCAAAAGTTGAAACAGTCGTCTGACTGAACCAAGGAATATCCATATAAAATTTTAAGTCGATATGACTTTCCGTTATCGAGATATTACGCATAAAAGATCTGGTTCAAAATATACATATTTTACGCGATGACGTCATACGCCGCTTTCCTTCGTTCTACTTTAGAAAAATATTCAAATTTTCTTTCGGACCTACCAAGCAATAATCCGACCAAGTTTCAGCTTTCTCCGGCGTCCAGCAGCTGAGAAATTTCGCACACAAGATTTTTACGCAATGACGTCATACACCTGCCCTAATCACGTGACACGCCAAAAATTGATAGAACAGTCCGGCTGACCCAAGGAATATTCATATAAAATTTAAAGTCGATAGGACGTTCCGTTATCGAGATATTTTGCACACAAGACCTTGTTTATAATATATACATATTCTACGTGATGACGTCATACGCCGCACTCGTTCGTTCTACTCGCGATAAAATTCTATAGAGTCTTTCGGACCTATCAAGCAACAATCCCACCAAGTTTCAACTTTCTCCGATGTTCAGCAGCTGAGAAATTTGGCACATAAGATTTTTACGTAATGACGTCATACACTTGCCACAATCACGTGACATGCGTAAAAAGTTGACAGAACCGTCCGACTGACCCAAAGAATATATATATAAAATTTGAAGTCGATAGGACTTTCAGTTATCGAGATATTTTGCACACAAGACCTTGTTTATAATATATACATATTTTACGTGATGACGTCATACGCCGCATTCACTCCTTCTACTCGCGAAAAAAATACACAGGGTCTTTCGGACGATTCAAGCAACAATCCCACCAAGTTTCAACTTTCTCCGATGTTCAGCGGCTGAGAAATTTCGCACACAAGATTTTTACGTAATGACGTCATACGCCTGCCTTAATCACCTGACATGCGTCAAAAATTGACAAAACCCGCCGACTGACCCAAGGAATATTCAAAAACAATTTCAAGTCGATAGAACTTTCCGTTATCGAGATATTTTGCACACAAGATCTTGTTCAAAATATATACATATTTTACGTGATGACGTCATACGCCGCATTCGTTCCTTCTACTCGCGAAAAAAATCTACAGCGCTTTCGAACCAACCAAGCAACAATCCCACCAAGTTTCAACTTTCTCCGATGTTCAGCGGCTGAGAAATTTCGCACACAAGATTTTTACGTAATGACGTCATACGCCTGCCTTAATCCCCTGACATGAGCCAAAAATTGACAGAACCCGCCGACTGACCCAAGGAATACTGGTATAAAATTTGAAGTCGATAGAACGTTCCGTTATCGAGATATTTTGCACACAAGATCTTGTTCAAAATATATACATCTTTTACGTGATGACGTCATACGCCGCATTCGTTCCTTCTACTCGCGAAAAAAATCTACAGCGTCTTTCGGACCAACCAAGCAACAATCCCACCAAGTTTCAACTTTCTTCGATGTTCAGCGGCTGAGAAATTTCGCACAGAAGATTTTTACGTAATGACGTCATACGCTTGCCCTAATCACGTGACATGCGTCAAAAATTGATAGAACCGTCCGACCTTACCAAGGAATAATTCGATCAAGTTTGAAGCTGATTCGACGTTTCGTTCTCGAGATATCTTGCACACAACACTTTTTTCACAACAGACTGACACACACACACACACACACACACACACACACATATATACAGCTACGTCGGGAAACTAACGACGAATCGCGATTTCTTCTCCAACTCGCGAAATGTACGCCAAAAATCTAACTTCGTTATTAGGGACTTTTCAGACATAAGTTGTATATGAAAATCTCGGTAGATTTTTTTTACATTCAATTCCGAAAGCGAAAATATAGAAAAGACAACAGATTGAGAGAAATTTAACAAAGCATGAACACTGCGAAACGGAATATTTTGTTTACATAATTTGCATATTTTACACAATTTTTTGATATCTGCAACTATAAGTTTGCTGTGAAACGAGACTGTGTAAAAAATGTAAACAAACCGATTTTGTTTATAAACAAAGGCCACGTGCTTTCTGTAAAAGAGTATTAGGGAAACACTAAATAAAAGCCAAACAAGCGTAGAGTTTGTTTTCTTTTATTTACACCATAACCCCCTGTAATATTTATTTTCTTTCATTTCTATACATAAACTATTTAACATAAATTGAAGACTTACAAAATATTGAAGAGCAGTACAAAAGATATTCAAAAAGATGAATGTTGAAAAACATAGATTTATACTATACAGATGAAATTTTTAAAAACAAAATACAGATTTATACAGATGAATGTTTAAAAACAAAACTCTTTTAAAATAAAAATAAAATACAGAAAAAATAATAAAACAAAATCCCATACTGATATAACCGTGATGTGTAAATAACCAACTCTACCTCATTTTCAAGCTCAGTGTTATGTGCACTAGTTAAAATTTAATAATAGACCGAAAAAAACGTGAGACAATGAAATATAAACCACATAAAAGCTTCCTAAAGAAAACAAAATACACAGCTGAAACATTCAAACTAACATGCGAAATGTACGTACACAACCATGCACAAAATTTGCAACACAACTTGGGTGTACTACCCCATCTCGTGAGGTTCATAAATTTAAAGTCGGTGACTTCGTATGAGAAAAATGAACTGAAAATAACACAATTAAAACTTTCAAACTGACATGCGAAATGTACGTACAAAACCATGCGAAATGTGCGAACACCAAAATTTTTTAATCACGGAAACATCGGCAAATTTCCAAGTTCTGAGACCCTGTCACGTTTGCGAGTACGCCCTTCTCGCGACGTTCTTAAATTTAAAGTCGGTTACTTCGTATAAGAACAGTGAACTGCAAATAACAGGTAAAACTTTCGAACTGACAAGCGAAATGCACGTTTATACACAATCATGCGAAATGAACGTATAACAACCATGTATGTGACACGGTCTCAAACTTTTGAAAATTTTGCCGATATTTCTGTAAATAAGCACATTTTGGTGTTGGCACATTTTGCATGGTTGTGTACGTACTAAAGTCGGTGACTTCGTATAAGAAAAGCGAACTGCAAATAACACAATTAAAACTTTCAAACTGACATGCGAAATGTACGTACACAACCATGCGAAATGTGCCAACACCAAAATTTTCTTAATCACGGCAACATCGACAAAATTTCCAAGTTTTGAGGCTCTGTCACATACCTTTTGCTCGTACTACCCAATCTCGCAACGTTCATAAACTTTGAAATTGGTCACTCCGAACAGTGAACTTTCGAACTGACAAGCGAAATGTACGCTCATACACAACCATGCAAAATGTAGTGCAACCACGCGAAATCTACGACGCAAGTATTTGTTTTTTAAATACATCGGCAAACTTGACAGCTTTTGTGACCCTGTCACATGAAACTTGCCCGTACTATCCTCGCCACTTTCATAAATTTACAGTCAGTCACCTTATACGAGAAAAATCAAATGCAAATAACACACTGAAACTTGATACGCGAACGCACACAACCATGCGAAATGTACGAACCCAAACACTTCTTAATACCGCGGCAAATTTGGCAGGTTTTGAGACCCCGTTACATGAAAATTGCCCGTACTACCCAGCCCCGTGACGTTCATAAATTAAAAGTCGGTCACTTCGTATAAGAACAGGGAACTGATGGAAAAACTGTTACAAAGAAAACTCATCGCACTTGTGTAAACCAAAACAGAATCCCACAAACATGACATCACAGCAAAATGTCCCCAAAACAGTTTCTTTTTTTAAACGGATCTGAAGCTTCATCCGCCTTTTTATTTTTCTTGTAAAAATTTGAAAGGTATGCCCGCAACTGAACTTTTCTCCCTGTGTCCTAAAATATCACATGCGAAATGTACGTCCACAACCATGTATGTGACAGGGTCTCAAACTTCGAAAATTTTGCCGATGTTTCTGTGAATTAGAACATTTTGGTGTTCGCACATTTCGCATGGTTTTGAACGTACTTAATTCGGTCACTTGGTGTGAGAAAAATAGACTGCAAATAACGCAGTTAAAGCTTTCGAATTGACAAGCGAAATGTACGTACACAGCCATGCGCAATGTGCGAACACCAAAATTTTTTAATCACGGAAACATCGGCAAATTTCCAAGTTCTGAGACCCTGTCACGTTTGCGAGTACGCCCTTTTCGCGACGTTCATAAATTTAAAGTCGGTTACTTCGTATAAGAACAGTGAACTGCAAATAACAGGTAAAACTTTCGAACTGACAAACGAAATGCACGTTTATACACAATCATGCGAAATGAACGTATAACAACCATGTATGTGACACGGTCTCAAACTTTTGAAAATTTTGCCGATATTTCTGTAAATAAGCACATTTTGGTGTTGGCACATTTTGCATGGTTGTGTACGTACTAAAGTCGGTGACTTCGTATAAGAAAAGCGAACTGCAAATAACACAATTAAAACTTTCAAACTGACATGCGAAATGTACGTACACAACCATGCGAAATGTGCCAACACCAAAATTTTCTTAATCACGGCAACATCGACAAAATTTCCAAGTTTTGAGGCTCTGTCACATACCTTTTGCTCGTACTACCCAATCTCGCAACGTTCATAAACTTTGAAATTGGTCACTCCGAACAGTGAACTTTCGAACTGACAAGCGAAATGTACGCTCATACACAACCATGCAAAATGTAGTGCAACCACGCGAAATCTACGACGCAAGTATTTGTTTTTTAAATACATCGGCAAACTTGACAGCTTTTGTGACCCTGTCACATGAAACTTGCCCGTACTACCCATCATCGCCACTTTCATAAATTTACAGTCAGTCACCTTATACGAGAAAAATCAAATGCAAATAACACACTGAAACTTGATACGCGAACGCACACAACCATGCGAAATGTACGAACCCAAACACTTCTTAATACCGCGGCAAATTTGGCAGGTTTTGAGACCCCGTTACATGAAAATTGCCCGTACTACCCAGCCCCGTGACGTTCATAAATTAAAAGTCGGTCACTTCGTATAAGAAAAGCGAACTGCAAATAACACAATTAAAACTTTCAAACTGACATGCGAAATGTACGTACACAACCATGCGAAATGTGCCAACACCAAAATTTTGTTAATCACGGCAACATCGGCAAAATTTCCAAGTTTTGAGGCTCTGTCACATACCTTTTGCTCGTACTACCCAATCTTGCAACGTTCATAAACTTTGAAATTGGTCACTCCGAACAGTGCACTTTCGAACTGACAAGCGAAAAGTACGCTCATACACAACCATGCGAAATGTAGTGCAACCACGCGAAATCTACGACGCAAGTATTTGTTTTTTAAATACATCGGCAAACTTGACAGCTTTTGTGACCCTGTCACATGAAACTTGCCCGTACTACCCATCATCGCCACTTTCATAAATTTACAGTCAGTCACTTTATACGAGAAAAATCAAATGCAAATAACACACTGAAACTTGATACGCGAACGCACATAACCATGCGAAATGTACGAACCCAAACACTTCTTAATACCGCGGCAAATTTGGCAGGTTTTGAGACCCCGTTACATGAAAATTGCCCGTACTACCCAGCCCCGTGACGTTCATAAATTAAAAGTCGGTCACTTCGTATAAGAACAGGGAACTGATGGAAAAACTGTTACAAAGAAAACTCATCGCACTTGTGTAAACCAAAACAGAATCCCACAAACATGACATCACAGCGAAATGTCCCCAAAACAGTTTCTTTTTTTAAACGGATCTGAAGCTTCATCCGCCTTTTTATTTTTCTTGTAAAAATTTGAAAGGTATGCCCGCAACTGAACTTTTCTCCCTGTGTCCTAAAATATCACATGCGAAATGTACGTCCACAACCATGTATGTGACAGGGTCTCAAACTTCGAAAATTTTGCCGATGTTTCTGTGAATTAGAACATTTTGGTGTTCGCACATTTCGCATGGTTTTGAACGTACTTAATTCGGTCACTTGGTGTGAGAAAAATAGACTGCAAATAACGCAGTTAAAGCTTTCGAATTGACAAGCGAAATGTACGTACACAGCCATGCGCAATGTGCGAACACCAAAATTTTTTAATCACGGAAACATCGGCAAATTTCCAAGTTCTGAGACCCTGTCACGTTTGCGAGTACGCCCTTTTCGCGACGTTCATAAATTTAAAGTCGGTTACTTCGTATAAGAACAGTGAACTGCAAATAACAGGTAAAACTTTCGAACTGACAAACGAAATGCACGTTTATACACAATCATGCGAAATGAACGTATAACAACCATGTATGTGACACGGTCTCAAACTTTTGAAAATTTTGCCGATATTTCTGTTAATAAGCACATTTTGGTGTTGGCACATTTTGTATGGTTGTGTACGTACTAAAGTCGGTGACTTCGTATAAGAAAAGCGAACTGCAAATAACACAATTAAAACTTTCAAACTGACATGCGAAATGTACGTACACAACCATGCGAAATGTGCCAACACCAAAATTTTCTTAATCACGGCAACATCGACAAAATTTCCAAGTTTTGAGGCTCTGTCACATACCTTTTGCTCGTACTACCCAATCTCGCAACGTTCATAAACTTTGAAATTGGTCACTCCGAACAGTGAACTTTCGAACTGACAAGCGAAATGTACGCTCATACACAACCATGCAAAATGTAGTGCAACCACGCGAAATCTACGACGCAAGTATTTGTTTTTTAAATACATCGGCAAACTTGACAGCTTTTGTGACCCTGTCACATGAAACTTGCCCGTACTACCCATCATCGCCACTTTCATAAATTTACAGTCAGTCACCTTATACGAGAAAAATCAAATGCAAATAACACACTGAAACTTGATACGCGAACGCACATAACCATGCGAAATGTACGAACCCAAACACTTCTTAATACCGCGGCAAATTTGGCAGGTTTTGAGACCCCGTTACATGAAAATTGCCCGTACTACCCAGCCCCGTGACGTTCATAAATTAAAAGTCGGTCACTTCGTATAAGAACAGTGAACTGCATGGAAAAACTGATACAAAGAAAACTCATCGCACTTGTGTAAACCAAAACAGAATCCCACAAACATGACATCACAGCGAAAACGTCCCCAAAACAGTTTCTTTTTTTTAAACGGATCTGAAGCTTCATCCGCCTTTTTATTTTTCTTGTAAAAATTTGAAAGGTATGCCCGCAACTGAACTTTGTCCCTGTGTCCTAAAATATCACATGCGAAATGTACGTCCACAACCATGTATGTGACAGGGTCTCAAACTTCGAAAATTTTGCCGATGTTTCTGTGAATTAGAACATTTTGGTGTTCGCACATTTCGCATGGTTTTGAACGTACTTAATTCGGTCACTTGGTGTGAGAAAAATAGACTGCAAATAACGCAGTTAAAGCTTTCGAATTGACAAGCGAAATGTACGTACACAGCCATGCGCAATGTGCGAACACCAAAATTTTTTAATCACGGAAACATCGGCAAATTTCCAAGTTCTGAGACCCTGTCACGTTTGCGAGTACGCCCTTTTCGCGACGTTCATAAATTTAAAGTCGGTTACTTCGTATAAGAACAGTGAACTGCAAATAACAGGTAAAACTTTCGAACTGACAAACGAAATGCACGTTTATACACAATCATGCGAAATGAACGTATAACAACCATGTATGTGACACGGTCTCAAACTTTTGAAAATTTTGCCGATATTTCTGTAAATAAGCACATTTTGGTGTTGGCACATTTTGCATGGTTGTGTACGTACTAAAGTCGGTGACTTCGTATAAGAAAAGCGAACTGCAAATAACACAATTAAAACTTTCAAACTGACATGCGAAATGTACGTACACAACCATGCGAAATGTGCCAACACCAAAATTTTCTTAATCACGGCAACATCGGCAAAATTTCCAAGTTTTGAGGCTCTGTCACATACCTTTTGCTCGTACTACCCAATCTTGCAACGTTCATAAACTTTGAAATTGGTCACTCCGAACAGTGCACTTTCGAACTGACAAGCGAAAAGTACGCTCATACACAACCATGCGAAATGTAGTGCAACCACGCGAAATCTACGACGCAAGTATTTGTTTTTTAAATACATCGGCAAACTTGACAGCTTTTGTGACCCTGTCACATGAAACTTGCCCGTACTACCCATCATCGCCACTTTCATAAATTTACAGTCAGTCACTTTATACGAGAAAAATCCAATGCAAATAACACACTGAAACTTGATACGCGCACGCACATAACCATGCGAAATGTACGAACCCAAACACTTCTTAATACCGCGGCAAATTTGGCAGGTTTTGAGACCCCATTACATGAAAATTGCCCGTACTACCCAGCCCCGTGACGTTCATAAATTAAAAGTCGGTCACTTCGTATAAGAACAGTGAACTGCATGGAAAAACTGATACAAAGAAAACTCATCGCACTTGTGTAAACCAAAACAGAATCCCACAAACATGACATCACAGCGAAAACGTCCCCAAAACAGTTTCTTTTTTTAAACGGATCTGAAGCTTCATCCGCCTTTTTATTTTTCTTGTAAAAATTTGAAAGGTATGCCCGCAACTGAACTTTGTCCCTGTGTCCTAAAATATCACATGCGAAATGTACGTCCACAACCATGTATGTGACAGGGTCTCAAACTTCGAAAATTTTGCCGATGTTTCTGTGAATTAGAACATTTTGGTGTTCGCACATTTCGCATGGTTTTGAACGTACTTAATTCGGTCACTTGGTGTGAGAAAAATAGACTGCAAATAACGCAGTTAAAGCTTTCGAATTGACAAGCGAAATGTACGTACACAGCCATGCGCAATGTGCGAACACCAAAATTTTTTAATCACGGAAACATCGGCAAATTTCCAAGTTCTGAGACCCTGTCACGTTTGCGAGTACGCCCTTTTCGCGACGTTCATAAATTTAAAGTCGGTTACTTCGTATAAGAACAGTGAACTGCAAACAACAGGTAAAACTTTCGAACTGACAAACGAAATGCACGTTTATACACAATCATGCGAAATGAACGTATAACAACCATGTATGTGACACGGTCTCAAACTTTTGAAAATTTTGCCGATATTTCTGTAAATAAGCACATTTTGGTGTTGGCACATTTTGTATGGTTGTGTACGTACTAAAGTCGGTGACTTCGTATAAGAAAAGCGAACTGCAAATAACACAATTAAAACTTTCAAACTGACATGCGAAATGTACGTACACAACCATGCGAAATGTGCCAACACCAAAATTTTCTTAATCACGGCAACATCGACAAAATTTCCAAGTTTTGAGGCTCTGTCACATACCTTTTGCTCGTACTACCCAATCTCGCAACGTTCATAAACTTTGAAATTGGTCACTCCGAACAGTGAACTTTCGAACTGACAAGCGAAATGTACGCTCATACACAACCATGCGAAATGTAGTGCAACCACGCGAAATCTACGACGCAAGTATTTGTTTTTTAAATACATCGGCAAACTTGACAGCTTTTGTGACCCTGTCACATGAAACTTGCCCGTACTACCCATCATCGCCACTTTCATAAATTTACAGTCAGTCACCTTATACGAGAAAAATCAAATGCAAATAACACACTGAAACTTGATACGCGAACGCACACAACCATGCGAAATGTACGAACTCAAACACTTCTTCTTCCCTTTTCACTGGTCTCTCACAAAGCTCTTTTGACGTGGTATCAACGCCTGTAATGACGCAATCGCTGTCCGAGCTACGTTCTTCGGATTGCGCCACCCCCTCCCCAACGGTGACTGTAACTTCTGTGTCACGGCTTCCGATTGCAGCAACGGGGACATTTTCTAAAAAAGTACAACACTGGTATTACAAACGCTAAATCACTGTGAATTCGTACGACAGAGACATTGACAACTTCACATCAAGTCAAAATAGCAACTACCTTTGATGAGAACATAAAGCGCCCAGGAATAACCTTCACATTTCAAAGCTGAACTGTACAAAACTCTTACAATCTTAGCAGTGGGCACCGATAAGCAGTCCGTTTCGCCGACAACCACAACGCACGAAAAGTTTTTTGAATTCTTTAAAACGTCAGCACCTGGTTGGCTTGACCAAATCTGCATTAGCGCTACATATATCACGATACTCCTCCCGACACATCTCAGCAACAATTCTTACCCTTTATAAATGCAAAAGCATCACTTACCCAGCAACTTCTCAGAAGATGCCCCTTCAACAGCCGATTCCGCATTCGCTGAGAGTTTTGTGTCTTTTTCGCCCTGCGATGAATGTGTGTGTGCAGCCCCCTCATCCCTTTTCACTGGTCTCTCACAAAGCTCTTTTGACGTGGTATCGGCGCCCGTAATGACGCAATCGCTGTCCGAACTACGTTCTTCGGTTTGCGCCACCCCCTCCCCAACGGTGACCGTAACTTCTGTGTCATGGCTTTCGATCGCTGCAACGGGGATATTGTGTGAAAATGTAAACCATTTAATCTGTGCAAGCGAAATGAACAGATGTTTTTAAAATTAATTTAAACTCTGTGGTTAATTTTCTTCTAGTGCCAATGTTTCATTGTAATGTAACAGCCGAGTCATAAACTATAACGTCCTTATTTCATCCTTGAACAATTTAAAGCTTAGCCGCACAGGACATGCACGTTCAAAATTGTGACAACAGTCCGTTTCGCTTCAGTCTTACAAGTTCCGGTTCAGTAAAATAACGAAACTGCCCTTCGGATCACACTCACACAAACAAAAAAAAATGTCGAATGAAACGAGAAATACGCGTCAAGCAAAATATATGTTGTTTATTCGTCCACTTGTAATTACCTGAAATCGGCGCAGGGATATTTTCCGCTGCTTTCTTAATCTGTCTACAGGCTTGGTTAACATCCGAACTGTCATAATTATCTTCAACCGGTCCCCTAACAATTTCACCCACAAAATGGGTCAATTGGCTCTGATCCCTGCCGCACACCCTCTTTGCGGCTTCTGCCCAGGCCTTGATGTAACCCTTAACGGGGTTTTTACACACCTCGTCTGCAGAAAAAAATGACGGAATGCTGAATCATTCCATATTTCACTCCATACAAGTTTATACGCACATAAATCATTCCCAAAAACCATGTGAAAACACACTGTGCGTAAAGGAAAACGATACCTTCTTATCATTCCAAGGCGTGAGCACAAAAATTACACGTACACAATGGTCATTTCAATTTCCCTTCCACGCAAGTTACAGACAGAACAGATACCGAAGAGAAAATCTAAAATAAATAGGCGGTATACGAATAAGTAAAATCTCGCATCTACAGTCCGTTTAGCAATGAGAGCGTGCAACTGGCAATAGAGGGATTCAGCACTTCATCTAAGATACTGAAAAAGACTAGTTCTTTTGGGTCTGATGCTTCCGGCTAGATAATCGAACCTGCAAACTTATGAAGCATTATCAGGCAAAACTCGCAAACGGAGATTAGCAAACCATAAAACGGCAAAACAGACATTTAACCCAATCACAGGGAATGAAAAAAATCGGTCATTTCTTAATAACATATTACCAATTCCTCTTTCTCCGGACTAAAAATGAAAGAATTTTTTTAAATCATGCATCACTCTCAGCTGCTGTAAGGACGTCACTTCTGTCCTTGTCAAGTTTTTATTTCAGTTATTACAGGAGCACAAAAAATGCTACAATACACTGGTCTTTCAACTCTACAAAAGTATAATTTCTGCGAATAGGACGTCATCATTCCACAAGAACATGCAAAAACAAAAGGGAATCTAAATCAACCTGGTTTTACAGGACGTCCACGACCTGGAAAGGAAAGAAATAGAAAAATGTTTAAGAACTTACGCAAAGTCAAAACCGCAAAATAAGACTTCTATACTTCCGTCAGGGTCCCGGCCTTCCACACGTACACGCCACCACTTCCTTCTATACACAACGTGAAGCACAACGTCACCTGTTCTGTAGCGCTGCAGATCAACGACCTGTTCTAGGACCTTGGTCTTTTTAATCCGTCCTTTTTTCCGCGGCATCTGTGAAAGCAATAAGAGAAATATCATTAGCTGAATATATTGGGAATTTGAATTAACGACAACACAATCCATAAATCTTAGCGAAACTAACCGACAAGTGACCGAATACATTTTGTGTAGCATTGTGATTTTCTATCTTTTTTTACTGCTGTGGCCATATCGGGGCACCCTGCCACATTATTCTGATATGAAGCATTCAAAATCTCTCTAACCGTTGTATGTGGAGTCCCTCACGGAGTAACAAGGAGGAATCCCAATCTTAGGTATGACCCGACAGCATAAGCTATAACTGCGCGAAATTGACCGATTTTTTTTACATTCTAAGATACCATCCATGCCGCTTTTTTTTCTATCATTTACATCCTAATCCCACCTGAATTCAGCCGAAACGCAAAAAAATTCCGCAAAAATCTAAGTGCGAATTGGCTTCTTCTTTTAAGCGTTCAAGGTGGAGGGGAGGGGGGGGGGTTTCAAAGCATCCGGACTGCGTTCAGGGCAGAGGTTTAAAATTGGCAAAAGTCTGTGCACGTATTAACAGGGATGGAAATTGGCGGGGGTCCGAGACCCTCCTTTTTGGCTACCCAGAGTCCGACTGAGCCGCAAAAAATCAGGTCTTCTTGCGCCCTATTTTATCTTAACACGGTTCGGATCCTGCCTAAATAGCTTTGGACCCTCCTTTTTCAAAGACACGGGTCCCAAGGACCCGGGCCTAAAAAAGTTAGTTTCCAGCAGTGGCTACTTACAAAAAATTGTACACCAAGAAATCCATGAACAGACAACATCGACAGCATTTTCAAGCGAAACTGAGCAACAATTTTCTGAGCGAACATTTCTCGACATTTAAATCCGTAAAATGACAAGGCATGCTAGCTCAAAAAAAATGCCGCCCTGACAATTAAGCCTGTATTTTTACAGCAGCATCTTACACATTCTTAAAAAAAAATGTCACAAATCACACCAAATACGCTAAACAAACATTTTCCCGTGATTCACAAAATAACCGCGCTTTTAACATGTGTGTATTTACCTTTCAGGCATATCCTCATTAACTTTTTATCCACTTTTAAGTTTTTCAAAAATTATCCACATGTAACCTGGACGCTTTCTGCATTGAAGTGATGCTACCAAGAACAAAGCCGCGCGCATACACCTCGTGACAGGTTAATTTGCATATACTGAGTCAAAAAAAAAAAAAAACATTCAAGTTCATGTACACAGTGTAGTGTTTCGCAGATAATTTCATTCCAAACCTTACCATATTTTTTTTATAAACTAACACAAGCTAAAAAATATCGCCAAACAAGCATTTTAATGGCAGAAAACCTTTACAAAATGACGGATTATTTCGCGCGTAAACAGTGACAAGGCAAGTCAATCATAAAAGTAGTGCTCACACAACAGCGCACAATAATATACAGTCAGCCTGTCATGAGCGTGGGAATCTCGAGCTTTTAGCCCGTTCACAGATCAAAGCAAATCTACTGTGACTTAGAGCTTCTGATACGTGTTTGAACTGGCTATTCCGCAGTGAAGGGGGGCGGGGGTGTGGATGGAGAGGGGGAGGATCTGGGAAGCATATATGGGAAGAAAAATATGACAGTTTTCGCGTGTAAATAGTAACAAGACAAGTCAATCATAAAAGTAGTGCTCACACAATTAAAACAGCGCACAATAATATAGTCAGCCTGTCATGAGCGTGGGAATCTCGAGCTTTTAGCCCGTTCACAGATCAAAGCAAATCTACTGTGACTTAGAGCTTCTGATACGTGTTTGCACTGGCTATTCCGCAGTGAAGGGGGCGGGGTGTGGATGGAGAGGGGGGGGATCTGGGAAGCATATATGGGAAGATAAATATGACAGTTTTCGCGTGTAAATAGTAACAAGGCAAGCCAACCATAAAAGTAGTGCTCAAACAAATAAAACAGCGCACAATAATACACAATCACACATATACAGGTATGTCGGGAAACAAACGAGGAATCGCGATTTCTTGTCCAACTCGCGAAATGTACGCCAAAAATCTGACTTCGTTATTAGGGACTTTTCAGACATAAGTTGTATATGAAAATCTCGGTAGATTTTTTTTACATTCAATTCCGAAAGCGAAAATATATAAAAGACACAGCCTATCACATGTGTGTGAGAATCTCTCGCTTTAGCCCGCTGACAGATGCAAGCAAATCAACTGCGAATAGCCGTTTCGGTGTGTTATCAATGTCAATTTCGCAGTTGGCGTGTACAAGAGAGGAGGAGGAAGGGTGAGGTGGATCTGGCCGGCAAAATTTCTTTTCACTTCCAGACTTTACCAGTGCATTTCGCTTTTTGGGGAAAGGGTGGGGTTTACCCCGAATGCCCCCAACCCCGTTGTTGCACCAATTTAACAGTACAAATACTACAATTTTTGGCTCGAAAAAAAAAGCCGTTTTGATGTGCCAAAACGTTAAGCCAGCGTGAAACGAATCGATTTCTCTCTCTCTCTCTCTCTCTCTCTCTTTTTTTTTTTTTTTTTTAACATAAAAAAGCATACTCAAGATTAAGGACAGTGAGATAGTGAAATTCAGTTAAAGCGATATTTTTTTTTAAAAAGGGAGGAGGAGGTTTGCACGTCATTGTCTCCCACTAGCTACACTAATAGAGCAATATATTTTTGAAGGATTGCGTCCTGCAATGAATAAAATAAGCCCATTTTAATGCGCAATTTCGCAGTGTTTGTGTATTAAGAGGGGGGAGGGAGTTCTCGTGTGCAAATATCTTACGCTTAACGGTGTTAAACATTTTTTTTATGACTAATAGGCTTTATCATTGCATTCTGCTCTTGGGACGGGGAGGGGAGGGGAGGGGGGGGGGGGTGGGCGGAGGGAGGAGTGGGGAAGGTCGCGCACCCTCCCTATTTGCGCTAATACAAAAATGCACTTTTGAAGTATTAGTTTCAGTCAAAGTGAAATAAGTCGAATTTAAAAAAAAAAAAAAGACAGCACAATTAAGATTAAGGTCACCAAGCAGTAAAAAACGAAACCCAGTTTAAGCGATATTGACGGAAAGACTTAGTGTATATTAGACTTGTACGCACATGACACACGCTTGTACACCCCAGAAACATATAAAATGGCATCACTCAAGAACCTGCCTCTACACAGCGTAACCAAGCGAATTTGGGAGAATTTGGTGGCCACAGCACACTCAAGTTTAAGGGCATCAAATAATGAGAAACAAGTATTTGTGAAACACAAGCGGGCCCCAACCGCCCCCCCCCCCCCAAAAAAAAAAATCATAGGGGTATAAAGCGATGACGGACAGACGGACGGACACCCCAAACCTATAGGCCCCAATCCGAAGGGTTGGGGCATAATGAAAGCCAATTTCAGCGATATCCACAGAAAGAGTGGGTGTAAATAAAACATATGCAGACATGAAACACGCTTGCACACGCCAAGAAAAAAGTTTAAAATGAATGGTACTGAGAGTTTACAGTAACTGCACCTCACACGCGGCACGCATACATGTCGCTTGGGAAAGTTACATGAACAGACATGAAACTCAGAAAATGCAACATTTTTTCCGAGAAAAACGGACGAGGGGAGGAAGAGTTGCCCGTCATTGTATCCTCCTAGCTACACCAATGGAGCAAAACATTTTTGAAGGATTGCGTCCGTCAGTCAATAAAACAGACCGTTTTTAGTACGTTTATCAACTACCAATTTCGCAGTTGGCGTGCGCAAGAGAAGAGGGGAGGGGGGGAGGAGGCTCTGGTGAGAAAAATGTCTAGGTTTAACGGTGTTAATATACATTTTTTTCACTTCTAGACTTTACCAGTGCATTTCGCTTTTTGGGGAAAGGGTGGAGGGGTTTACCCCGAATGAACCCCAACCCCCTCCCACCCCGTTGTTGTGCCAATTTAACAGTACAAATACTGCAATTTTTGGCTCGAAAAAACAAGCCGTTTTGGTGTGTCAAAACGCAAAGTCAATGTGAAACGAATCGCTTTCTCTCTGTCTCCCCCTCTCTCTCTGCTTTTTTTAAAATAAAGCACACTCGAGATAAAGGACAGTGAGATAGTTAAACTAAGTTAAAGCGATATTAACAGATAGACTGGGGTAAATTTGACTTGAAACACAAGAATCAGGTTTGTAAACCCCCCACAGGAAGATACAAATGGCACAGAGTAATAACTGCATCTACTGGGCGAATCAAGTCGAATTTGAGAAAATGTTGCGAATACAGCACACTCAAGTTAACGCCAACAAGTAGTGAGATATGAAACTCAGTTAATGCGATATTTTTTATAAAGCTAGGGGGAGGGTTGCACGTCATTGTCCCCCACTAGCTATACTAATGGAGCAATATATTTTTGAAGTCCTGCAATGAGCAAAATAAACCGATTTTAATGCGTTTATCAACTATCAATTTCGCACTGGTTGTGTATTAGAGAGGGGGGGGGGGGGTTCGCCTGCAAAAATTTTAAGTTTAACGGTGTTAACATTACAGGAGGAGGGGGGGGGGGGAGTGGGGGTGGTGCAACCCTCTACTTGCGCTAATGCAACAATGCACTTTTGAAGTATTAGATTCAGTCGAAGTGAAATAAGCCGAATTTGAAAAAAAGACAGCACAATTAAGATTAAGGTCCCCAAGCAGTGAGAAACGAGACTCAGTTTAAGTGATATTGACGGAAAGACTGCGTGTATGTTAGACATGTACGCACATGACACACGCTTGTACACCCCAAAAATATCAATGGCACCACACGAGAACCTGCCTCTACACAGTGAAACCAGGCGAATTTGGAAGAATTTGGTGAACACAACACTCAAGTTTAAGGGCATCAAGTAATGAGAGATTAAGTCAATTTCAGCGATAACTACAGAAAAATTGAGTGTAAATAAGACATGTACGGACACGTAACACGCCTGTTCGCACAATAAAAAGTTATAAAGTGCACTGAGTTTACAGTGACTGCAATTCACACACAACACGCATACATGTGTCTTGCGAAACAGACCGGCTTATATAAAGAAACCGAGAATAATATGTCAAACAAATGACTTGGTTTAAAAAAAAACAAGAATGTACGAAGATAAACAAACTCTAACGATTGCTTAATAAAATATGTGACACTTTGCTTCAGTTAAGCAAAAATATGTACTTAAAAAAACGAAGTGGAAACTTTCTGATATTATCGTCCACTAACAAAAGGGGTGTTGCCTTGTTTACCCTCAACTTTAACTTTGATTTTTGAGATTTATAGGCTACAAACAAAACAATAAATAACTTTAAAACGTATTTGTGATATTATTCTTTTTGTTTTAAATACAATTATTTGGATAGGCCACCCCAAAATCTACTAAAATGTCGGCCAAAAAGTAGACAACCACCCGGGGCCGGGTCCATTCGAACACGTGGTCGCGCTCCCCTGACACATGTGCTAGCACCTGATTGGCTGAAATGTGATATAAAAATAGATTTCACACAGATCGAAAGATGTGTACGCCTTCTGATTGGCTCTCGTTCCACGTGCTTTTCTCACACAGAGTTCATGGTGGGTAGCCACCTATATGTTGGTGTGAGAACTATTTTACACAGCAAATTTGATGGTCTCTGTTAATTTCTGCGAAATAGGCATGTGGTCTCAGGTGAAAGAGCACGTCCTGTTTCGCAAAATGAACCCCTAACACAGATTTGCGAAACGGACGACCCGACCAAAATGCGAAACGGACCGAAATTCGGTCCGTTTCACTTTAACATTGCAACGTGATACACACCAATTCGTCTTGTTTCCCGACGAAGCCGCATCCACACGTACACACATACACACACACAGAACGTACAAACACTATATGTCTCCCCTTGGTCGGGGAGACATAATTATAATGGATTTATTATCTCATAATGCGCTTGAGACAATTGATAATTCCAAAAAACAAACATTTTGATGATTTTAAAGTATAGCTGAACGTTTTAATTGGTCATTTCATTTCGTCTTTTGGTTAACGAAGACATCACTTTATAGCAGACAAAAATCTACAATTTACAGAAACGACAGGCATCAATAGATATTGTTGTGTATGTTCGCGATGCTAGGACCGGCTTTGCACAGTTCTGGGAATACATTTTAAAATTACGGACTTCAGCATCGTTCCTTTGATTACCCCACTTGGATTGGAATGTTAGCCAGATGAAAACAAGGCTTCAACTTTCACTCAGATTTCCTGAGCTAGGCGACTGCAGTGGGATCACATCACATATCACAAAATTCCAAATTATCGCCCATTCCGTCTTTCAACCATCTCTTTAAAAGTATTTTTTTCTCGGGTACAAGCTGGTTTAACCATTTGATGTATTTCTTTTATGTAGGAAGTAGTATTCATTTATATGCGCAGTCATGAACTAAATTGGCCAAAAATGAACCCAAAAAGTAGCCGCAATAATTTTAAAAGCACTCTTTAAAACTTGTATTTTAAAATAATTTTTCCCAGAGTGACGTATGCTCGTACGTCTTTCAATCTGCAAAGGCAATAAACTTGAGCATCGTCATTTTGATGTTCGAAACTTGGCTTTCGTAAAAAAGTAAAAAATTAGTTCTTTTCATATTGACTGCATCGTAAAAAATGTTAGAACTTTTTTTATAGAACTGGCCGAAAAAACTCAACGGTCGAAAATTTTGAATACAGTGATTCAACCCTCTGCATTCTCCTAATTGAAGAAATTGGAGCCAAGGTCAATTACCGGATTATCTCCCAAGTCGGATTCAAATCCGCCACCTTGGGATTACCAAACTCACCAGAACTAACTGAGCTGACCGACATCCTCAAGAATGTTAAAAAAAACTTACCCTTTTTGCCCCTGCTACAACAGCTCTAAAGCGCACTAAATCCGGTTTCCGTGTGGCACATCCATTTATAGGTTATCTGGATGCAATGGTCATAACTTCGATATAAAATCTCTAAATATTAGCATAAAATTCTCACAAAATACCATATAAAAGTCTTATAAAGTATTATTGAAGGGCTTAGAATAGCCTTCTACAATCGTGAAATAAAATAATTAATTTTATTGCTGTTCAATGTTTTGCATTGACCCGATGTTACAGTTACAGTGAGCATCTCAGCCCGGCTGAATTAAATACAGAAATGCAATCTTATAGCGATATCCTGATTTACAAAACATTGCAAGCAAAAGTTCTGCTCCTGCAAATATTTTGTTAAAACACTCTGCAAGAAATGTGTTATTTGCAGAGCACTTAAACATTTTTGAAAATTTATGTTTTTTTTACATTATTAGAAACGCCAGTAAGATGTGGGCGAACTAGTTAACTTGATACGTGGATGCGAGTTGGTTGGTTTCATCAGTTATATGCAATTACAAAATTTTTCCAAACGCGACATATTTTCCAGTTTTAGCAAATTGTTGTGTGATGACAGTTGTTTCATGACTTGTGACAGCTGTTTATCTGGATCTGTGTCGGTTTATAACACGTATCATCGTTTTTACGATAACACGTCATCTGTTTTCTGATGTGTCAATCACTTTATGATATGTTTTTGGCATGTTTTTATGATAACGCTTTATGATAGCATGTGTCAGTTGTTTTATGATGACATGTGTTCATATTTTATGATATGTGTCAGTTATTTTATGATATGGGTCAAGTTGGTGAAGGATGATTTGTTAATATAGTGTAACTCTACTGCCCACGATGCAATAAAAGCCATCTAATGATACCGGAATTACATTCTAACAGTATAGCAGTCTACTGGAATAACATTCCACTGAAATAACACCTACTGCAATAACATTCCACTTAAATAACACCTACTGCAATAACAATCCACTGAAATAACACCTACTGGAATAACATTCCACTAAAATAACACCTACTGGAATAACAATCCACTGAAATAAAACCTACTGCAATAACATTCCACTGAAATAACACCTACTGCAATAACATTCCACTGAAATAACACCTACTTCAATAACATTCCACTGACATAACACCTACTTCAATAACATTCCTCTGAAATAACACCTACTGCAATAACATTCCACTAAAATAACACCTACTGCAATAATATTCCACCGAAATAACACCTACTACAATAACATTCCAATGAAATAACACCTACCGCAATAACATTCTAAGTAGATACAGAAATGGGGGTTCTGGGACAGTGGAGCGGTGGAGCAGAAGCTGTGGTTAATAACCCAATAGAGTCGGTGGAGAGACGCGAAATCATTGTTGTAAAGTATAAAAGGGGTAGGGTGTTAACATTTTTGCATTCTGTAGAAAAATGGGAAGAGAAGACATCATAGCAGTGCAAAACATTCAGTACGGATAAGCAAAAAATAAATAAATAAGAATCTACATATTAAAACTTTCTTTATATTATTCTGTGTATTTCGTTAACATTTAATGCCGTCATAATAAGTTATGTTTTTATATATACATTAAAACTCAAAGAACGACGATGGTGTCATTACACCAGTTTGACGGCCCACATGCGTCCAGACAATTGGGAGTAAACAACCTGAGACTTGTTGTATCCAGCGACTTTGACTTTTTATTGACCGATTGTCGGTCTCGCAGAACATCGTTTCCCATTCAGATTTATTGGAACCTGTTGCAACATCTGCACGAAATTGAAGTACAGCTTCAAGATGTCATGTGTGGAAAGGAAGTGTATTTTCAGTTAGACCTTGGAGTTAACACTAGTGTGAATATAAAATCTCCATTTAGCATCATAAAAATAGGGCGATGGTATGTTGAGGAAGGTGGTAGTGTTAAGTACTACGATCAAATTTGCCTTACAATCGGTGAATGGATAGCTCTGAAAACCATAATGACAAGCTTGGACTTACCAGAATTCGAAACGTTAAAACCATGCTTTTTACAGGAAGACCATTGCAATAAACAAGAAAAAATGAATTGTTTCATTTGCTCGCCAAATATTTTAAATGACTACACACCAAGACATAAATAGGATGGTTGATATAAAGCTTTCAGCTTTCTAACTATTATACATCGTTACATTGTGCATGCTAAGGCTTTTCATATTTAAAAGTTATTTCATTAATGTAAACAGGTCAACATTTGAAATGCAAGTAGAATAAAACGTTTAATTAGTGTGTGTTTATTTTATTTATAGCATTACATTTAGACCTTTGCAGTCAGTTTTGTACAGACCATCAAACCATAAACATGGAAAATTGGAAAGAATATTTAACTAAACATTATTTTAATCCGTCTAACCCTGGTGCATTTAGCGGTCCTAAAAAACTTGAGCAATTGTTGAAAAAAGATGGCTTTCAAGTTGGCTATCACAAATTGAGGAAATGGCTACAAGATCAAGATGCATACAGCCTACAACAATCTGTAAAACATAAATTCAAGCGAAACAGAGTAGTGGTAGAAGGTATTGATGATACCTGGGAAATGGATTTGGCAGACGTCAGCAATTTATCACAACACAACAGCGGTGTGAAATATTTGCTCATACTTATTGACATTTTCAGTAAATATTTATGGGTAGAGCCATTACCTGACAAAAAACACCAATCTGTTATTGTCGCACTTCAAAAAATTTTTCAGAAAACAGACAGAAAACCGACTAAAATTCGTTCAGACAATGGAAGTGAATTCAAAAATAGATGGGTGAAAGACTTTTTCAAAAAGAAAGACATAGACGCATATACGACAAAGAATGAAACAAAAGCAAACTTTGCAGAGAGAGTTATTCGCACACTCAAAACAATGATGTATAGATATTTTTCACAGTATCAGACATACAAATACATGGATATATTACAAGATTTTGTGCAGAATTACAACACAAGCCCTCACAGAACGCTAGATCAAATGGCTCCAAGAGAGATTAATAAGGAAAATGAGGCAGTAGTATGGAAAAGAATGTATATTGATAGCTTGAAGAAGAAGCAACACAAACCTAAAAGCTCTTCTCCAAAACTCAAGCCAAAGCCTTTTAAACTCAAAATCAAGGATTTGGTTCGCATTTCCCACTTAAAATACCCATTTCAGCGTGATTATCAACAAAAATGGACTGAAGAAGTGTTTAAAGTCAAGCGGCGATTCCGACGTGCGGGAATACCAATTTACACACTGACTGACTACGAAGATGAACCCATAGAGGGCACTTTCTATCAACAAGAACTACAAAAGGTTGCTAAAGATACAGATAGTCTATTTAAAATTGATAAAATTTTGAAGCATAGAAAGCGGAACGGTATAAAGGAAGTCTATGTTAAATGGAGAGGGTGGCCTAAAAAATTCAACAGTTGGATCAAGGAAGCAGATGTGCAGCACATATAAGCAACAGTTATTGGCAAACACTGTCATTTATATGTTAGCAGTCAAAGTGGAAAGATGATGCATATCTGCAATTTTTGCGAGAAACGATATTGCTGGAAGCAAGATTTAAAGAGGCATGTTTTATTAAAACATCTATGGCAAATGCAAAGCGGTTTTGGCAACAATCCTAAACTTCAAGCAAGCAAAAAGGAACTAGTTGGCAGACAGAAGCCTGGAGAACAGCAGCAAGTTGGCAAGAGACAGAATGTTGGCAGACAGCAGCAAGTTGGCAGACGTCAAAAAGTGAGCGAACATAAGCAAGTTCACAAGCTGCTATTAAAGAAGCAACCGACCAGTCAGCAAAAAACAACACAGCTAACTAACCAGCAGCCAAAACCAGCAGCAGCAGTGCAACCAGAGTTACACACTGAGGAGCAACAAGAAGATGTAATTCAGCAGCAGCCAACAAATGAACAGCGTCAGGTGGAAAACAATCAAATTCAACAGCACAAAGCAGCAACAAAGAGGAAAAGCGAGCAAAAGCAACAGTTTAAATTCAAGCATCCTTTTACAATGACAGTAGCAGGACCGACATCATCAGGGAAAACAACCTGGGTAAAAAAATTGTTGCAACAATCTACCCGAACAATTGAGCCAATGCCTGCCAGAATAATTTGGTTTTACAAACGATGGCAACCATTATACTTTGAAATGCAGGAGACTATACCTATCATTGAATTTGTGAAAGGCATTCCCGATAACCTGAATGACAATGAGTATTTTGACACCCGATACCCCACCGTATTTGTTTTTGACGATTTAATGAAAGATGCGACCAATAGTCTTGATGTGTCGGAACTCTTTACAGAGGGGTCTCACCATAGAAATTTGAGCGTCTTGTGTCTTCTACAGAATTTATTTTATCGCTCAAAGCAGAGTCGTACTATGACCCTCAATAATCAATACTTAGTTTTGTTCAAGAATCCAAGGGATAAGCTGCAAGTGTCTGCGCTTGCAAAATAAATGTACCCTGGTCAAGTAAATTTCTTTATGGAAAAATTTTCTGAAGCAACAAAAAAGCCTTTTGGGTATTTACTTGTTGATCTCAAGCAAGAGACAGAAGAAAAAGACAGACTACAATCAGAAGTTTTACCAAGTGAAAATACACCGCAGAAAAATGACAGAGTTCCGTTAACTTGTCTTGATTGTGGATTAGCTTACACATCCCCATTTGATATGAAGCGACATTTACTGTCCCACTGTGTACATAGGCTTTTGCCAGAAAAGGATAACAACACTTTAAATGCATGGGTACATGAAGCCAAAGAAGAAAACGACGCCAAATGGCAGCAGCTAATAAAACAATATTTGGACGAGGGGCTTTCACAAACTGAAGCAGAAGATAAAGCGGAAGTTGGCTTAAACGACCAAAAATTATTCATAAAGAAATATCAGACGTTTCTAAAGAGGCTTCTTCCGTTAGAGCAAAGTGCACTACATCATGCTTTAGTGGATAGCATTGAGAGGGAACTAGATGGTGGCCTACAAATTAAAGACGCAATTAAAACAGCTGTGAGAGAGCACAAAGAAGCCTTTCAAAAGTTTTTTGATCGAGAATAAATTATAATCAAAACCGGTCACAGCGATAGTTAACATGGAGACCTCAAAGGATAAAGTTCACATGTTTTTATCATCTACTGATTCTCAAGCCTATTTTCCTACCAACAATGCAGTAGACTTTACTATAGAGTTACCAGAACGATTACACTTTCCAGGTGTTTGGGAATGCTCATTAATTGATATGCTTTTTGAAAGAAAACTGCAAGACCATGTAGCTGTATTCTGTGACTTATGCGAAAATTCGTACATAAGCAACACAAAATTACCTGTGTTGAGAGTGCTATCAAGCGGATTTTTTAGACAAAGCAACTCTTTTGAACAAATAATAGGCTTGCGTGTATCCTCAAGTGAGAGTCAGCGCATTCGAATATTTATAAGAACATTAGATGGGCAGATACCGTCATTTATTACTGGGACATCGAGGTGCACACTTGTCTTTAAGAGAATTGCATGATGGAGTTTATACAAAACACTTCTAACGCGGAAAAGTGGAAAAGCCATTTTGTAAACATGTCAGAGCGTAATACAAAACCTCAAGGATTTTATATGCTAAAACCAAGGAAGACGGGAGATGGGGATATTGTTATGGTCTCACCTACACAACAGGATGTGGCGAGGGCTAAATCTGAAATGAAATATAAGTATACAGCTTCTGACAACAACAGTCATATTGCAACCAGAGACCGAAGCAGCAACATACCTTCAAAGAGGCAGAAATTGTAATGGCGTTTAAGCAAAATCAATCCATTGAAGGCCATCAGTCTAATTTGGCACTCTTTCAACCAAGATATGTAGATACAGCCATAGAAAACATTTAGTGGATTGATTATCGACCAGTCAGTCAAATAACCAGAGGTGCGGCGATTGAATTTAACGTGCCTGGTAGCGGCCTCAACTACATTGATCTGAAACGCACAAAGCTGTACATAAAGGCTCGGATAATAAAATCGGATGGAACTCCAGTCACTCCAGCGGATAAGGTCGGGTTTATCAACGCCCCTCTCTCTTCATTGTTCTATCAATGTGACGTCAGTCTTCAACAAACTCCAATTTCGGCATCGATCGCGAGAAACTTTTGCTATAAGAAAATTTTAGATATACTGTTGAATTATTCAGAAGACAGCAAAGAGTCGCAGTTACAGTCACAACTCTACTACAAAGATACACCGGGGTTTGTGGATGCTGTTGATCCATCTGAAGGGGGAAATTTTGGCTTAGTAGAAAGGTATGCGTGGACCATGAACGGCAATGCTGTTTCCTTGTCAGGTCCTGTGGGGTCGGATATCTTTCAACAGGATAGATTGCTGTTAAACGGGGTTCCACTCAGTTTGAAGCTCTTCCCAGCAGCAGACAAGTTCTGTCTTATGACGACAGAACCAGATGCTTATAGGGTTGACATTGTTGATGCAAAGCTCAAAGTATGCACTGTCAAAGTAAACTCCGCCGTCATCATTGGTCATAACGAGGCATTGAAGACATCGCCGGCTATGTATCCCTTTACGAGGTCAGATCTAAAGGCGTTTAGCATAGCAACAGGAATTCAGAATTGGACCACAGACGACCCGTTTCTCGGCAGCGTTCCAGAAAAGGTTATTGTGGCTCTAACAACGTCTGCGGCATACAGTGGTGATACATCAAAGAATCCGTTCAACTTTGATCACATGAATGTCAATTTTATGGGATTTTACGTTGATGGGACTAGCCAGCCTGCCCTCCCTTTTACACCCGACTATAAAACTAGAGACTATGTATCAGCCTACCTCAGTCTGTTTCAAGGCACGGGTAAATATGGTTTAGATGAAGGAAATTACATTGAACGCAGTTCATACCCTAACGGGTATGCTATTTACATTTTCGATTTGACGTCTAACCATAAGGAAGACATTGATAGCATGTCAAAGAAAGGTCACACACGCCTAAGCATTCAGTTTAGTGAGGCCTTACCAACCACAGCAACAGTCATAGTTTATGCACAGTTTTCAGCAACCATTTTGATTGACCAGGCCCGCAACGTCATAGTGCAATGAATGAAATAGAATTGCGAAGAATATTGCATACCAACCCCGTCACAAGACCATATTTTGGAGGAGTTTTGGCTCATGATGAACTCTGTGAACTGTCACCGGAAACACCACAGTTTTACGTTGTGAACACGGACGTTAGCTTTGGTGAAGGAAAACACTGGACTGTTATATTTTTGGATAAATTTTCAGAGTTTTTTGATAGTCTAGGATACCCACCCAATAGGTATCATATTGATTTTGAAAATTTTTTAATTGCAAATGGACCACGTTATATGTACAGTATAAAGCGGCTGCAGTCATTTAATTCGTCTGTTTGTGGAGAATTTTGTGTTTATGTTGCTCATTATAGATGTTTTGGTTACAGCTTTATAGATATTATTAATATGTTTAGTAATACTTTAAAAGCAAATGACTTAAAAGTGGAACGTTTCGTCGAAAATCTTTCCAAAAGATTAGATATATAACTGGTATATATATATCTCACGTTTATGCTTAGTGTGTGGATTTTATTTTGTTGATGTATATAATTTACTGAGTAGGGGTACTTAATATTTGTACATAACAACAAACCTTTGAATAAAAGAAAGTAGATAGTCATTTATTTGGTATTATTCTTTGCTTTTGTACATGAGTCAATACAAAATATTGCACAATACTTACAGAGTTAATAAATTACAATATAAGTTACATAATACAATTTTACAATAACAAAGTTAAAGTATAGTCGTGCAACTCTCTACAACTGTGCAATCAATAAATAAAAAACTGGGAGATATGCTAATTATTGTACATATAAAACAAATAACAAGACAATTATAATGTCAAATAATGACCATGCGCTAATGTATCATATCCATTATCTAACACATATCGTTTATCATCAAAAGGTGATAGGGCGATTTTATTTACACTTAAGCTGTATAGTTGATGGTTTTGACTACGAATGGTATTCATAGAAGCCAGGCTTACAGTTTTATTAAATAAACTTTCTCTATAAGACTCATGCCTCAAGAGTGAACGTATCGCCACCCGTTGTACACCTTTTGCAGTTTTTTTCCTATCTGTCCGTATGTCATGCTGTACATTTTTGCCCTAAGTCCTACAAACTCTTGAATGGGTACACCCACAGTTTCATCCTTCATTTTGCCTAAAACTTTTTTATTTTTAATTGAATACAGGAAATGTTCCTTTGGATAGTCACTTGTATCAAAATAATCTGAACTTTGAAGAAAATCTTGGTAAATGTCATCCGTCCGTATGTAATAGCATAAACTATCTGTGTCCGTGAATAAAAGTCTTGCATTACCACCATATTTCTTCCTTATATAATTATAATGAAAATCGTACATCAAAATTTTGGACATGTCCAAAATGGCGAATCCAACGTAGCTGGGTTTATTTAAAAGCAACTCCACCCTGCGTAAATGTACCGCCGTTAAATCGTCGTTAAATATTTTAAACGCATGAAACGTTGGTTTTGATACGGTTTTTTTAAGGCGTTTTTCGGTGTGAATAAGTTCAACGTTGACATGCTTTCGCAAATTTTCCATTGTTTTACCAAAAACCGCATTGTTCATTAACTTAAAAAAATTCTTATCGAAGTCGGATTTAGCTGCTTTACGTTTTTCTGTGTTCAGAACTATGTATGGTTTCATCCATTGGGACTGGTGGAGTTTTTTTTTTTTTTTTTTTTTTTTTTTTTATTTGCTTATCACATAATATAAATGTACAGAAGACACCACACAAAGAGCATAGTATAACTTATCCTCAAAATGACTTCACACGGCGGCATCCATTTCACTGGCCTTAGGTGCCTGTCAATGGACATTGTTCTACCACAGGGTTCAAAACGCTCACTGAACAAATTCTTTGAGGACAGAGTTACGATGTGACAGCATACACACATACACACACATTCACTCCTACACCTACACATACACAGTACCCACACACATACACACAATACACAATTTTTTGGTTGCTTGTAACAGGAGAACGCTTGCGGCCAACTGGAGTTTACTATTTCACGTTAATATTGACTTTTCATAAAGAAGGCTTTTTTCCACTATGGGATTATACGGTGACCATTTGCTTCGAAATGTTTGATGGGTTAAACGCTTTTTTTCGGTAAGCACACGTTGGTAAACTTTCCGAGCTACAACTGAAGGAACAACGACTGGTGGAGTTAGTAATTGATCATATAGACAAAGGATGTGATTATGTTTTTAGCTAGACTGATAGCAATAGGGTTAATTAAGATTCCGATTAGTTCGTATAATGAGAAATGTGATTGTCATTTGGTTCGCAAAATAACAGATATCAATATGATGCAAGCCTCAACTGGCTACACTACACAATTGACTCCACGATAAAATTAATAAATAATTGAGCACTATTCAATCGCGTCTCATTAAAGGAGACTTGGAACAAACAATAACCAATAATTACCCTCCCATTGTGTAACCTTTGGGCTATAAGATTAGAGCATTCCGCTTTCCACGTTTAATAAATAGTGCAGCATCATGGCGAAAAGAGCATCTTCAAACTCTGCTGAGTTGGCTTCCAGCAAAGCGCCACTTTTAGAAGTGTGCATTGGAAAAAACAAGCAACTAAGAGTGGAAAAAGATTGTATCATTCTGACAGATGATATTAAAAATTGTTCAATTACATTGAGCAAAGATTCACTTCAGGAACTAAAAAAGGCAAAAACGGAGTTGGATAAAGCATTTAGCTCTGTACTGGATGGAAAATTATCCTACAAGGAAGTAATATTGGAGAGGAGGGTACGAGCCAAGGTTGCCAGTCCATATAGGTAAGTTTAATTTTACAAATTTACGAAACAAAGTTTTTTAAAATACTTTCTGTTTAAAATACTTTCTGTTTTCCACACAACACATTGTTGCCTAATCTTTGACAATTATGTTCAATATCGGTTTGTTGCTCTTTTAGTATTCTACCGTTTCGTCTATTTCATGACAGGTGTGTTGATATAAGAAGAGTATTTTCAAACGGGAAGCCATCATCGCGTGAGGGTATTGCTCTTGTGCTTGAAAATTGGATTCGCCTTTGGGAGGAGCTTGGAGAATGTGACGAGTGTGAGGAGGATTAACAAACAAACTCTTTTTTTACTTAAATGTGGACATTTGTTTGGTTTATACATAACATTATTATTACTTAATTATCACTTACTTTGTTTAATCGCTGTACACGATAACATTTTAACGTAATAAAGCAAAATGAAAAAAAATATTCATTTGATTATGGTGACCGGTCCTGTTGCAACAGGTAAATCGACAGCTATCGCATACGCAAAAGAACAAATTACAAAAAATTATGGAGGAAAAAAACCTGACCTTCCTGAAAATCAAGAAGATGTTCTATCGGGACCGCACGTTGATATTTCAAACCCCCCGGTTTTTAATGATTCCTTTCCTATTGGAACACCAGAAAGGCCTACTTTTATTTTTATGGATGAAGTCACAGGTCACAATGTTGCAGAAAAAATGTTCGAAAGCAAAACTAAATCATTATTCACTCTGCAGACTATTCTATGCGGTTTGACTTGTGATGAAATTGTTCACTCTGTAATGAGTGTTCTCTCCGATGACAAATATTCTGAGAGTAGTAACATTTGCATAGTATTCGATCGCTCTGCCTGTGATACGCTGGCATTTTACAAAGTCAACCTCACAAAATGTAATATACCGAGGTGTTTCGGTTTTTCAGACGAGCTTGAAAACGAAATTGGGATACCGTGTGGTTTTAAGACAACCCATAGTGAAGTAGAGGAAAAATACCATGTTTTCAAAACTTTTTATAACCAAAAGTTATCTCAAACGCTTGAGGTGCTTGAGAGAATTTGTGGGAAGAATTCCTTGGCCATTAGTGTCATTCATTGTTCTGCAAAAAAAGACGGGGTTACAAATGTAGACTCTACTTATAGTACAGAGCATGATTTCTTCTACAATCTTTTCTGCGAGCGAAACCGACTTAATCCTCGAAATCCTGAGAATGGTGAAGAATTTCTAGCTTTCAATAATCGGTTAGCATCCTTCCTTAAAAGGGCCTATGACTCATTCTTTCAAACCGTTAAGGCATTTCATCCAGTTATCACAACCCCAAATACAGAATATGCTACGTTCAATGTGGGGGGGGGGGCACAAAGGAAAAAATGGGGAATGATTTGTTCAGCCTGTTGCAAAACATAGCATGTCCGCTTGAAATGGTAAAAGTAAAAATAAAGCATTCCTTGTCAACCTCATTTACTCCTAAGACAGCTACAAAGGGAGCTTGTGGCCTCGACCTTTACTTTTCACGTGATGAGGGTGTTATTGGTCCAAAGATGACGCGAATCCACACGGGAATAGCTATAGAAATACCGAAGTCTCATTACGGTAAAATCGAAGCCAGAAGTTCTCTCGCACTTAAAGGCATGATAATTTTAGGCGGTATAATTGATTCAGATTACCGGGGAAACATTGATGTCTGCTGTGCGAGTATTGGGGATCCTATTAAACTAACAAAGGGGATGCTTTTTGCTCAAATAGTTATACAGCCCTATCTAGCTTGTCAATTGGAGAGGGTAGACTGTTTAACACCAACTAGAAGGGGGGATGGCGGATTTGGAAGTACCGACAGCGATTGTTAATTGTTAAAAGCATTGAATTCCTGATTGTTTTACTGTGTAGTATATTTGACAAATAATTTTCATTTAGCAGTCCTTAAAGACTAAGATTATGTTATATCCATTGTTGCTTTTATGTGTAGCGTGCTATGTCAAAACAAGTTCATTTAGTAGTTGTATTAGTATAATAAAAATAAATACAAAACTGGAAAAAAGGAGTTTTCGTTTTCATCGTTGTAAATTGACATGATACAAATACACAAACAAGATATTTGTACTTTTTTCGCAACATTCATTGCTAAAGTAAAGACTCCATGCATACCAATGTAACACTGGGCCTTGTATTGTGATTCAATAATATATTTGAACGTGTTTTTTTTTTTATTTCCAGTAGAAAAAATACAAAACTAGAAAAAAAGTAGTCTTTACTTTCTCATCGCTGTATATTAACATGAAACAAATACACAAACAAGACACGTTTCCTTTTTTCACTACATTAATTACTAAAGAAAAAACAACATCTATACACATGAGACTTTGTACGCCTTTTCTAGGCTGTTTTTAGAAATAATATACTACAACTTTGCTCTACGATCCAATAATATATTTGAAAACGCTTTTTATTATCAGTATGCAAAAATTGGGTTTAGTAATGGATTACTGAAGCTTAAGTTAACCACAACATAACCCATGTTGTTTTATTTAAATCAAATTAAATCCACGGCGCTGGCTCCACCGGCTCTATTGGGTTATTAACCACAGCTTCTGCTCCACCGCTCCACTGTCCCAGAACCCCCATTTCTGTATCTACTATTCTAGCAGAATAAAATTCTACCGAATAACATTTTCAGGCAACCAAAACCTTGTGTCGTCTTTTATCATAAAAGTCGCTACGTAATTTTGCAATTTATAAAGTAAACAATTCTCATTATAAAGTGAACAAAATGTCATATATTATTTTTTAGCAGACTTTTCATATATGTTATTTTAAAATACGAACATAAAACTTTATGGAAGTGAATTTGCTTGCACAACATTTTGCCTGAAATTCATTAATTAATTAATTTCTTTAAATTAATATGTAACACCTCAAGCATTTCGCTATTTTCATTGACTACTGGGCCAATACTCTTACATCACGTATTGAACGGCTATTGAACCCAAACCATATATCAGGTTAGAAATAAAAGCATTTAAAGTCAATTCCGTCGTCAGATTTATTTGTATTTTGTGAAGATCTTTCATTACACAGCAATATTGAGTTGTAAATGTAAAGTGTTATTACAAGGGCACGCTCATAATTGGGGAAATAAAGCAATGCATGCATAATATTATTTAATTATGGATAGTATTCACTGCTATTTTTAACTTTGTAACTACTGTACGCCAATTGCTGGCGACAAAAGGGAGCACTCTTAGTGTTTTATTATCAAACTAGACCGTTTCGCTACAGAGTAGCGCAAATTACACTTGGGGTCACAAAAAATATGATTCTGAACTTTTAATCTCTTACACATCGTCTTATAGGCCCAAAGGGTAGAAAAAAAGCTCAAAATCGCCCTATTTCTAACCATTTTCGAGATAATGGCCCACTTCCGGTTTTTGACTTTGACCGTGGCCGAGGGGGTCAAAGTCACGAAGGATCCTTATATATTGTCTTTTAGGCCCAATGGGTAGAAAGTAAGCTCGAAATCACTCTATCTCTAACCGTTTTCGAGATCATGGCCAACTTCCGGTTTTTTTGACAATGACCGATAGGTCAAGGTCACTGAGGTATCTCTTACATATAGTCTTTTAGGCCCAAACGGTCGAAAGTAAACTCAGAATCGCTCTGCCTCTAACTGTTTTCGAGATAATGGTCAACTTACGGTTTTTGACTTTGACCGTGGCCGAGGGGGTCAAAGTCACGAAGGATCCTTATATATTGTCTTTTAGGCCCAATGAGTAGAAAGTAAGCTTGAAATCACTCTATCTCTAACCGTTTCGAGATAACCTTTTACCTTGACCATGACCGAGGAGGTACCTCTTACCTATCATCTTTTAGGCCCAAGCGGTCGAAAATAAGCTCAAAATCGCTCTATCTCTAACCGTTTTCCAGATCATGGCCAACTTCCGGTTTTTTTGACAATGACCGATAGGTCAAGGTCACTGAGGTATCTTTACATATAGTCTTTTAGGCCCAAACGGTCGAAAGTAAACTCAGAATCGCTCTGCCTCTAACTGTTTTCGAGATAATGGTCAACTTACGGTTTTTGACTTTGACCGTGGCCGAGGGGGTCAAAGTCACGAAGGATCCTTATATATTGTCTTTTAGGCCCAATGAGTAGAAAGTAAGCTTGAAATCACTCTATCTCTAACCGTTTCGAGATAACCTTTTACCTTGACCATGACCGAGGAGGTACCTCTTACCTATCATCTTTTAGGCCCAAGCGGTCGAAAATAAGCTCAAAATCGCTCTATCTCTAACCGTTTTCCAGATCATGGCCAACTTCCGGTTTTTTTGACAATGACCGATAGGTCAAGGTCACTGAGGTATCTCTTACATATAGTCTTTTAGGCCCAAACGGTCGAAAGTAAACTCAGAATCGCTCTGCCTCTAACTGTTTTCGAGATAATGGTCAACTTACGGTTTTTGACTTTGACCGTGGCCGAGGGGGTCAAAGTCACGAAGGATCCTTATATATTGTCTTTTAGGCCCAATGAGTAGAAAGTAAGCTTGAAATCACTCTATCTCTAACCGTTTCGAGATAACCTTTTACCTTGACCATGACCGAGGAGGTACCTCTTACCTATCATCTTTTAGGCCCAAGCGGTCGAAAATAAGCTCAAAATCGCTCTATCTCTAACCGTTTTCGAGATCATGGCCAACTTCCGGTTTTTTTGACAATGACCGATAGGTCAAGGTCACTGAGGTATCTCTTACATATAGTCTTTTTGGCCCAAACGGTCGAAAGTAAACTCAGAATCGCTCTGCCTCTAACTGTTTTCGAGATAATGGTCAACTTCCGGTTTATGATAGTGACCATGACCGAGGAGGTCAAGGTCACCGAGATACTTTTTACATATAGTCTAGGTTCAAAGGGTACAAAAAGCTCAAAATCGTTCTCTCTCTCTAACCGTTTTCGAGATAACGGTCAACTTGCCGTTTTTGATACTGATTATGACCGCAGAGGTCAAGATAACCGAGGTTCTTCTTACATATAGTCTTTTAGGCCCAAAGGGTTGAAAATAAGCTCAAAATCGCTCTATTTCTAACCGTTTTCGAGATAACGGTCAATTTGCAGTTTTTCACTTTGACCATGACCGAGAAGGTCAAGGTCAATGAGGTACTTCTTACATAGTTTTATAGACCCAACGGGTCGAAAATAATATCAAAATCGCTCTTTTTGTAACCGTTTTCGAGATAATGGTCAACTCCCAGTTTTTGATACGAGGAGGTCAAATTCACCGAGGTACCTCTATGTGGTGTTTTAGGTTCAAAATTTCGAAAATAAGCTCAAAATCGCTCTATTTCTAACCGTTTTCCAGATAATCATCAACCTCCGGTTATTGATATTGACCATGACCGAGGACCGAAGTTCACCGAGGTACCTCTAACATGTATTGTTTTTGGGTTAAAAGTTCGAAAAATAAGCTCAGACTCGATCTACCTGTTACCGTTTTCGAGTCCCAAAATTTTCGTACAAAGTCAATACACTAGGGGATTTTGGAAAATCCCCAAGTGTAACAAGGTGGAAAGCTACTTTTGTTTATTTTCGCATGAACTGTTAATAGTATGTACTGATCAGTTTGTTTATTTTTGTGTTCAGTGTTTAACGTCCCGTTCAAAGACTACCACGACTCCATAATCCAGTACTCGTGTGTATTACCATATGTGTAAAAATCGCGAAGAAAGGGGGCTAATTTCGAGGCCGTTTCCGCGCAAAGTCTCAGTTTCGCTCAAAGGGGGGCTAATTTCTATTCAGTACTCCGGATTTCGCACAAAGTGGGGGGGGGGGGGGGGGCGCTTTTGCAACCTAGAGGCCAGGCAAAAGGTAATTCACACACAATTAATACATCTTAGCACTAGAAAAAGAGTGACCAGGTAAGCTTAGAGATGGAAACTTGAATAAATATGAACGTTTATAACGCACATTTACTGGGATAACACAGCGCTTATTTATTTGACATCCATCGATTGTGGATGAGCTGCGTAGCGTTATGTATCACCATACTGCATGGGCAATCATTAAAGAAACACATGCCATAGCAAAAGGGTCAAGTAGAAACTTTATGAGTTGTCCATAAATTATGGCAAATAACTAATTAAAGCATCGTCAGGGATTTGATTCCGTACATGACAGTACCACCAACTACGTCTTCAGTATCAGACGCGAGTACACCAGCAGCACACTCAGTATCGTGACGTGTATCGTCGACATCATTCCCTAGGTTATCAGCACGCTGTTGCCCCAGCTTCTCCCTGCCGTTTTCATTATGTTGTGGGTCAGGCTTCTCCCCGGTGTCATTAGCATTGATACTCCTGGATGCCGACACACCTAATTCGTCTGCACGACCCATGGGTGGGGCGGCAAATCCGGGTGGCGGGGACGTAACAGTGACGTCATGGCGGGTGGGTGCGACGCCACGGCGGGCTTCTGAAATCACATGTCAGTCGGACTGTGAAAACTGTAAGTCACACTTTTTAGTATATCATACATACATCACACGCATCAGTACATTATACATACAGTAAAACCTCATTCGGGACAAACCCTGAAATACCGGACAACTGCCAATACCGGACAAGAATTCTGTCCCGTTTTCCCCATTGGTTTACATGAACCCCTGAAATACCGGACACCTCTATATAACGGACAAAATCCGCCAGTTCCCCCGTTATCCGGTGTGGGCAGGTTTTACTGTATTTCATACGCATCACTATATCATACATATATCATACGCATCAGTATATTACACTTATATTGACACTTAATGTATTTATACTAAGTTTTTGACAATTACTGCATCGCACTTAGCAGTGTCTCACACGTATGAGTGTGTCACACATATCTGTGTATGACACGTATCAGTGTATCAGTGTCACACATATCAAGTCATCGCACGTATCGATGTAGACTGTATATCAGTGTGTCACACTTATCAGCGTGTCACGCATCAATGCACGTATCAATGCAGCATACGTGCCAGTGTGTCACACGTATCAACGCATTGCACGTATCACTGTGTAGCACATATCAAGTCATCGCACGTATCAATGCAGAATACAGAATCGGTGTGTCACACGTATCAGTGCGTAACACGTTTCAGTGTGTCACGCATGTGAATGTGTCGCACGTGTCAATGCAGCATACGTGTCAATTTGTCGCACAGAGCAGTGTGTTAAGCATATGCACTCATTGCGTAAAAATTTACCATTTTTTAAGTACCAGATATTTTTTTCTAAGTTTAGCAACACCTTCTAAAATTATAACGAAGTTGAATTTTACCAAAAGAATTTAGGATACTTGTACTCAACTGTAGAAGAAGCATTTTGAAAATTCGCCCACTAATTTTTTTTTTTTTTTTTTTGAAATGTCTTCCCCCTCCCCCCATCTCCATTTAGCCAAGAAAGTAATTATTCAAGAGAGGACTGCCTAGTGAACATTTATGCAAAATTTAAGGACAATTCAATCGTAATTATGGGGAAAAAACCTTTAGAAAATTGGCCACCATAAAAATTAAAAAAGAAATGCCCCTACTTGGTACAAAATGTGGAAGAAATGCGATCCACATCGTGGGGGTAGAAGAATTTTGAAAACTTGTCCCAAAAATAATTTAAAATGCCACCTACTCAGCCAGTTTTCTTTGGATCGCCAAAAAAACGAGCGTTTCAAGAGAAGACAGCCTGATGAACATTTATGCAAAATTAGAAGGTAATTCGATCAAAAATGTGGAAGAAAAGACTTTTGGAATATTGGTTACCAAAAGTTTTTAAAATGCCCCGAAATTAGAGTCCCAGTGAGGCAGGATTCTCGTGCAAGGTAAGTTATATACAATGCACGTTTGTCCAAGGACAAAGTCCCAGCTTACGAAAATTCGGAGCAGTGCGCATGTTTGTTTAGTTTGTGTTGATACGCGGTTCACATTTCGGACCACTGCGCATGTTCATTTTGCTGGCGTTGCTGCGCGGTTCTTATTTTAGACCAGTGCGCATGTTTATTTAACCTGCGTTGCTGTGCGGTTGGCATTTCGGACTAGACGACATGTTAACTTGAGTCGATGCGCGATTCGCATTTTGGACCAGTGCGAATGTTTGGTTAACTTGCGTCGATGCGCGGTTCGAATTTCGAACCAGTACACGTTTATTTAACTTAGATTGATGCTCGGTTCGCATTTCGGACCAGTGCGCATGTCTATTCAACTTGTGTCGATGCGTGGTTCTTTTTTTTCGGACCAGAGCGCATGTTTATTTAACTTCTGTCGATGTGTGGGGCTTATTCTGGACCAGTGTACACGTTTATTCAACTTCCGTCGATGATCGGTTCTTATTTTGGACCATTGCGTATGTTTATTTAACTTCCTGTTATGCACGATTCGCATTTCGGAACAGTGCGCATGTTCGTTTAAATTGCGCTGATGCGCGGTTCTGATTTCGAATAAAAATTCCGGAAAAAAATCAAAAGATTCCCAAACTGAGTCAAAAAGCACAAGCTGTATGCACGAACCCCTTGGCTCATACCAAAAATAAATGAAATAGGATAAAAACTGTAGGAAGAAATGCATTTTGAAGCTTTGTTTTCAAAAACTCCCAAAAAAAAATCAAACATTTCTCGATCATCTCAAAAAGCACAAGCCGCATGCACGACCAGTTAGGAATGCCTCATACCAAAAATAAATGACCAATAAGTTAGTTATGGCCGGGGACATTATGCCCGGGGACCGTATAGCAAAGGCTTCTCTGTGTAAAAAGGCTTCTCTGCGTAATGAACGAGTACATTGTAACACCACAAAAAAAAAAAAACAAAAAAACAAAAAACAAAACCAAAAAAAAAAGAAAAACAAAAAAAAAAAAAACAAAAACAAAAAAAAAAAAAAAAAAAAGATTCGCATTGTTCTGCATTTTTTTTTTTTTTTTTTTTGGCTTTTGAAGCGAAAGAACTACACATTCTCAAAACCACGGAAATGACCCTTCATTTATTCCATATAAAACGAGTGAGCGCCCCACAATAATCCATCAGTCTGGCAATGTAAACGTCACGGTGTTTGTTAACAGAATCTGGATAAAATTAAATTTGGTCACAAGGCCAATGGGGTAAGATAATTTTCGTGTAATTCAACACTATTTAATCCAATGAATTATTTTGTTATTTAATTTTTGTTGAATAGTTTAACACGAGGAAAATATAAAAATACGCTTCTGTGTATTTTAGACACCACAATCCGCATATACCAGATTTAATACACCACAATTAAACTGCCCAGCACAGCCGAGTTGATGGGATTTTGAGCTCTGTCTGTGTGTTTAACACACCATAATCCGCATCGCACCTCTGAGTTTATAAGGTATTGAGCTCTGTGTATTTTACACACCACAATCCGCGTCGCACCGCAGAGCTGATATTGAGCTCCGTGTCGAGGATTTCATTAAGATTTTGCGAACGGTGCCGAATGTATGTAATCTCCGTTTCGTTTACGACGCCACTTATATTATTATTATTAATTATTATTATTATTATTATTATTATTATAATTATTATTATTATTATTATTGTTTCACAGATTGGTCAAGACAATTATGATAAAAATGACGTGTTTGTTGGCGAGGCGGACAAGCAATGACGTCATATTGTGTGGGAGGACAAGCAATGACGTCATATCGTGTGGGAGGACAAGCAATGACGTCATATTGTGTGGGAGGAGGACAAGCAATGACGTCATATTGTGTGGGAGGAGGACAAGCAATGACGTCATTATGGGGGAGGACAAGCAATGACGTCATATTGTGTGGGAGGACAAGCAATGACGTCATTATGGGGGAGGACAAGCAATGACGTCATATTGTGTGGGAGGAGGACAAGCAATGACGTCATTATGGGGGAGGAGGACAAGCAATGACGTCATTATGGGGGAGGACAAGCAATGACGTCATATTGTGTGGGAGGAGGACAAGCAATGACGTCATATTGTGTGGGAGGAGGACAAGCAATGACGTCATATTGTGTGGGAGGAGGACAAGCAATGACGTCATTATGGGGGAGGAGGACAAGCAATGACGTCATATTGTGTGGGAGGAGGACAAGCAATGACGTCATTATGGGGGAGGAGGACAAGCAATGACGTCATATTGTGTGGGAGGAGGACAAGCAATGACGTCATTATGGGGGAGGACAAGCAATGACGTCATATTGTGTGGGAGGAGGACAAGCAATGACGTCATTATGGGGGAGGAGGACAAGCAATGACGTGATTGTGTGGGAGAAGGACAAGCAATGACATGATTGTAAATGAGGACAAGCAATGACGTTATTGCTGAGGATGAGGACAAGCAATGACGTAATTGCTGAGGACAAGCAATGACGTGATTGTTGAGGATGAGGACAAGCAATGACGTAATTGCTGAGGAGGACAAGCAATGACGTGATTGTAAATGAGGACAAGCAATGACGTAATTGCTGAGGAGGACAAGCAATGACGTGATTGTAAATGAGGACAAGCAATGACATAATTGCTGAGGAGGACAAGCAATGACGTGAATGTTGAGAAGGAGGACAAGCAATACGAGCACATACCGTGGTAGAGTCTGTGACTTCCTGACGTGACATCACGGCCGTGTCCTCCTATCGTGACGTCACCACCACGTCCTCCGAGCCTGACGTCCCTTCCGTGTACCATGACGTCACCGCTGCTTGAGCTGACCCCCTGACGGACCTCATTCAGTCCCTTATAAAACTCGTCCTCTGATGTGACGTCACAACTGGCTGGACCAGGACTGTCGGCGGAGCGGGGCGCTCCACGGATCATCAGCTTGTCCACATCTTCCTTTGACAAACCTGCGTGTGACTGTGTCGTTTCCAGGTGAATGCGCAACTGCCTTCCAGTATTCAGCTTCTTGTCACAGATATGGCATTTCCATGGACACGGGTCGGAGATAGATAGGGTCGCAAAGGAACTATGACATTCCTCTGTAGAAGCGTCGTGACGTGTGCTTGGATCTTTGAAATAATCCATGCTCCTTTTCTCCCTTTCTTTCGTCTGGTGTCTGTCGCTTTTCTTGTGGATAAGCAGCTGTTCGGCGGAGTTCAAGGGCACGCTACATACGTCACACCACCAGCCGGTCTCTGCGCATGCGCAGGACCCGGGTTCCGCATTGCTGACACCGGGTACTCGGCTTGTCGTATTAACGGGCCCACCACTACTCACGCCGGTGTCCTGACTGCCTTCGCCACCCCTAACAACCCCTAGTGACGCCAGCAAATCTCTCTCCTGTTTCTTCTTTAAGTGCTTTTTGCCCTCCAAATGTTGTTCGGTATTTAGGGATGAACTTAGCTCCACGTCGCACAGGCTACATCTTCCCACTCCTAGCTCGTTCACTGTGTAATCTCCGTCCGCTGCGAAATCGAGCAAGGCCAGACTATCACCTACAAAATATCACGACCGGACTATCACCTACAAAATATCAAGACCGGACTATCACCTACAAAATATCAAGACTGGACTATCACCTACAAAATATCAAACCCGGACTATCACCTACAAAATATCAAACCCGGACAATCACCTACAAAATATCAAACCCGGACTATCACCTACAAAATATCAAACCCGGACTATCACCTATAAAATATCAATTCCGGACTATCACCTATAAAATATCAAGACCGGACTATCATCTACAAAATATCAAGGCCGGACTATCACCTACAAAATATCAAGACTGGACTATAACCTACAAAATATCAATTCCGGACTATCACCTACAAAATATCAAGACCGGACTATCACGTACAAAATATCAAGACCGGACTATCACCTACGAAATATCAAGACCGGACTATCACCTACAAAATATCAAGACCGGACTATCACCTACAAAATATCAAGACCGGACTATCACCTACGAAATATCAAGGCCGGACTATCCATTACGAAATATCAAGGCCTGACTATCACCTACAAAATATCAAAACTGGATTTTCACCTACAAAATATCAAGACCGGACTATCACCTACGAAATATCAAGGCCGGACTATCCATTACGAAATATCAAGGCCTGACTATCACCTACAAAATATCAAAACTGGATTATCACCTACAAAATATCAAACCCGGACTATCACCTACAAAATATCAAGACCGGACTATCACCTACAAAATATCAAGACCGGACTATCACCTACAAAATATCAAGGCCGGACTATCACCTACAAAATATCAAGGCCGGACTATCACCTACAAAATATCAAGGCCGGGCTATCACCTACAAAATAGTCTTGTTTCTTATCTGAAGTTGCGACGAAAATGACCCGGCCAGCTATCTTTTTTTGATATTTTATTTATTTTTATTTATTTATTTAAATTAGACCGGACCAGGCCGATTTTTTATTTAATTTTCTCTCCCGCAAAACATGGTTTAACGGTTAAATAAAGCGCAAAAATTAAGTTACCACTTTTTTTTGTCCAAAAAAAAAGAAAAAAAGAATGTACTTACGTGGGCTTGATGGAGCTGCAGTCGGCCCGTGCCCCGGGGGAGGGCGGGAAGCTGTGCCCCGGCTGGCGGCAGCCATTGCATCTAGAAAGCACTGAATAGTGTGAATCGACCCGTAGCGCTGCGGCCCGGGTTGCATTTCCCAACCAAAGCAGGGGCCCCGGGGAGGGGGGGAAGAGATATGGGGAGGGGAAGGGGGGAGGGAGAGTTGGAGGGAGGGGCTTGGGAGCACATGTGTTACCATATATGTGAAAAAGAACGCGGAGAATGTGGGCTAATTCTGGGCTGCGCGGAATCCGCGATAAGTGCCACTTTCATTTGTAAAAACGGGAGTAATTTTCATTCACTGCTCCGCGTTTCCTACAAAAAAGGAAGGCGGGGGCGGGGGGAGGGGGGGAGGGGGGCAACGAAAAAGTCTAAGCATACAGTGAAAGTGTCTGTCTCTTGTCTGTCTGTAATTTCGTATAACGCTCGTTCTAGCTGTGATTTTGCTGATTGGTATATAACTTGGTGAAATGGGTGCTCTTGACCCCGAAACGCAGACAGCGGTTCTGAAATAATCCCCTTTTTGTTGGAAACGCAGAGATCTGCATGAAAACTAGTCCGCTTTTTAATTAAATTGACACTCCGCGCGGACCGCGTCTGTCTTCAAAATTACCCCTCCCTCCCCTTATCCGCGTTTTTTGGGGGGATACGTCTGGTAACACATGATACAACGTGCCCACCCCCACCCCGGGGGTTAGAACAGACACACGTGTACACTCCAAACAAGTGGAGTTCAATAGAATACACCTGGGCCACCTGCCCCGCCCTCCCCCCCCCCTCCCCCACCCCCTGCCTTTTCAAAGAAAAGTACAAAACCAGAATCAACATTTCGTGGATATAAAAAAAACTCAGTGAGCTTTTGACTAATTTAAGAGATCTTTCATGTTTTGATAATTCCCTTGCTTTAAACACGAAATGCATCGCGGGGGGAGGGGGGGAGTGGCACGTGATAGCATCTGTGTCCTACAACGCGGAAAACGCGGTAAGACGCGGACCGTGTGGAGCGCTAATTTCGTTTTTAAAGGGGAGGGGGGGCATTCAGTATTCCGCATTTCTCACTAAAACCTTTCCTTTTCGAACTACACTTCGCATTCAACAAAAACGGAGACTTACAACTTGTACACAAACTTTGCACTGGGGGCCCGCGGTTGATTAAACATAGGCATCTGAGATGCAGAGCCCTCAGCCAATAGCGGTTACATCACTATGGTCCAGTTACTCTTTTGAAATACCGCCCGGACCAAAACAATATACGAGGCAGCCGATGAAGCGACGGACGGATACTTGCACATCTACACTATATATACTTCCTTCCTGCAGGGTTGGGTGATGATCCGATGAATACTTTTTGAGATATCGCCCGGACAAGAAAACAAGCATGTCCAGGGACATGGTGACCAGCCGTGACCTACAGAATATATATCCAAGAATCACAGACAAAATCATGATCAAATTCGCAGACAGCGGTTACGAAAAAAGCCGTAACTGAATGGAGAAAATATTCGCTCACTTGATCGGTGTAGTTGTGGCTGATGAGGAGTCATTCTTTCAATTCTTTCATATGGGGAAAAAATTTTAAAAATGTTCCCCATTTGGCCAATTTTTGGCGGATCGCCAAAACGAGAAATTTTTCAAAAGAGGTCAACCTAGGGAATATTGGTGCAAAATTTGAAGAAAATCTGATCAAAATTGTGGGAGAAGAAGGATTTTGAAAATTGGCAACCGCAAAATTACAAATGTCCCCCATTTAGCCAATTTTTCGCGGATCGCCAAAAAGAGTAATTTTTCAAGAGAGGTCTACCTACAGAACAAGTATCCAAAATTGGAAAAGAATCCGATCAAAATTGTGGGAGAAGAAGCAATTTGAAAATTTTACACCAAAAAATTAAAAAACGTCCCCCATTTAGCCAATTTTTGGCGGATCGCCAAAATGAGTAATTTTTCAAAAGAGGTCTACCTAGGGCATATTCGTGTAAAATTTGAGAGGAATCCGATCAAAACTGAAGGAGAAGAAGCATTTTGAAAATTGGCAACCGAAAAATGTGAAATGCCCCCCATTTGGCCAATTTTTGGCGGAGCGCCAAAAAAAATAATTTTTAAAGAGAGGTATACCTAGAGAACATTCGTGTAAAATTTGAGCGGAATCCGATCAAAACTGAAGGAGAAGAAGCATTTTAAGTAAAAGTTTACACACGTACATACATACGTACATACGTACATACGGACGACGGATACCCCTCTATTGATAAGATAAGACCAGCCCGACATAGTCGGCTGGTCTAAAAACGGGCTATTTTGTAAGCTTGACACTACGTCTAGGGGTCAATATAAAATAGGATGGACTAACAATAAAATTTGTACGTGAATGGCCCCACCCCCTCGGGGATCCATCCCAAGCTATAAACACCCGTTGTTATAAAACAGTTGACCTCTGTGGGAATCTAGCTGTTACGTATAAATACAATGCGGATGGGTATTTTTTTTTAAATTAGTCCTTTTCTTTATGAGTGCTATTTTCGAGGAATCCCAGTGGGTCTGCGGAGTAAAAAGGTAATATTAACAGACCTAACCGCCATAGAGGTTAGCTATTGGACAACAACAACAAATACCTTGCGACATCACTCGCTGTTCGTTTTTCTTTTTCAGGTGGTTTTTTCCACGCGCGTGCTCGTCGTACATTTTGGCTGACGTGAAATCCAGTTGACACACAAGACATCTCACGTGACGGCTGTCCGGTATCAATTCGTAATCCACCCCTGGATCTGCCATGACTTGCCCTGGATCAACTTGAAGTCTGAGAAATTCGACAGAATATAACAGGCATGAGTAAACAGTAAACCCTCTTTTTCATATATATATATATATATATATATATATATATATATATATATATATATATATATATATATATATATATATATATATATATATCTTTTTCAGAGGAGCGTCCTGATCAAACATAACAGGGTTGGATAAAGGGCCGAAGAAAGGAAACAGAAAGTAATATTTATATGAGTAAATTGGATAATTTGTTTATGTTTGTGTTTGTTTGTGCTTTTTTTTTTTTTTTTTTTGGTTTATTCGTTTGGAGGGCTTCGGTCAGGGCAAACGTTAGGTAAACATAAAACAAACATTTTGTTTTTCATAGAAACGCAGTTCCCTTCGCAATCTTCGCAGTATTAAAGGTGTGACGTCTCACGACGTTATTACACCGCAAACGCACCAAAGATCCTAGATGACTGAACTTCTAATGTGATAAGCCAATTCGCATTTTCGGGTCTTTCCGTTGGAAGTGTGGTTTCGACTGCAAATATTTTCGGATAAATTATAAAGAAATGATAAGGGAAAAACATCAAAATTCTAATTTTCTTTGAACATGCACACCTTTCAAATTTATAAAGCCATCATATGATCTTTTAAAAACTGTTTTACATATCACTTAGTCCCTTTAATAGCCAGTGCGTGAATAATTCTGGCAAAATGGAATTTTGTTGATTTTTGCCAGTTGTTTTTTTTTTTTTCTATCATTTCTTTATATCCTTATCCCAACTGAATTCAGCCGAAACGCAAAAAACTTTTCGGCAAAAGTCAAAGTGTGATTTAGCTCATTAGTAAATTCCCCAATGTGCTCTGAAGCTGGGCCATGTTTTTGGAATACGTTACTGGGGAAACTATTAAAATCTACTGTTGTGGCTGTGTATTGAAACTATGTTTATAGATGTCGGTTCTTACTTGGAGATGCCTAAAAGCGTGTTTATGGGAGTTTCTTGTGTTACTAGTTGAAGCTACGAGTTTCGATGTACGTATAACTTTTTGTTTGTTTTTATGTATAACTGCTTTGTTGGTGAGGTCTTTGTAGAATACTATAAGGCGGCTTTATTTCCGTCGTGATTTTAGCGATGTTAGTTTGATTTGTTTCAGAATTTTAGTCATGGCACCAGTTTCGTAGAGGTAGTTGTTTGCGATAAATCTGGCTTCAGCATATAGGAAGCATATCATCCCCCTTTCCACCCCTGGAAAGCTTACGACCGTCCTTTTGACAACCCCCCCCCCCCCCAACACACACACTTCTGACCCCTTGCGGGACCCCAGCGAAACTTTTCATCCCGACCCCCCACCCCACCCCAAAATACACTATATAACCATGACACAACAAAACCTTAAAACAACACCAAAGAAACTCACCTTAATTGGTTTGGCACAATCCAGAACGGCACTGAGTTATTCCGCTAGAAAACTTCAATCAACTCTTCAATTATATCAATAAACAAGTAGTTTATCGCATATTCAACGTCTTTCGATTTACTGCATTAATGGCTGTCATTCGAGCAATCCCGTTGTTGCTTAAAAGCTAACCTCTATGGCGGTTGTGTAGAACACATTTTGTTCCGCCGACCCACTGAGGATGTCGTGAAAACACTACCCTCACTGAAAGAGCGGTACTACTTTCTTTGTCTACATCCGCCTTGTGTTTGTACATACAGTTAGGCCTTTCAAGAGGTGAGCTGTTTTATAGCAACGGTACTAAGCGAAAGTACCTCGGGAAATTCCCGCTTATATAATACAGGAAGTCCACGTCAGTTGATCACAAGGCGCTCGATAATTCCACCAGAGTGCACTCGTACATACACAAACTTAACAATTACACATACAATAGGCCATTATGAGCGGCAAGGCCAGAATTCGCACCACGTATTTTTACAGCAAATTGTCTATTTTCGCAAACATAAAAACACGATTTTGCAAGGCACAAACATCCACAAGATTATTCTATTCTCAGCTGAAGGTTTGCCAATTCCGGCAGTATTACTTATTAAATCTATTTAAGCGAGAATGTCCATGCATATTCCTTTTCGCTGGGATATTTCCAAACTGACCAAAAAAAAAAATGACCACCCATCCTAGCCTAGGTATAAAAAATGTCTCATCCCCTGCAAGGTTCACTAAAAACAACAACAAAGAACTGACCCACTCGGATTTAAAACTTTCGTGTGAAAAAAGAAATAAGCCTTTAAATAAAAATAAAAGATTTCCCGGGAATGCACAAAAAATACTCAAAATGTTCTTTCAGAGGAGAAATATAATAGATCATAAAATATGACGTCCGTGCTTTAGTTGCTCCACGTTTTTATACAAGAAACCACTTCATCGCTTCAAAGTAACAATTTATACAAGTATCGTGCCATCTAAATGTGTATAAAACCATTAAAACACATCCATGCTAACCAGTTTTCAAACACGAAAAAAAACATTCAGTCTATTTCTGCAAGTAAACAATAATAATAATCATCACAAACCGGCAGTTTTTGTTTAAATGGCAATGAGAAACAAGATCTTCTTCCTGGCCTTCTGAATTTGCTAAAAAGTCAGAGACCCTTTTGAATTTTACTAACTTTCGAAAATGTTTACTACAAGTCTTGTTTTTTTTTTCACGCGTGCATCTTGCCACGGTTTCCTTTTCCGCGTTTAAACAGAACACGGAAACTGTTTAAACGCTAAACAAGTCATTCTGATCAAAAGCCTAGAAATGGCCTTAGTTGTTTACATGCATACACACATACCCACATACAGCTGTACACCGTTACACACATACCCGCATACAGCTATACACCGTCAAACACATACCCGCATACAGCTGTACAACGTTACACACATATCCGCATACAGCTGTAGAACGTTACATACATACCCGCATGCAGCTGTACACCGTTACAACTATACCCGCATGCAGCTGTACAACGTTACACACATACCCGCATACAGCCGTACACCTTTACACACATACCCGCAGACAGCTGTACACTGTTATACACATACCCGCACACACCTGTACCCCGTTACACGCATACCCGCATACAGCTGTACGCCGTTACATACATACATACCCGCATACAGCTGTACACCGTTACACACATACCCGCATACAGCCGTACACCGTTACACACATACCCGCATACAGCTGTACACCATCACACACATATATCCGCATACAGCCGTACACCTTTATACACATACCCGCATACAGCCGTACACCGTTACACACATACCCACATGCAGCTGTACACCATCACACACATATATCCGCATACAGCCGTACACCTTTATACACATACCCGCATACAGCTGTACACCGTTACACACATATCCGCATACAACTGTACTACGCCACACACACACCCGAATACATTAAATAAGGCAAATCGGCCAATGTGTTTAATTGTTCGGCTTGTGCAAATTTTGACAACAAAATGGCTCACCTCTGACTTGTTGCGGTTACTACCATTAGGGAGCAATGCTGTACCAATGACGACGAGGCTCGTGACGACGTCCCTGGACATTCTAGTTCTATAAATCTGATGGAGAATGTGACGTTGCACAATTTAACCATACACCCTCCATGCAGCATACACAATTTGAAGAGTTTCCAATGAACAGGGCTGCCACACCCACACAATATTCAAATTGTCTTCTTTTTTTCTGACTTCCTCCAGATATAGGATCCATGACTTTGAAAAAAAAAAAACCCCTTAAACGCGGAGTACTGAGTCTGAAAAGTATCACCCTTATAAAGCAAACGCACAGGGCAGTTCCGAAAGGACCACCCCCCCCCCCCCCATTTAGCATTTTAAAGGCGTTCCTTCATCAAACGACTTTCTCCCTCAGCCGTGTCACCTTAGTCTCACACTTTACGACATCCACTTAGATTCTACAGCACAATTAAGACAGTGAAATGCCTGATTTCTTCAACTTGACATCGACTTCAGTATTTCGATCAAAGTAACGTTGATGCGTTACAGATTCATGGACTGATGTTGCATTGGTTAAAAATTACATTATATCCGCACGAGCTACAACGATCTTTAAAATGGTTATTCCATAATCTAACCCCGACTATAGGTGATCTAAATATCAAATGTTGTAGAGAGCACAGCGCCCAACCGAAGTGAAAATCCAAGATGGCGGTAATTCGGACCTTAAAAATAAGTCAAGGTCAAAATAAAAATAACAAACTCTTAGCTACTGTTAAAGATCATCTATATTATCAAATATCGTGGGGAAACTAATTAATAGAGTGGGAGTAACAGATGAAGATGGACGGACGGATAACACCCAAACTAAGTCTCCCTCGGGGTGGGGGGGGGGGGGCTCTAATACTAGTAAAGAACTCGGAGGATTTCTGATATTATAAACGAACTACTGCTAGAAATATTCCTATAATGACAAGTCCATGTGCTACCAAACACGACAAACTCAATCCCGGAGGGGCACTCACGTACCCACTGGTTACCATGCGTGTCCATGATCCGGGGGGGGGGGGGGGCACTCACATACCAACTGGTTACCATGCGTGTCCATGAAATGACACCTAAACGCGGAGTACTAAATTTGAAATAATATCTCTTAACCAAATATTAACTATTTTTTTAAAACTAAACTCGTAGTGCAATTCCGAAATAAACCACCCCCCCCCCCCCCCCCGCCTCCTCTGCTGTGGGAAAATGCTTGGTACTGAATGAAAAATACCCCCACGCCGTTTTAACGAAATTTGCACTCCGTGTGGACCTCGTCTGGCCTCAATATTACCCCTCTTTCTCCGCGTTTCTGGGACACGCGTGGTAACATATCGTACAAAGTGCTCGCCTCCCCCCCCTCCCGGGCCTTCAATACCTCACATTATCGGAATACCGCACAGAATCGGCGTGGATGTCTCAAGACCGTGAGCTAAGACAAACCAAAAACTTGGGTATTTGACACAGTCATCATTGGGATTAAAAAAAACTGAGAGAAAAAAAATCAAGATAGAAAACAACATAAAAACAACAAAAGTAATAATTAACCAAACGTTGTACACTTTCAGAGCCTGAAAATCAGATCTTTCCCTCCCCCCCCCCCCCCGGACCTCGTGACGTTTTTTTCCTGATTTTTTTTTTTTTTTGGACTGTGGCAACCCTGAATGAACAGCTACACGGGTACGGCGTGTAACAAGAAACAGGAGACAGGACGGACACTCAGACACACTGGAATGCCCGTCCTTACATCCTCCCGAGAGAGTGCGGGGGCGGGGGCGGGGGCAAGGGAGGGGGGGCAAAAGAAAATATTCAGTTCCCTTTTTTTCTGGTTTTATTTGTTTCTCTTTTTTTTTTTCTTCGCTTTTTCATCCACAAATTACATCATTATAACAAAAAAAAAATGGTCCAAAAACAAACAGCGAATTTTTTAGTCCCTTCTCTTGCTTTCTTTCTTTTTTTTTGTTTTTTTTTTGTTTTGTTTTTGTTTTTTTTTATAATTCTTTCTCTTTTTTTTATCGAGCTAGGATGGCACATTATCAGTGGCAACATAAAGGTATCACCACACATTTTTACACAATGTACAACCAAAATTCCCTTTCCTCAGGAAAAGACTGACGTCATGGACAGGACAAGCGCTGTATGAGTTGTGGATGACGTCATAATGAGCTTATACTATATCAGAGTATTCTGGGTACAACATCCGGTCTACTCTCGGCACAACATCCGGCTTATTCTCGGCACAACGTCCTGTCTACTCTCGGCACAACAACCTGTGTATTCTCGTACAACAACCGGCCTATTTTCGGCACAACATCCGGTCTATTCGGCTTATATAAATAACAGGTCTGAATGCTTCTTTTTTTGCTCCGGACAAAGACTTTTTGGTACCATTTAAACAATTTGTATTTGGTGACCTTACCCACCCCCCCTCTGGACCCCCACAGGCTCGACCGCCACTGTATATACTCGGCTAGCACATTACTGAAATACTTGAATATTATAACCACCCCATAAGCTCCCCCACCCTCGCACGCCCCGCCTCCCTCACCGCCCCCACCCCCCCCCCCCCCCCGCCGCCCACCGCCACAAGCCTGATGAAGCTAGCAAAAATACGTATATTGAATTTTTTCTCGAAAAGTAGGACACACCGCTGGTGGCATCGGAGTTAAGTCTTATCCACGAACGATCTGTAACTCAGTAACTGTGACTGAATTGCATTTGCAAAGTCTCCCACCAAACATGCCGCCCACAATGCCCTCCTCCTCCCCCCTCCCCCAAACCCCACCCGACCTCCCCCGCTCCGCACCCCCCCCACCTCCCTCCTCCTCGACATTTTCGCCCGACAACAGCTGTACAGACTCACAAACTAATAACTCAGAGAATTGTGCTTTTGGAAGTGCAGCAATTGCAATTGGAAAACAGATTTCCCGCGCTTGTCGCTCAAAAATAAAAGAAGAAAATTCCAGCATTTCTGAGACAAATTTCCATGAATTTTCAAGACAAATTTTCAGGAATTCACAGAGTTTTTACCCTTTGTATAATAGCATATATAACCATAAAAATTATCACAATATTGATTTTAAATGAAATACTATAGACCTCTTCAAATCCAACGAACAAAATGTCACGATGCGTTCCATTGATCACATTTTCAACTTCCAGGGACTTTCCAGGACTTTTTCACAAAATTACAAGACTTTCCAGGACTCTTTCACAAAATTACAGGACTTTCCAGGACGCTTTCACAAAATTACAAGACTTTCCAGGACTCTTTCACAAAATTCCAGGACTTTCCAGGACTTTTACAAAATTCCGCGGGAACTAATTGAACCATTTACAAAGTCTACGACCAAGTAACCGGAACTCCCTCCCCCCCCCCCCGACACCCCAACCCCCCCTCCCCACAACCCCAATGAAACCCCCTGGTTTACAAATAACTCAAGAGATACCCGTGTTGTTTTTGTTTGTTTGTTTGTTTTTGTTTGGCAAGATCGAACCGTTCAGAATTGATTGTTGATTGGCTAAGGTCACTGACCATTCGGAACGGGACCAACGCTCCTTTGTGCATGGATGGATCCCGCAAAATCGAATCCAGGAGCTGAGATAATTGACGCCTTATGCCGGGCACTGGTTGGGTGCTGGGTGGATTGTACTGCATGCGGGGGGCGAGGGGGAAGGGGGGGGTTCGGGGGGGGGGGGAGAGAGGAGCTAAGTGAAGCTACCACTCACCAGGATTCAGTTGCTATGACCTTGCAAAAAGGAGTTGTGAAAACAAATTAAGCCCCCTCCCTCCCCCACAACCCCCCCCATTCCCCCCCCTGCCCCCCCCCCCCCCCGCATCCAGTACAATGGTATTCCACTGACACAAACCAGCTCGTGGTCATAACCACTGCTCCGCCATAAAACGTCAACTACTAATGTCACCCTCATTTCTTCCTCCATCGCAGTCAGCAACAATTAGTAGATGTTGACTAGTTCCACGTCAACATGAAGTACTGTTGACTTTCAGGTCAGCAATTTCGTGTCTAGTATATAATATATTCAACTTGACTGGGAATAAATCACTATATATTACTACACGATTTCTAGGGCGTTTCAATTAAAAAAATTTACAATAATTTCGCCTTTTCCGTCCCGGCCAATCATTCGCCTTTTATGTCCCGGCCAATCAAATGACAGCATTTCATCCCACAATCATGTAACAATTAGGCATAACAAACAATGCCCAAGCACTCATTTAATGTTACTTGTAGAGTCCGCCTCCCCCTTCCCCCCTAACCCCCCCCCTCCGACCCCAAACGTCTTCCCCCCTCACTCCCCCACCCCACCGTTTAATCAGATCACAAAATAAGTCAAAACATGGTTTTTATACAGAGAAATTTTCATGGAAACAAATAAATCAACATTTTTTTTAATTTAAACAGTTAAACCTTCAACAATTTCAACATCTCTGTGCGAAAAAAACGCAAAGTAAGAGCCGACTGCATCGGAAAAACAAGTTTCTGAGATATATGGAATGCCGTTTTCACATTTAATGGCTTATCAAAATTTAATTAAAGATATCAATAAATCAATGCAGAGTGCATTAACTCTGCATTGATTTATTGATATCTTAATCTGAAAAAATATTTTTCAGATCCAAAAATCAATTTTACAAACTTAAAAAATCGTAAGGGAGATACACATTAATATAAATTTAACGAATCGTCAATTAAATTTTGGAGATGAAAACTTGAATTATTGATATCAATAATAACAACACAATTTTTAGCTCAAGATTGCTTCTTTTTGTACAGTAAAAATTAAACGACAGATTCTGTATACAAGGACCAGCCATTTTTTTATTAACAGATGTGTCGTTCTGAATTTTTTATATAAAAAACAGACTGGTATTTTGATATCAAAAATTAATTTTTGAGATCCAAAAATCATTTAGTGATTTCAAAATATACATTAAACGTCTCATTCTGAAACAATGATATCTGAAATAAATTCTTGATATCAATAACGGAAAATTAAATTATTGAGCTCAAAATTGAGATTTTGCTATCAAACATTTTATTTTTGCTATCAAGAATTGAATTTTTGATATCTAAAAACCACTTTTAGATATCATTAAATCATTTTTGACATCAGTAAATTTTCTTTGTATGGCTAAATATTTATTGATATCGAGAATTATTTTTGAGATTAAGAATACATTTAGAGATATCAAAAATATAACTATAGATCCAAAAAATTAATTCTTGATAACAAATTTGATTTTCTGAGATCAAAAATTAATACTTGATGCGAAAAAAAATCAATTTTTGAGATCAAAATTAATTCCTTGATATCAATAATTCACTAATAAATGTGAAAATGGAATTCCATATAGATATACAATTTTTGCCACAGGCGTGTTTTAGTTAACAAAAATTTCCTTCTTTTTTCTGATTTTGTTTTTGTTCTGAAATCAGACATATTTCTCAAATTAGTCAGCTGTCGTGTTACACCTTACTTGAACCACACACCCAATCGCCGAAGTCGCGCTTACTGCGGACACAAACAATGTGCTCGTCACAATGTGCCTCACACAATGTGCTCGTCACTCTGCCCCATACAATGTCTTCGTCACAAATATGCCCCACAACAGTGTGCTCCACATACTGTGTTCATCACAATGTGCCCCCCACACAATATGCTCGTCACAATGTGCTCCACACGTCGTGCCCAAACACAATGTCCCTCCAAAAGATATGCCCCCACACAATGCGCACGCAACAATGTGCTCGTCACAATATGCTCCACACACTGTGTTCATCACAATGTGCCCCACAAGATATGCCCCACACAATGCGCTCGTCACATGTGCTCATCACAATGCGCACAATAATACAGTTCATCGGTCACACTGATGTTCCAAATTGGCAAAAAGTCGGCGTCTTATATTTAAGCTCCACCCCTCGCTACGCGGCGACAGTGCTTGGTCCTCAGAGGTTGCTGAAGTCAGCGGAAGGATTGTATCTGGGGCGGGGCAAGTCGCCGAAGATGGCCCTGCCGTCGCCGTGGACGCTCGGGCCAGCGCCTTGATGGACGCGGCGATGTCGTCGGGTCGTCCACCGGGCTCTGTAAAAGTCAACATACACCGTCAACACATAGTCAACGCAGTCAACACACACACCAGGCCTAACGGAGGTCGCAATGCCGTTCGGGAACTCCAACGGGCTCTACAACAGACACCGTCAGCATAAGCAGTCAACACACTTTGCGCTTCACTACACACTGTGCCGTCAACGCACACCATTCCCGCAACACATTCCGTGATGTCCAACCACACAAAAGGTTATCAACACGCTCCATACTGTCAACGCATACCGAGCCGTCAACACCGCACCATGCCGTCAACACACACCATTCCTTCAACAAACAAAAGGTTATCAACACGCTCCATACTGTCAACGCATACCGAGCCGTCAACACACACCTCGCCGTCAACACACACCGCGCTGTCAACACACACCGCGCCGTCAACACACACCGCGCTGTCAACACACACCGCGCCGTCAACACACACCGCGCTGTCAACACACACCGCGCCGTCAACACACACCGCGCCGTCAACACACACCGCGCTGTCAACACACACCGCGCCACTCAGTACACACAGTCATCTGTACTATTATGTTAATATCATTTTCATTCCTATTATTATTATTATTATATTATTAATTATACTATTTTTGTTGCGAATTTTCATTATTTTCACAATTATAACTATTTTTTTTCATTCTTATTAGACCCATTAAGATTACTCTTATCACTGTTTATTATTTTAACTTTCGCTCTTGTTATTATTATCATTATCATGACTTGCGCCGCATCACAATGGCGACTCCAGCAGTTTTATCACAACCAGCCAATGGGTTTACACTTCTCCTTCATTTGCATATACCCCCGTGACGCAGTGACGTCACTACGCACCTATTGCTGTCGACCCGATCTTCTGCTGCGAACGTGATTTTCTTCTTCGTGGCGAAGGCGGGAACACTGACGGGCACGGACGTGGAGAAGGTGGGGCACATTTGGCGGCGGCGTGTCCACTTCGCTGTCTACAAGATAAGATGACAGAGCTTTAGCACATCACCGATTTCAACTAACGAAGGCTTAGTACGTCAGTGGGTCAAGTTAGTTAGATAAATGATTTAACGGCACGACCGACCCTTAGCGGGTTACATTGTGTCAGAACATGTCAGTAATAGGTGACTAGAAGACAATACTACAAGTTAAAATCAAGGCAAGCTAAAAACCGTGTATATTTTAAAATCATAAAGTAAAAAAACAGACTAGAAATACTGATACAGGTTGATTTCTTTTAAAAATTGTATAATTTGCTAGTTCTACTTCATCAAAGCGCTGCCTCACGGAGTCAGCTCTGAAATGACGTGAGCGGGCGACTTGGAAACCGGTACGGTCTATTAAGATATGTTTAACCGGTGTAAGGTTCCTGCGAACCAGTGGGTCAAGATAACCGTGACTTAAACATCAAGAGGTTAAGATAACGGAGGCTTAGATGTCAGCGGGTGAAGATTACGTCCATGAATTAAAAGAACGAAGGCTCAGGACACCAGGAGGTACGATAAACGGAGGTTTAAGACACCAGCAGGTTACGATAACGGAGGCTTCTACTTCAATGGGATAAAATAACGGAGGCTTGGACGTCGGAGATAACAGGATTCTGAGCAGGTAGCGGGTCAGTGTCAGTGCGTTAAGATAACGACAGCGGGAAGAGGAGGGATGGGAAGGGGGGAGGGGGAGGGAGGGTGGGGGGGACGCGTCCACACTACTGCCTACCATATTATGCGGGGGGGGGGGGTTCTGACGTTTTAACTCAGATAGTTCGGTTATCCCAAGGATTGCGGGTTCGAATCCGGCACGGCCGTTCTCTCCTAAAATGCCTTGGCTAAATCAATCCAGTGGTTGGATCACTTATAACGGAATTCAAAATTAATACCCTCAGCCATTCGGGCATCCTTTATTTAAAAAAAAAAAAAGATATTGTTTTCCCATATAAGGAAATGATAAATTTGGGCGTTATCTGACGCGTACAAAGCCACACTAGCCATGGCCATTGAAAAGGCTTTTTATGAAGTACCCCTTCTTGTCATGCGTAACGAATGTAACACACAGAAATGTAACACACAGGACTGTAACACACAGGAATTACACACACAGGAAATGTAACACAGGAATGTAATACACAGGCGGTGTCAGACTACAGGGAAATCTCTGCTAGCGAAAACGACGGAATTTCCGCGTTATTTTGGTTGTGTGTGTTTGTGTTATAATAGTGATAGGTCATGGGGCTGGGTGATATGCATTGAATTCAGGCAAGCGTGCAAGGCCCCGTGCGGTTCGTTCACGAATGGGGGCATAAATAAGAGAAAAAAAAACACACATTTTAAAAGGCAGGGTTTCCAGCTCTTCCTCGTAAAAAACAGGTTATTATATTACGTCATGAGTTCAAAACAAAAAAAAAAAGGTCTAACAGGTCACTTAAAAAAAGTTAATCACAAGAAAAAACTTCATTTTAAACTTCAAGAAATTGAAAAGAAAATTTTATCTACAAAAATCCACAGAATTTCCGGATTCATTATTCTGATTTTGAAGACCAAAAATGCAAAAACAAATGTCCGAAAACAAGATCAGACCCCAGAATCAATAGGTGTGTAAAGGACATTTGCTGCAGAATGACCACACATGGTCGCCTTCTCACGCCAGTCATCGTTGGGAAGGGGAATACTAAAAATTTGTGATTTCAAACGTGAAAATCCACTACTTGAGGGCCATTCAGAAGCATAATATTTCGAGTTTAAAACATTAAATATATGAAAATTTTTCTAATCTTGAAATTATTAGAATCTTAGGAATTTTTCCTGAATTTTTCATGCTCTAAAACGTTTTTTTCCAGACTCGATTTTTTAATGATTTTTTAGATATCTGTGGCAGCCCTGCA